>CAWUFW010002175.1:1800000-2367191 GCA_963921515.1 Calotriton arnoldi | reverse complement strand
ATAGACTTTAACGGAGCTCACGTCTGTGTTCACACACTGCACACAGCCCCGTGGGTCCCCTGTGTCACTACCTTGGGTGGTTCCTTGGGGTCCCAGCGATTCTACAGGCTCTAGGCCTTGTGTCTACTTAAGTCGTGGTTCTTATACCACTTTCTTAATATATGGTTTGGTACGCCCCTAGGGCTAATCGTATATTGTGCTAATTTACTGTGCTATTTGACTTGTAACTTGTGTACTTTGACCTCTAGCCTCATAAAGAGACTATTGGGTAGTGTTTAGTAATAAATACATATATTTTATATATATATATATATATATATACCTGGTGTGGTTCTCCTTTCATTTGATCCTTCATGAGCTTATAACTGGTAAAACAAACAGCTTAACACTCCTTCAAGACTTAGCCTGAAGGCTGCTCTCCATAGCTACCACTAGGATACCTTTCAATAAAGGTTGTCTTTAAACCTATCATCAATAAAGGTCGTTTGACTGGTGCAAGGTGCCCACTATAACTAGTGGACAGCATATGCCAGGCCAACTTCTCACACTGAATTTATGGCAAATGTGTGACACATCTGAATGCCTTCTTGATGGAATCAAAGTACAAAACTGAAAGCATTTCCTACTGAGGAGACTGCAGTAAATGAGGAAATTAGGAAACTTCATAACAAATAAGTCTCCCAAGATGGCCACCAGAGAAAAAAGATCTCAAATGTAGCACAAATATCACCCAGATGTAGCCCACGTATAGCCCAATGACAGAAGTGTGCAAAACACTTTTATTTTTGTTTTTTTGCAGTTTTATATAGTGCAGACTGGTCAGGTATTGGAGCGTTGCATCTTACTTGGACCCCTTATTGCGTATTTTGCACGAAGTACTTGAGATTGATCTTGCGAAACATTGAACTTTACTATTCTGTTAAACTGAAGTTGCTCTGAGCTGGGCTTTGTAACACCCGCTTTACCTACTGGTTTTAATTAATTCTCATTGTATTTTATTAAGAAAGAGGATTTACTGTTTTTATGTACACTTTTATGATCTATGTTTCTAAATCAGATCGAATAAAGTTTATTGAATTGAAGTCTCCCAAGATAGCCACCAGAGAAAAAGGAGCCGAAATGTAGCACAAATATCACCCAGATGTAGCTCACCTATAACCCAATGACAGAAGTGTGGAAAACACTTTTTATTTTTAGTTTTTTTGCAGTTTTATATAGTGCAGACTGGTCAGGTACTGGAATGCTTTACATGAGCATTGGTTACATCACACAAGGACAAATTCATTTTGGTTGTAGGCATGGGGAGATTAAGTGATTTGACCAGAATCACAGAATATTGAGCTGAAGCAGAAACTCCAACCTGGTTCCCCAGTTGCAAAGTCTGCAGTTCTGGAAGTAACACCACATCCTCTCCCTAAGTGCAACATTTAATCAAGTGGTCAACTGGATAAAAAAACATAAAGATAAAAAATAATTTTTAAATGCTTTGTCGCTATTTGCGAACTCAGAAAATATGTCCTCATTTTAGTCTTTTAGAGCACGAACCATCATTTAGATGTAAATAAGACCCTCTCATTTCTATAATTTCTAAAGTCAATGCTTTACGTATTACAGTTTAGATTACATCGAGATGACGTCAGGCGTGCACACACTTTTGTAATAAATATAGAATGTTAGCAATCTAGTTGTTCATTAGGATACTGTTGAGAGGCAGAGGTCAGGGGCGCGGACTCGGAAAATTGAAGGCTGGTAGGAGGGTGCAGAGGCAACAATTTGACCACACTGGGCAGGCAGGAAGGGCAGTGGCAGCACAACAGACTATGGAGGGCAGGGGCAACAAACCAACAACGCAGGACAGACAAGAGAGGCTGTGGCACTATAATAGACCATTGTGGGCAGAAGGAAGAGGCAATGGGAGTACAACCGTACATGCCAACATACCTGATTCAGCCAGGAAACGCCCAATGTTTTTAAGCCCAAATGGGCTTTATTTTATCTGTCTCCTGTCTACAATCTCCTCTTTTTCAATGTAAGTCAATGGGGAAAATCAATTCCACCGTTTTTTTCCAAAATCTCCCTTGTACCAAGGTCAAAATGTTAGCATGTATAGTACATTGGATCATGGAAGGCAGGCGGAATTGAGGTAGGGACATGGTCTCGAATAACAGAGGACAGGAGGGACCTGGACAGGTGCACCAAACTGACCTTACAGGGCAGGCATCAGGGCTTGCAGCAGCACAATACACCACATGCTGGATGGCAGTGCAGCACAACAATCCATGGAAAGCAATAGGGAGGGGACAGGACCATGAACAGAGGGGAAAAGGCAATGGCAGCAAGCTGACCATAATGGACAGACAGGAGAGAAAGCTGCAGCATAGCGGACCATAAAGGGCAGAAGGGAGGGATCAGGGGCATTACAATGGAACAGACAAGCCAGGAGGGAGGGAATAGGGGTCTGCACATGGAAAATAGAGGGCAGGGGGCAAGGGGGCAGGGCAGGAGCAGCAAGCTGACCATGGAGGTCAGGCAGGATGGGCACTAGAAGTACAAAACACCATGGAGGGCAACAGTGAAACTATAATGGCATACACACAGACCATGGAGAAAAGGTGGGAGGGGGTCAGGGGCACCTAGCTGACCACACAGGGATGGTGGGAGGGGCTGTGGCAGCACAGAAGATCATGCATGGCAAGCGGGAGGGTTAGTGGCAGCATAATGGCCATGACGGGCACGTAGGAGGGAGCAGGGGTATGCACAAAGGACCATGGAGGATAGAAGGGAGGGGTAGGAGCTGGGCACAGACAAGAGAGTTCATGGGAAGGGGCCTCACAACAGACCACACGGGGCAGGTAGGAGGAGCAGTTGCAGCACAACAGACCAGGGAGGGCAGAAGGGTGTGGCAGTAAATGGACCATGGAGGACAGAAGGTAGGGGATAGGGACATGGAATGTGGACAGGCAGGGTGGAGGTGGCAGGGACAGGTTACAGTCATCTGACAATGCTAGGCAGGTGGGAGGGGAGTGACAGCTCAACAGAACACTCAAAGTAGATAGGAGGGGCAGGTCCATGGAACATGGTGGGCAAAAAGGATGGGGCAGGGGCATGGACACAGACATCGGAGGGTAGGGGGAAGGAGAGTAGGGACAGCAAGCTAAGCACAGAGGCTAAGCAGGAGGTCAATGATGGGGCATAGAATTGGGCAATGGAGGGCAGGAGGAGTGGACTGGGACATCATGCTAAATGGAGGGCAGTGGCAGTACATCAGACCATGCATGGCAGGAGGGAGGAGGCTAGTGCATGGATTCAGACAACAGAGGATAGGGAGGAAGAGGATGGGGCAGCAAGCTAACTGTTCAGAGAAGGCGGGAAGGCCAGTGGCAGAACAACGGCCACACAGAGCTGTAATGAGGGAGCAGGGGCATGGACTTGGACAATGGATGGCAAGGAGGAGGGGGGCAGGAGCAGCAAGCTTGGGTTGGAGCAGCACAATGCCAGGCCAGGCCCTGCGTCCAACCCCCCACCATCCATTGTGGTAGGCATCTTACTTAACATAAAAAACTAGAAATTTGCTGTAAAAAACAAAGATTACAGGTACATTATAGTTAGACTCAGATTTCACTTGTACAAAACCAATCAAATTCAGCAGTTATAGTTACCTAAGCTAACTATAACTTACACCCCCGCAATGCACTGCTTATGACCTCAGATATTACATCATTCATGACATGGTCAATGACATCACTCATGACATCTCAAATGAGCTGTGAATGGAATGGAACTATAATCGCTAGAACTTTATTTAGGGATAGTGTGTGTATATTAACACCCCTTTATTTTATTTTCTTCGTGTAAGAACCATTATAATACGCAACGTGCCCAAATCAATATGGACTTTCACTTTAAAGTAATGTGTAGTCCATTGTTTATGTTGATGTTTGCAATTGTAAGTATGTTTATTATGAACAAGTGACGTTGAAGAACATACAGGTACGGCGGTCACAGGGCAAGATATGCTGAAATGACATTGTGTGCATATTAACACTTGCTTTCTTTTCTTTATTGTATGAATTCCTGAATTTTCGCATCGTGACCAGACCAATATGGCCGCCAGCTTTTTGGATTAATGTAATATGTAGTCCTTTGTTAATGTTGGCAACTGTATATTTAAATAAGGAAGCTACAATGACGTCTTGTATCTCTATCAAGGTTCGGACGAGCCGAAACGCGTGGATCGGGTCCTTTGCAGATTAAATACTTCCAAACTACAACCTGAGTGCTGATTCCTTACTTGTAAGAGTGAGAGGAGATTGAATACATATATATCAAATTCACTGAAAAAACCACAGATTTCAGGGACGTTATAGTTAGAAATTAGCATTTAAAAACCTTAGATATTCACTGAAAAAAACACAGGTTTCAGGGACGTTATAGTTAGAAATTAGCATTTAAAAAACCTTAGATATTCACTGAAAAAACACAGGTTTCAGGGACTTTATAGTTAGTCTGACATTTCACTCGTACAAAACCAGAGAAATTCAGCCATCATAGTTAGCTGAGCTAACTATAACTCATGCCCCGCAATGCACTGCTGATGACGTCACATATTACATCACTCATGACATGGTAAGTGACATCACTGATGACATCTCAAAAGACATCACTGATGACATCATCCAGTGACTGTGAGTGTTTCTAAAAGGTTTAAGAATGTGATATATATATGATGATTCAGTCAGTGTGTGACTGACTGTATAAGTGAGTGATTATATGTGTCTGGGTGAATGTATGGGTGAGTGATAAATCTGTGTGAATGTCTGTATCAGTCTGTCAGTTGGTGTGTAAGTGGCTGTATGAGTTGGTGAGTAGCTACATGAGTGTCTATATGGGTTAGTCATTGGTTGTCTGAGTATGTGTATGGGTGCCTGACTGTCTGTGGGGGTGGGGTGTGTGACTCCCTGCATGGATGTGTGAGTGGGTGATTCAATGGGTGTATGGATTCATGAGTGCATCTGCAAGGGGCTATATGGCTGAGTGTGTGTGCATATGGCTGTGTTCGTGAGTGAGTGGATATCTCAGTGGTATATATGTGAATAACCACATATATGAAAGGCAGTATATGTAAGTGTTGGAGTACATAAGTGACTATATGTGAGATGAGGATTGTGAGAGTGAGTGTATGGATGAGTGTGTGCTGGTATCAGTGACTGTATAAGAGAGTAAGTATGTGTTAATATCTGTATGAATAAGTGAGGTGGTGTGTGTATAACTGTATAGGTGAGTAAATGGCAATGTGATTGATTCTTTGCATGACTGCCTAGGTGTATGAGTAACTCTATGGGTGAGTGGCAGTGTGTGAGTGTCTGTATGGGTATATGATTGCATATATCAGTGGCTGTATAGATGAGTGACTGCATGAATGAGTGACTGTATGGGTGAGTGAGTGGATGTGTGTACACCTATGAATAAGTGAGTGGGTATGTACTAAATGGTATTGGTGTGTCTATGGTTTCGAGAATAGTAGTCTGTATTTTAGAGTGGGTGTATCAAAGGTTATATTAGGGTGTGAAGAGGTGCATCAGATAATAAGTGGATGATGTCATCAGTGATGTCACTGACCATGTCATGAGTGATGTAATATGTGACATCATCAGCAGTGCATTATGGGCGTGAGTTATAGTTAGCTGAACTAACTATAACGGCCGAATTCTCTGGTTTTGTACGAGTGAAATGTCCAACTAACTATAACGCCCCTGAAACCTGTGGTTTTTTCAGTGAATTTCTAAGGTTTTTTTAATGCTAATTTCTAACTATAACGTCCCTGAAACCTATGTTTTTTTCAGTGAATTTCAAAGGTTTTTAAATGCTAATTTCTAACTATAACGTCCCTGAAACCTGTGGTTTTTTCAGTGAATTTCAAAGGTTTTTTAAATGCTAATTTCTAACTATGCCTACAAAGGTAGGACATGTGCAGAAAGAGGAAGAAAGGCGCAGAAAGAAGCAAGAGAAATGCAGAAAAAGGCAACAGAAGTCCAGAAAGTCGAAGAAAGGTGCAGAAAGAAGCAAGAGATGTGCACAAAGAGCCAACAGAGGAGCAGAAAGAGTCTGTTGCAAAGTCATCCTGTGCCCCCAACTTTTTGCTGACGGGTACTGGTGGTAACGGACTCTGACTAACCAGGCCCGGAGCCAGTGCTATGGTGAAAGACACTTAGAATACAGTGAAAACACCTACATACACTAGGGTAAACTATGGGTTGGGGTACCCCTATGATTGGCATGACCTACCCTATGGCCCTAGTACATAATAGGGCAGGGGGATTAAAACTACCTCTAACTAAGAGGTGCAGAAGGAGGCAAGAGAAGTACAGAAAGAAGCAACACAAGAGCCGAAAGAGGCAAGAGAGGTGCAGAAAAAAGCAAGTGAAGTGCAGAAAGAGGCAAGAGAGGTGCAGAAAGAAGCAAGAGCAGTGCAGAAAGAACCAACAGAGGTGTAAAAAGAGGCAAAAGGGGTACAGAAAGGGGTAGGAGAGATGCACAAAGAGGCAAGAGAGGTACAGAAAGAGGCAGGAGGGGTGCAGAAAGAAGGAAGAGAAGTGCAGAAAGAGACAAGAGAATTGCTGAAAGAAGCAACAGAGGTGTAGAAAGGAGCAAGAGAAGTACAGAAAGAGGCAAGTAAGGTGCAGATAGAAGCAAGAGCAGTGCAGAAAGAACCAACAGAGGTGCAGAAAGAAGGAAGAGGGGTGGAGAGAGAGGCAAGAGAGGTACAGAAAAAGGCAGGAGGGGTGCAGAAAGAAGGAATAGCAGTGCAGAAAAAGCCAAGAAAAGTGCATAAAGAGGCAAAAGAGGTACATAAAGAGACAACAGGGGTGCAGAAAGAAGCAAGACAGGTGCAGAAAGGAGCAAGTGAGGTGCAGAAAGAGCCAACAGAGGTGCAAGAAGAGTCAAGAGAGGTGCAGAAACAGGCAAGAGAAGTGCACAAAGAGGCAAGAGAATTGCTGAAAGAAGCAACAGAGATGTACAAAGAAGCAAGAAAAGTGCAGAAAGAGGCAAGTGAGATGCAAAAACAGGCAGGAAAGGTACAGAAAGACGGAAGACGAGTGCAGAAAGAGACAACAGGGGTGCAGAAAGAAGCAAATGAGGTGCAGAAAGAGGCAACAGACATGCAGAAAGAGGGAAGAGAGGTGCAGAAAAAGCCAAGAAAAGTGCAGAAAGAGGCAAAAGAGGTACATAAAGAGACAACAGGGTGCAGAAAGAAGCAAGACAGGTGCAGAAAGAAGCATGGAAAGTGCAGAATGAAGCAACAGGGGTGCAGAAAGAGGCAAGAGAAGTGCAGAAACAGGCAAGAGAAGTGCACAAAGAGGCAAGAGAATTGCTGAAAGAAGCAACAGAGGTGTAGAAAGAAGCAAGAAAAGTGCAGAAAGAGACAAGTGAGATGCAAAAACAAGCAGGAAAGGTACAGAAAGAGGGAAGACGAATGCATAAAGAGACAACAGGGGTGCTGAAAGAAGCAAATGAGGTGCAGAAAGCGGCAACAGATGTGCAGAAAGAGGGAAGAGAACTGCAGAAAAAGGCAAGAAACGTGCAGAAAGAGGCAAAAGAGGTACATGAAGAGACAACAGGGGTGCAGAAAGAAGCAAGACAGGTGCAGAAAAAGCATGGAAGGTGCAGAATGAAGCAACAGGGGTGCAGAAAGAGGCAAGAGAAGTGCAGAAACAGGCAAGAGAAGTGCACAAAGAGGCAAGAGAATTGCTGAAAGAAGCAACAGAGGTGTAGAAAGAAGCAAGAAAAGTGCAGAAAGAGACAAGTGAGATGCAAAAACAAGCAGGAAAGGTACAGAAAGAGGGAAGACGAATGCATAAAGAGACAACAGGGGTGCTGAAAGAAGCAAATGAGGTGCAGAAAGCGGCAACAGATGTGCAGAAAGAGGGAAGAGAACTGCAGAAAAGGCAAGAAACGTGCAGAAAGAGGCAAAAGAGGTACATGAAGAGACAACAGGGGTGCAGAAAGAAGCAAGACAGGTGCAGAAAAAGCATGGAAGGTGCAGAATGAAGCAACAGGGGTGCAGAAAGAGGCAAGAGAAGTGCAGAAACAGGCAAGAGAAGTGCACAAAACGGCAAGAGAATTGCTAAAAGAAGCAACAGAGGTGTAGAAAGAAGCAAGAAAAGTGCAGAAAGAGGCAAGTGAGATGGAAAAACAGGCAGGAAAGGTACAGAAAGAGGGAAGACGAGTGCATAAAGAGACAACAGGGGTGCAGAAAGAAGCAAATGAGGTGTAGAAAGAGGCAACAGATGTGCAGAAAGAGGGAAGAGGGGTGCAGAAAAGGCAAGAAAAGTGCAGAAAGAGGCAAAAGAGGTACATAAAGAGACAACAGGGGTGCAGAAATAAGCAAGACGGGTGCAGAAAGAAGCATGGAAAGTGCAGAATGAAGCACCAGGGTGCAGAAAGAGGCAAGAGAAGTGTAGAAAGGAGCAAGTGAGGTGCAGAAAGAGCCAACAGAGGTGCAAAAAGAGGCAAGAGAGGTGCAGAAACAGGCAAGAGAAGTGCACAAAGAGGCAAGAGAATTGCTGAAAGAAGCAACAGGGTTGTAGAAAGAAGCAAAAAGTGCAGAAAGAGGCAAGTGAGATGCAAAAAGAGGCAGGAAAGGTACAGAAAGAGGGAAGACGAGTGCAGAAAGAGACAACAGGGGTGCAGAAAGAAGCAAATGAGGTGCAGAAAGAGGAAACAGACGTGCAGAAAGAGGGAAGAGAGGTGCAGAAAAAGGCAAGAAAAGTGGTGAAAGAGGCAAAGAGGTACATAAAGAGACAACAGGGGTGCAGAAATAAACAAGACGGATCCAGAAAGAAGCATGGAAAGTGCAGAATGAAGCAACAGGGTGCAGAAAGAGGCAAGAGAAGTGTAGAAAGGAGCAAGTGAGGTGCAGAAAGATCCAACAGGTGCAAAAAAAGGCAAGAGAGGTGCAGAAACAGGCAAGAGAAGTGCACAAAGAGGCAAGAGAATTGCTGAAAGAAGCAACAGGGGTGTAGAAAGAAGCAAGAAAAGTGCAGAAAGAGGCAAGTGAGATGCAAAAACAGGCAGGAAAGGTACAGAAAGAGGGAAGACGAGTGCAGAAAGAGACAACAGGGGTGCAGAAAGAAGCAAATGAGGTGCAGAAAGAGGCAACAGACGTGCAGAAAGAGGGAAGAGAGGTGCAGAAAACCGTGACTTTTGCAGACTTCCACTCTGTCCTGGTCTGCACATGCTTTTAATCACAGCAGTAGAAAGCTTTGAGTCTTTTGTTAATTTCCACAATTGTTCATAGAAAAAAAGGAAGACAACCAATACAGTTATACATTTGATATTTGTAGTATTGGAAGCACTTCTTTTCTTTCTAATAACTGCAATAGAAATAAAAGAAGGACTGCAGTTCTCTCTCCTGGACAGTGTGTATGATGCTTTCCAGCGAGGCTGACTGTAATAAAGAGCAAGCATATAGCGATTAGAGGCAACTTGTGGATTCTAGTGGAGCTACAACTGCTGCTGGGACATAAGGAAAGCAAGAACTTCCTCCTCGGCCCACACATATTCTCTCTCAGCCTCCCAAGAACAATTGAGGTAACTGACATTTTTATTACATATTAAGCACTGAATAAGAGAGTGACTACCATGACAAGTCTTGCCGGAACAACTATGTATTGTGGGTCTTTGTGAATTCAGGAAGCATCTTGCTGAATTTTAAGGGGTCAATGATTAGGGGCCCGTAACTGAGAAATGTTATCCAACGCACACCATATTTTGCTTGGTGAAGGCATGAATGCTTAAGGCATTGCATGGAAGCTTTCACAAGGCCTACCTTGGAGCATATCTGGTAACATGTTTTGCTCATAAGCTTATCACACATCAATTATGTTTTTATGGACCAATATAAAAATCTTGACTAAAGTCCTATTCACTATTGGCAGCCAATGGTCTAATTCAAATTTGTAATCCATCCATTGATGTGTTTGTTGGTAGGTGTGAAAAGAGTTGGCTATGTCTCTCCACATCTCAGCTGGGTTGAGCCAACTCAATCCAAAATTGCTAACATAGTTGGCTGAGGTTGGAGCACGTTTTGAGAGTTGATGCAGAGAGTAAGGGGATTGAATGAGCACAGCATCAGAACTACCTTCTCACTGGGCTTGGCCTATTTGAGGTGCACTGACAGATAGAGTAACTAGGGTAGGACTGCTGTGGAAAACTGCAGTTTACTGAACTCGTGATCTGGAGCCACTAATGGGCAGTAACTATGACTATATTAATTCAGTGAAAACCAGAACAACAAGTCAGCAGTAATGTACACAGTACAAAAATACCTGTTACATCTATCACCTTATTGCCTTATGTAAGAATATCTGTCACTGATTTCCTTTTTATTATTGGCATGCTTGGCATCTTGGCACAAAAACCATGTGGGGGTGTAGCATATGCTCAGTTTATGCAAACGAACACAGCAAAGACACTTTACTGTATACAGTGATGAATGTACGGGTCTAGCCAACTTCAGAGACTGATTTTGTGAAGTAATATCAGTTTTATTTTAATGAATGTTTTGACTGAACTACACAAGAAAAACAAATGTGAAATTCTTTGATAAGCCCATGAGAAAAGATGGTGCGACCATACATTCACTGTAGCACAGAATTTGGCTCTGAGCCTGCAGCTTCTCCTCTGCACAGCCCTATTAAGGACATTATCTTCTTAGATTGTTCACCCAATGCCTCTTTTAGGTCGAGCATTTGAGACCTCTTGTATATACTTTAGTATATATAATTTAGTATATACTTTAGTATATACTTATATGTGTATGTACTTTGTGGGCTCTGGAGATCAGCCCTAGGACTTGTTCTGCTTCCGCGTAGGGACTTTATTTTTCTGTTCAACGGCCTCTATTTAACTGTCTTGATAGAAAACGACCAGCAGAGGTCAGTAAAATACCAGAATTATTTTAGCATTCTCTAGATTCCAGTCCATAGAAATTGTCTTCCACAAGCACCCGTAGACAATAATATTTTTTTCAAATCTTGTATTTTCAGTGATATGACTCACCGAAGGCCCTGCTTTTATATTAAAATCAGAGCTTTGGACTATACCATTTCCCGCTGAAAGGCAATATTTCTCTCCATGTGTTCCCATACCTGGCGTGTCACGCAGTTTGGTGCTTACTTTCCCTCCATGTTAAAAAACAGTAGATGTTTCAGCACCCAGGCTAATGTGCTGCATAGCTAAATACATATAAGGTCCCAAAGGCGAGACCGATTGCATTGCAAATGCTTGTATGAAAAGCAATCACACACATGGTGGTCTGCTGACTCCAGCAGGCCAACATCCGTGTGATTTTTGCGATTCCCAATGGGTCACAAACCGAGACCTACCTCATGAATATTAATGAGGTAGGTATATTTGCGTCCCACTGGGAATCGCAAAATGTGTTAAACAGACATTTGTACATTGCTGTTTGCGATTACCAAATAGCGGATCGCAAAATGTGCTATTTGGTAATTGCAAACACTTACCTTCATACATCTGCTCCTTAGTCACACAGAGATATTCCATTTGGGGGTTCTGGTGGGTCTGTGGGCTGGCTGTTCAGTGCAGGCACTGAGCACTGCATTAAACAGCAAACCCCTATCCTTGCATTCACAACTGACCTTGTGATATGACTCTTGTACGGTAATGTGATGAGGAGGGATCAGCTCATATCTTCCTATCTTGGAAAAGGGGTACCCATTGCTGCAATTGCAGACGCATCCCTAAAGTACTGCGTACCATTGTGATCTAGTAGAACACTGAAATGTTGAAAACTCCCTCGAAGCCAATGAAGTGCCCAGGGCTAATCGTTAAAGACTATAGCATGCTGCCAGAGGCTATAACGGTTGTTAGAGGCCCTCTTCCGGAGTTCGGGCCCTTTAACAACTGCTAATACCCGAAGTAGAATTGCTACAGTGCTATTAGAGCATTCCATCCGCTGAGATTGGCATGTTCTAAAAATGACCAAGGAGAAAAGGAAAAGAAAACACTGACATGTTGCAGCAGGAGGTCTAGAAGGCCCATCAGCATGAAGACTGTGCTCACAATTGCTGCAAATGCAACGCATTATGAAAGCCCACAGTTCAGAAAAGGTATCCTTATCTGCGGCGGGCTTTGGTGAGGGTCCAGTTATGCCTGCAAGCACAGGGATGATCACCTCGGCTGCCATTTCCTAATCTTCATCCAGGAGGTGGAAAGGTCGCCTGGATGCACACAACTGTTGTGTTGCACACAACTGTTGTGTTGCAACAGTGGACTTGAAGTAGGTGCGTGGGTGCTGCAGCACCACCAGAAAACTTTAAAGAAGGTCATATTGAAACTATGCAATAAAAAGGCCTCAAATGCATTTTTTTCTATGAGCAATGCCATTTGTTCAAAAGCAAAACTGTAATTGTTTTGTTAACTTTGAGATCTCCGTTTACTTTCCCTTTACCGACTGCCATTTTGTAGCTGAACTTAGTAAGTGGAGGCAGGTACAGTAGGTTACCACACATCAGAATAAAAAATGTGCATGCTTTCAAAAATAAACTTTCAATGTATTTCAAATACAGATGTGCTGGAGGACTAGAAATTAAACACGAAGAGTGGGGAGCGTCAATATTTTAGTAGGGTAAAAAAAAACACAAATTAGGGTTCATTCGTTTGATGCAAAAAGTAAACATATTTCTGTTTAGTCTCTTTTTCAAATATGGCCTATTTTAATTTAAAATTGATAGAACTGCAAACCCAAAATTACTGTACTTTCTAATATAACGGAGAAGCTCAATGTATTATATTTATGTGATGTAACTTATGGGTCTTTCTTATATATTCACACTCACTTAGGAATTTAATTTAGCTGTGAAACTGCTTAGGTGATGCAGTTTTACAGCATCAGTGACACAGAAAACCGTTTCCATTACCAACAGAAAATCATTTTTGGCAAATGCAGAAAAAACACGACGTCTCATTTTTACCACCAATAATTTCCTCAGTTACCAGCACTGAATCTAAAAGTAGTGGAAACAGCTCCGTTTCCACCAGATTTACTTAATCATATTGTTTTTGGCGCCATAGTTCAATGATGGTGTCAAGTGTGCTTCTTTTGTGATCTTGGGCACTGAACAGGTTTCATCGTACTGTTTGCTATGCTATTGTTTTTACCCATGGTATTTTTTTTTTTCGCCTACTTTGTCTAGCATCAAATTTTGGCCCACCATATAAACTGTCTCCCACATTTTAACTAAAGATGGCAATGCTAACTGGTACATTTTCGCCAACTTGGTAGGAGACTGTTGGATATGGCCCCATCTAATACGTCTTCTATTATTGGTCACTACCAAGGGACTGTGACAGTTGTCAGGAGGGAAGGCGCTTTACAATGCCCAAATCCTCCTGATTGAAAATTAGGATCAAAGCATTGTGGTCACTGTCCTGCCTCTGCACAACATGAAAATCAAGAACCTTTCCCCAATGTCTTGTTTCCACCAAGATATAATCAATAAGTGAGGTCTGGCCTGCTCTATAGAATGTAAACTGGCCAGGTTGGTCAGATTTGGTCCGGCCATTGCATGCTCTTAGGGAGTAGGTGAGAGTGAGTGAGTTTAATTGCATGACCAGTGGAGACCAAGCTTTAATAGGTGTAGTCAAAGGGTTGGGAATAGACCAATAAAGGTCTTCTTCTGTTGGGGCAGAGTGTAAAGGATCGATGAGGGGTTCAAAGTGACAATTGAAATCACCTCCCACAATCAACCAGATCGCCGGGTCTAAAGTTGGAATAAAATCTCCCAGCAGAACAATAGTAGATGATTCCTGGCTGTTGTTAACGGGCGGGAGTACACATTCACTATGGCAATTTTCACCTTTGTTGGGAAGGAGAGCAAGACACATTGAATGTCACTTGACGGGGTTAGTAGCTGCTCCGCCCTACATCCGAGAGGCGGATCAGTAAAAGAGGCGCAGTTATTGCCAGCCTTGCTTCTCGTAAGCAACGGCTATATGTACAGAGTGCATGTTTACGCACCGCTTGCAAGTTTTCAAAACACATAAATAAAAGGCATTGTCATTTACAATGCGAGTAGTTCAAACTATCGCAAAAGCGAGACCTATTGCATTGCAAATGCTTGTTCTTACTGGCCAGGGATTGATATATAGGGCAGAGACAATGACCGTCCTACATCTTTTAAAGACATGGGTGCTGAACTAGCAAAATGGCCATAAAAATGTACGCTCAAAACTTCTCCAAGCTATCAAAAGTAACAGCTTCCCAGAAGTTTTTTTTTTTTTAACGGAGTTTTATATAGCGCAAACTTGACCCAAAGGTATCAGAGCGCTTTACATAACACCAGTTGCGTTACATGAGGACACATTCATTTTTGTTACGCACGGGGAGATTAAGTGATTTGCCCAGAATCACAGGATGTTCAGCATCATTGCCGAGACTCGAACCCGGTTCCCCAGTTTCGAGTCGACCGCCCTAGCCGTTAGGCCAACTCTCTCCCCAGGATGATTAACTTTGCATCATTCACACACAGGACTTCGATCAATACTTTAACTGCTCTTGGTGGGTTTGGGGGTAGGGGATGTAAGTAACTATAATGCATTAAGCACTGGCCTGCATGTTTGCTATACAGACCAGGCGCTAAAAGTGGGTTATCAGGGTAGTGGGCATTTACAGACAGGCTATTTTCCGGGTACACAGAACTTCCACTCATGTCCATGAGAAAGATACATCTTAGGGCTGGGAGGTGATAAGCTGATGACACGATATGTTCAGCCATGTTTCCAGGCGTGTCTTGCACCCTAGAAGTGATGGCTCAGTCTCGAAGGTTGGGTCTGGCTCTACAGGACTTCGGGGTGATTTTGAGGCAGTGCTACAAAGTGTACAGGGCAGAAAGGCTCCGAAAGCTACAGGACTCTCAAACGTGGCCCTACAGGTCACATATAGGAATGGATGTGTCAGTAAAGAATGTTTTTAGCGCTACAAACCGAAATGTGGCCAATGGCATTCAGGCTTAAGTGCTCTAGGGTGTTTTACAGCAGTTAGGGACCAGTGGACAGGGGGAAAGATAGTCCACTGAGGCCTGGAAGTAGTAACCAAAACTGCAACTGAGTAACCATGTTAGACAACGAACGGGCCGGCCCCACTGCCACAGCAAGTAGTCATGCAAACCTTGTCAGTTCTTTTTCCTCTTAACTGATGCACCCATGCATAACCAGGGCTACTGGAATTATGTGAAGTGCGGCCACAGCGTTTTTGCATAACTATAAATTTACCGCATTTGCCACATAATCCATCATCTGCCACATTCAGCGGATTAACAAAAAATGGTTTTTAGCTCAAACGGTTCCAAACTTACCAAAAATGCATTGAACTGCATTGTCGCGCAGTTGAAGGCCCATTGCAAAGGTCGACTAGCTAAATTTTTGTTGCTTATTGCTATATTTGGGTTTTTGAACTGGTACTAATGAGGTGCAACCAATGCCCAGACAATGTTAACAAGTTTGAAAACGACAAAATAATGAAGTAATACAATTACAAAATGTGTCAGATTATGCCGCTTTATTTGCTTTTCTTGTCGCATACTTTACTCACCCCTGCCGCATAATTTGGCCCTGTCCTGCCGCATAATTGCAGTGGCCCTGGCAATAACAAATGTAAATGATACTGGGACCCACGTCCCGTAAGTAGGAGCTTGCTTCAGCGCTGCAGCTTCTTCTAGTGTCATTACAATCCACGCTTGAGGTCTGCAGCCCCGACACTAGGGCTGGGGCTGACAGATGGCTCATCTAGGAGTCTGGATGTGTAGATATGGATCACTGCCCGCGGATGCAACACAAGGAAGCAGCCGCAGGGGAGGAAAGAAATGTTTCAAATACCCATCCTTTCCCACACATAACATTTCAAGGCACAGCCTGGCTGGATAGTTACCAAGGGATGTCAAATGTTGATAAACTTTGATCCCGGCGCAGGTATCACTGGGAACACGAGTGACTGCTGCGCCTGGAGTTAATCCCCTCTTTAGAGTCTGCCCATCAGCTACCACGGCTGTGGGACTTCAAACAATTCCCACTATAAAGCACAACAAGCACTCTTAGACAGCAGGAGCACATGGCGCCCAAGTAGCGTGTTTCACAAATGATTTCACGAACACAAGAAATGAGACATTGTGACTCTGATCCGAAGTTGTACACGCAGAATATTGCAAAACCTGCGTTGTACCGTTTATATTTCATTCACCAACAAAAAGACCCGAAGTTCGCGTCCCTAACTGGTCGGGGCATGTTTTCATGACGGAATGATGGCACGCGCGGTTAGTGCCGTGAAATTGAAGGTCCCGAAGGAAGGGAATATTTGCATGTTTATGTTCAGAATGACCTGCAAAAGTTCATACTTCGAGGGTAACTCCTGCCTGCAATGTCCACACATCCACTTCAAGGGGACACACTGACAATAGCTGATCTTGTGCCAGTTACCTTGCATTGCCGCCCGCTTTCTTCCTGCAGGATGGCATTTGAGACCGGGTGGCACCGCTGCTCCTGCCTTCTGCTGCTCAGGAGTGGGGGCGGAGAGTGGGGGTGTCATAGAAGTCCGGGGGAGCAGCAGCGCTGGAAGGTGTAGAGCGTGTAGCAGCTTCTAGGAAAGTGAAAGCGCGGTCTGCGCGCTGTTCAAAATGAAGATACAGGATACACTTCACTGAGGCCAAGTCACTGCCTGCCAAAGGAACGCTGGCCGGAGGAGGTGTGTTCAGAAAGCCTTACCTTCATTTGAAGTGGCGCACCTGTGTCTGAAGCCAGCACCAGTCTGCAGACTGAGTGTAGCTTTTATTACATAACACACAGACTTTGACGAAAGTGTCACTGAAACAGTGCCAGATGAGTCTTCATCTACAAATGTGCTTTTTAGTGCTTACTATATCACAATAAGTACTCCTTAGATGCGAGGATGATAACCGCGTCTTATTCTGTAACAACCCTGGAAAGGTACAGATGGGAAGTCCTAGGATGAAGAGACCCACTAAGGAGTGGGGAAGGAAACAATTCCTTTTGTTTTAATTACCCTCACACACCCTAGTGGTGTCATGCTTCATCATCGGGTCACCCTGGCGCCTAAAAGTCAGGGTGGGCTCGACCGTTGTTTCAGGGAGCTCTTAGTAATAATATGACCAGGGGGAAAATTAAAGATTAAAAACCACCAGCAAATCCCAGTATCCCTTTAATATTGGATTCGTTAGGGTTATTAAAAAATGTAACCAGGGGTCAGAATAGGAGTATTTATGGTCCTATGACCCTACAGCCAACATGTTTCAGTCCTACTAGGGCCATAGAGGTCCCGGACTTTCTTCAGGGCAACAATACAACCTCCCTGGACCATGCAAGAGGAAAATCCCTACACTGCTTTTTTCTCTAAGGGCAGATAGCTGCTCCTTAGTTGACTAGAAGATAATTTATCTCCTTGATCCTGTTATCGCTCCATCCAGTCATGGGCGAGGGAACTCTTCTCCGGGCACCTCGCAGAATAAGGGGTAGCCCTGTTGTCAAACCGTCATCAAGGGTCCTGCCCCGCTCTCTCACCTACTCGGTGCGGGTCCTTAGCCTGCGATCTGCTGCCTGCAGCTTGGTGTTAGTGACTCAGACTCACTAGCTCGGACATGACAACGAGGAAGGAAGATGTCCACTGTAATTTCTTAAATACTGTCCTCCCATGCTGAGGCACTGGCAATTGCCGCCGTCCGGTAGGAGGCCCGAACATGCCGGATGGAAGCAAATTTCACATGCCCAGCTCTCCATGTGTTGGAGGGAGTGCACTTCACAGCCTTCCTTCCCCTGTGTCCAGGGTCTCTGAAGGGCACATGCTGCCACGGAAAAAAGGAATCACCAGCCGTTCGTTTACAAAGACGCACCATTTCGGCTAAGCGTCTTTTTTCTGTGCACAGCCTCTGAAACAAAGCATTAGATACATATACTCCTCTTTAAGCAGTCTGATGTATTTTGCAGAATAAAGCAAATATTTTACATGTGCCAGGATCGTTGATGCAGTTCCCGCAATAAACACTCTTATACCGCTGAAAAGTCTCGCTGTGATTGCCTCCCGACAATTTCTTTCACTTTCCGGGTATCTTAACTGTTTGTATATACACTCATGTCTTCCAAAAACCACCTTATGAGATCGCGTTAGGAAGTCCGATGTAACAATACTTCTACCCAGAAACTGCCCTCGAGTGCACTGGTAGCCGTTCCAACCGTCGTGAAAGGGACCTACACGAGTACACACCCACTCAGCACACAGAAGACACACAACTGCTGTCACAGCTCTGACAAGCAAGGCAGACCTCAGGCGCACGCAGGACAAGTATCTCAGAGCACAGGCCACAAAGATACAAAGATGGCTCTAGTGCAAAGGGGAGGGGCGCTAATCAAGGTGTTGTCACGACTGAAAGCCGTGAAAGGCTGTACCGTCTTCCTGCGGGTTGTGCATGTGTAATGTGCATCTACAAGGCTACCCAATTTGGTATGCAGCGCTTTATGAAAGACTGAAAGTAAAAAATTATCGCCCTGCCTGCAAATCACTTGCAATGTGTGATATGTTCTCCCGTGAACAGCCGCACTGAATTCAACTATCTTGTCTTTAATAAGCACGGAATCGAACCCAGTGGTGCGCGCGCACCACAGAGGAGCGCGGGGCGGGAATCGAAACCAGTGGTGCGCGTGCACCACAGAGGAGCGGGGGCGAGGAGCGTGGCAGCGAGGTAAACACGCGCTGCTGCGCCGTAATAGACACCGATGGGAATGGGCGGAGCAAAGGCGGGACATGCGCCCACCTTTGCCCAATTGCGTGCCTTATTTTTTTTTTTTAAACACGCTAAAGCCAATGGCAGCCGGCGAAAGCAAAACCACACGCACGAGCGTGTGGTCAGCTTTCAGAACCCCCTACATGAGGTCTTGCGCTGCGCGAGCAGTGCTACGCACTGCAACGCTAGGCGCGAGACCTAATGAAGCTGACGAAACGGGAGGGGGAGACGGGAGGGGGAGTGCGAGCAGACAAGCCTGATTACAGCAACCCAGATGGCAGCTGTGCACGTGCACGCGATCGTGAACGCAAGCTGGAGGCCAGCAAAAGCCTGTGGGTAGCACTCTGAAAAGCCACCTACTAAATGTCTTGCAGAGCTGCGCATGCGCTGGCTCAGGCGAGACCTAAAAATACTGTGCTAGTGTGGTCATGGCGGTATTCTAAGAAGACGGTTATTTAGCACAGTACTAAAACATAGTATTCCAATGAAGTACAACAATTCAGGGGACATTAGTTCTACTATCTGATGGCTGCAGGTGTCTGGCACATTGGGCTAGTTTGTTTTTCTTTCACAATAACAGCAATTTTGATTCTTTACTTCTCCTTGCACAAGATGTTCCACTGGTGTTTCCCCTTAACCAACGGAATTAAGCAAATACTGTTCCCACAACTGTAGCGGGTGAAGCAAGTGGCCTCGCTCCTCTTTGAGGCACATTCTTTGTAAAAGATGAGGGGCGGATGGCTTCCCATACAGCAGAGAGAGAAATTCCTTTACCATCCCTAGTAATCACCAGCCACTTAAATGAGACAGTCAACCACATTTTTAGATGCGCCAAACTGGTGAGGTGTTTTTGTGCGCTAAATCCTAGTCATTCCACACCACCTAGGGGCCAAATCCATGGCTAAGGAGGCTGGGACAGCTTGCGCTAATTCCTAAAGACATTCCACACCACCTAGGGGTCAAATCCATGGCTAGAGGAGGCTGGGACACCTCGCGCTAATTACAACTCATTCCACACCACCTAGGGGTCAAATCCATGGCTAGTGGAGGCTAGGACACCTCGCGCTAATTACTAGTCATTACACACCACCTAAGGGTCAAATCCATGGCTAGTGGAGGCTGCGACACCTTGCACTAACTTCTAAGGTCATTCCACACCACCTAGAGGTCAAATCCATGGCTAGTGGAGGCTGGGACAGCTTGCGCTAATTCCTAGTCATTCCACACTACCTAGGGGTCACACCTTGTTTTTCTAGAGGTGAAAGGCTCATAGCAGTGTCATATTTGTGTTAGGTTTCCTAATGGTGTCTTTAAAATAGACAATTGCACTTGTGAAAGGCAACGAAGACCTACTCTTTCCCAATCGAAACCGAGTTTACAGTAAAGTTATTTCTAGTGTTTTAGTTACACACTGTTATTGTGGAGGGCGTGCTCTCTATAAATGATTATACCTTGCATAATACATTTGCAGAATGTGCTCCAATATGTACCGCTGTACCTCCACTTCCCTCCTGGCTGGGGTTGGCTCATTCATAGCACTCTTCAACCCTTCGTTTTTCACAGCACTTACAACTTTAGTACTGTGATGTCAATAACCAGAAACCCCCGTGCCCACACGCTGTGTGGAAATGGAATAACCGGCAATAAGAGTCAAAGAGACCGTGACAGGCAAATTAAATAATGTTAACGTCCTCAGGTTACACCCCAACGGCTGCACAAACAGCGCATGGTGACCTTGCATGGTACGAGGTTCCTCCTGTCCTATGTTACCCAAACAACAACAAAAACTTCCCAGCCCCCACTTTAAATGAGGGAGGGGTGAGGGCTACTAACGCTACCCTATGCGCCTAAACACTGATTTAACGTACTTAGACCTGGCGGTTATAAAATAACGTACCCGTTATTTATAGGGATTCAGCAATTATTCTGTGAAAGTCTTTTTTCCACTCAAGATGCAGAGTAAAATCGATTGCAGCCACCCACAACAGCTTGTTGTAGTGCCACCCCAGAACCAGTTACCTTCCCCATCCAAATAGGGAAACAGGGCCCCTAACCGGACCCTTCTTATTAGCGCCACCAAGTTAATGTAATCTCATTGCCCTGGTATTAAAAATGAATACAAAACGTAAGCGTTATTTTTCAAGTATGGTTTACCTCCTTGTACAACACGTGTCTGGCTGTGAAGAGAACAAGCACAGTCTGTCAGATGGCGTGGACCCGCCCAAGGGCACAGGTCCTAGCCTCCCCTGCAGACCCACTGCTGTCAGTTCTTGGTGCGAGATTCTCTTCTCGGCTCAGGGCAGATGTGGTTCCTCTTGGTGCCGAGGGCGTCTCTTCCAGGCTGTGATCGCCGTCCGGCCTGTCCCCTCTGTTCAAACAGGAGTGGAAGCGTGCTGCCTCGGGCAGGTCTCCTTGTCCCAGTGCTTCTCTTCTTGAGACGGCCCCTGGTACAACATTCTCTTGGTGGTGTGGGTGGGAGGGGGAGGCGGGGGCTTCCTTGTAGCCGTCTGCCTGCGGGGATCCCAGGCTGATCACCTCTGGACCAGACCTGGGGCAGATCTCTCCTCGCCGGGCCCTGGGTCTCAGTCACTGCACGGTCTCTGGCACAGTACAGGAGGCGGCCAGCTGTAGGCGGCGCACGGCTTCCTTGATGAGGTTACCGGAGAGCAGCAGCTCCTGCAGCAGGCGATGTGGGTCCTCCTCGTCCCCCGATCCCTGACTGCAGCTCCACGTGTCCAGCCACGGCCGCAGAGCTGCTTCTTAACGGGTGCCGCGGACCCCTGCAGCGGCGCCCGGTGTTGCTGTGACTGCTTCCCGCTGGCTCATGAGGTGCACAGTGCGTAAGGGGCGCTACGACCACGCACGCAGCCACATGCTGCTACGGCCGAACTCCCAGCCCCATAGCCGGCCTCTGGTGGCGTCGGGTGGCCGGGGCGGCTGCAGGGGCTCCCAACTGCAGGGCCTGCCCAATGCGGGCCACCAGGGCATCCACGTTTTTAAAATTTTCAGACGGATTTGCGCACTTGGCGCGACCCCGCCAAAAATTAATTAAAGTACCGGATTAGTCTTGTGCTCTAAAGTTTATAGAAACACACAGTCACTGCATGATGTCATCAGTGATGTAATATGTGATGTCATCAGCAGTGCATTGCGGGCGCGAGTTATAGTTAGCTGAACTAACTATAACGGGGAATTTCACGGGTTTTGTACGAGTGGAATGTCCAACTAACTATAACTGTCCCTAAAACCTATGGTTTTTTCAGTGAATTTCAAAGGTTTTTAAATGCTAATTTCTAACTATAACGTGTCTGAAACCTATGGTTTTTTAAGTGAATTTCAAAGGTTTTTAAATGCTAATTTCTAACTATGCCTACAGAGGTAGGACATGTGAAGAAAGAAGAAAAACGCACAGAAAGAAGCAAAAGAAATGCAGAAAGAAGCAACAGAAGTCCACAAAGACGAACAAAAGTGCAGGAAGAAGCAAAAGATGTGCAGAAAGAACCAACAGAGGAGCAGAAAGAGGCCTTGTTCCAAAATCATCCTGTGCCCACAACTTTTTCCAACGTGTACTGGTGGTAACTGACTCTGACTAACCAGAGCCAGTGCTATGCTAAAACACACTTAGAATACAGTTAAAACACCTACATACACTAGGGAACACTATGCTTTGGGGTACCCCTACCTCTTAAAACGCGCTACAGGGCGCGTTTGCACATTGGTGAAAGGAGGGGGCCTGAGATGACATGTGTGCAAACGCGCCCCGTGGCGCGTTTTAGAGTAGCGGGATTAAGTCCCTTGAATCCTGAGTGTCCTGGGGCCCAACTAGCCCCCAGGTACCTACAGTTAGGACCACAGAGCTGAGTTGCAGAGAGGCGTTCCGAGGCCACGCACCTTTTCACCTCTCTGCAACGCAACTCTGTTGTGCTTACTGAAGGTACCTGGTGGGCTAGTTGGACTCAGGGACCCTCAGGATTGAAGGGGACTTAATCTCCCAACTTAAAACACGCCACGGGGCCTGTTTGCACACATGTCACCTCAAGCCCGCCCTCTCCCTTCACCACTGTGCAAACGCGCCCGTGGCGCGTTTTAATTTGGGGATTAAGTCCCCTTGAATCATGAGCGTCCTGAGGTCCAACTAGCCCACCCTGTACCTCCAGTATGCGCCAGGGAGCTGCGTTGCAGAGAGGTGTTCAGAGGCCACACCCTTTTTACACCTCTGTGCAACGCAGCTCTGTGGCGCTTTCTGGACGTACCTGGTGGGCTAGTTGACCCCAGGGACCCTCAGGATTGAAGAGGATTTAATTCCCCATCTTAAAACGCTCCCACGGGGCCTGTTTGCACACATGTCACCTGAAGCCCCACCCCCTCCCTTCACCACTGTGCAAACGCGCCCCGTGGCGCGTTTTAAGTTGGGGGATTAAGTCCCCTTGAATCCTGAGGGTCTCTGGAGTCCAACTAGCCCACCATGTACCTCCAAAGCGCCACAGAGCTGCGTTGCAGAGAGGTGTAAAAGGGGCGTGGCCTCTGTACACCTCCTCTGCAACGCAGCTCCCTGGTGCATACTGGAGGTTCCTGGTGGGCTAGTTGGCCTCCAGGGACCCCCAGTATTCAAGGGGAATTACTTCCCTTCTTAAAGCGCGCCAGGGGCGCGCTTGCAGACTGCTGCAGGAGGGGCGGGGCCTCCGGCACGATGCCGGTCTTTTTTTTTTTGTATGGGCTGCGTGGCCCCACTTCCTCGGCCACTTTTGGCCCCGGGGACCCCATCCCCGGGGCCTGAGGATTTTCTTTTTTTATTAATAAAAACGGGAAGGGGCGCCGCGTGGCCCCCTTCCCTGGGCCTCTATTGGCCCCGGGGACCTCATCCCCCAGGGCATGCCCTCTTTTTTTTTTTTTGGGAGGGGGCTGCGTGGCCCCCTCCTCAGGCCATTTAAGGCCCCGGGGACCCCATCCCCGGGGACTGCCTCTACGTTTAAAAATTGGGGGAGGGGGGGCTGCGTGGCCCCCTCCCAGGCCACTAATAGCCCCGGGGACCCCATCCCCAGGGCCTGGCCACTCGTTGGGGACCGTGGGGGTCCCCAATCCCCAGACGGTCCCGCCGGCTCCCCGCGTCCTGCGGGAGCCGGCATGCTTTCCATAAGGGAGCTGCTGACATGCAGCTCCCCTTATGGAAAAGTAATCTGCTTTGCTTCATTGAAGCGAGAGCAGGTTTCCCTGCTCTCGCTTCAATGAAGCAAAGCAAGTAGTGCAATCACAGGACGGGAGCCGCGAGGCTCCCGTCCCTGTGATTGCAAGCAGCAGTATCCCGGGGTAGGCACCCGGGACACTGCAGGAGCTGGCCCTGGGGGATGGCGGTCCCCAGGGCCATCACAGGCTCCAGGAGGGGGCCGCGCGGCCCCCCTCCTTCATTAGCAAAGCCCAGGGGAGGTGGTGGTCCCCAGGGCTTCGGGGTCCAAACGGACCCTCACATTTCTTTTCTTACTGCCCCGGGGAGGTGGCGGTCCTCGGGGCATGTGGGGGGGCATTAGCCCCCCCACACAGGTCATTATTAATTAAAAAAAGAAGCCCTGGTGGGTGGCGGTCCCCAGGGCTGCGGGAGGGCGGAGAGCCCTCCCGCACCATTTTTTTTAAAGCCCCGGGGGTGGCGGTCCCCGGGGCTTGGGGGGCCTTAGAGGCCCCCCACATAAAATAAAAAGCAATACCCGCATGCCCCCGGGACTTGGCCCACCCGGGGGCAAAATAGCATTTTTTTTTTTTTAAACCAAACATGTGTAACATATGCACACAACCATGTATACACTGTATACATAATGGTGAAGCAGAACTGAAAAACCGGTTCAAAGCACTTTATAATATTATTGAAAAATGTACCGCGCCTAACAACAAACCATCTTAGGAGACATGTACCAAAAGTATCCTTACACCAGGTAACCTGGCTTTAAGAGAATACCTCCTGTAAACTGAACCCTTCCGATCATACTTGTGATCCAAAGAATATTTGATTGTTAGTCCGCCGTTACTTATATATATATATATATAAAACGACTCTATATATACATATGTATATATAATCTACTGGCGGTCTCCAGTAGATAGTTATAGTTAGGACCTATTTTCCATAGGAAATCCGCGACATTCTATTTGAAATAACTCTCTTGCCGGTTGACGTATCTTCGCGAAATTTTCAAACTTTATGGCCCGCTCCGGTCCACTCGTACCCTGAAAGTCTCGGGGTGATTCGTCAAGCAAGGGCCGAGAAAAAAGGGGGTCCCAAAACGTGTTTTCCCCATTCATTTTTCCATAGGAAACTTTAGACACGGCTACAGCCCGAACTGCTGAACGGAATTACACCAAATTTGGCAAAGAGGTAGTTCTTGGTTCAGAAAGAACCCTTTTGTTAAATGGTGTAAATCCGTTCAGTAGTTCCTGAGAAATTCACAATTAAAATCACATATATATCTATGGCCGCGTCGGATCCACGTACCCTCCCGATCACGAGCTGCATGCTAATTGGCTGTCAACACTCCAAATCAGGAAGTGTTGGCAGCCATTTTGTCCCTCAGTAGAACCGAGGGACAGAAACAAGTGCGCAAAGCGCAAAGGGGGCAGGGTAGAAACACCCTGACCCCTAGGTCTGCTCAGGGGTCCCACAAGGACCCCCTGGGCAGAAAAAGCATTTAAAAAAAAAATCAGCGGGATGCGCTTAGGGTGCGCGGATCCCGCTGAGAAAAAAAAGAAACAAGTGTGCAAACGCACAAAGGGGGCAGGGTAGAAACCCCTAACCCCTAGGCCTGCTCAGGGGTCCCACAAGGACCCCTGGGCAAAAAAAGCATTTTTAAAAAAATTTAAAAACGGCATCGCGAGGAGGCCACGCCCCTTCTTTGACAGCACTCTGCAAACGCGCCCCTGGCGCGTTTGCAGAGAGGGAACAATTCCCCTTGAATACTGGGGGTCCCTGGGGCCAACTAGCCCACCAGGAACCTCCAGTATGCGCCAGGGGGCTGCGTTGCAGAGAGGTGTACAGAGGCCACGCCCCTTTTACACCTCTCTGCAACGCAGCTCTGTGGCGCTTATTGGATATACCTGTTGGGCTAGTTGGCCCCCAGGGACCCTCAGGATTCAAGGGAGTTAATCCCCGACTTAAAACGCGCCACGGGCGCGTTTGCACAGTGGTGAAGGGAGGGGCGGGGCTTCAGGTGACATGTGTGCAAACAGGCCCTGTGGCGCGTTTTAAGATGGGGATTAAGTCCCCTTGAATCCTGAGGGTCCCTGGAGTCCAACTAGCCCACCATGTACTTCCAAAGCGCCACGGAGCTGCGTTGCAGAGAGGTGTAAAAGGGGTGTGGCCTCTGTACACGTCTCTGCAACGCAGCTCTCTGGCGCATACTGGAGGTATCCTGGTGGGCTAGTTGGCCCCAGGGACCCTCATGATTAAGGAGGACTTAATTCTCCAACTTAAAACGCGCCACAGGGCGCGTTTGCACAGATGTCACCTCAGGCCCCACCCTCCCTTCACCATTGTGCAAATATTCCTCTAAAATCAGCCGAAATACGAATTCGAATTTACTCACCTGTTATCAGGAGAGACCTCAGTGCTGCATCTTTCAGCCCAGTACTGATCCTGAAAAGTAATTTTAACCGTACTTACCAGTAACTTGAATTTCCTTCCATAGGATATCATTGCCTGCTTTTTGCTGAAAAAGTTTCTGTGTCGATTTTTGAAACATACAAATATTCCTCTAAAATCAGCCGAAATACGAATTCCGATTTACTCACCTGTTATCAGGAGAGAACCCAGTGCTGCATCTTTTAGCCCAGCACTGACCCTGAAAAGTAATTCTAACCGTACTTACCAGTAACTTGTATTTCCTTCCATAGGAATCCATTGTCTGGTTTTCAGCAGAAAAGTTTCAAAGTGTCGATTTTCACAAACTACAAATATTCCTTAAAAATCGCCTGTATGACTTAAACGCATTCTTTCAACTGTTTACAGGAGATGCACCAGTGCTGGATCCAGGATCCACCACTGAGTAAGAAAAAGTAACGATAACACTACTTACCTGCTAAGTGAATTTCCTCCCATAGGATAACATTGGTGATTCTATGTGAAAAAGTTTCTAAGTGTCAACTTTTAAAATACAATAATATTCCTTAAAAATCAGTACTGTAACCAAAACGCTTTTACTCAACTGTTTACAGGAGATGTCCCAGGACTGAATCTAGGATCCAGTCCTGTGGTTAGAAAAGTAATCCATAAAGTAACTAATTGCATTTAACTAGAAATTCACATTGAGCTCAATGTTGCATTGTGTTTGAAATTGTGTTGCCCATTGCAACAACTGTAACTACTGTACTTAAAAGTCTATTGCCTATTTGCAAAGAATTTAAACTAAAGTAATTCATTCTGAGAAAGTATATTTTGTAATGTAATGTATAATGTAATTACAATGTAATTTAAAAAATAAATAGTTTTAAAAAATGTAGAAAATCAGTATCAAAAAAATAAAGATAACAATTAATACATTTTAAAATTGTCATTTACAAAACCTTGGAAATTCACTGAAAAAACCATAGGTTTCAGACACGTTATAGTTAGAAATTAGCATTTAAAAAACCTTTGAAATTCACTGAAAAAACCATAGGTTTCAGGCACGTTATAGTTAGAAATTAGCATTTAAAAAACCTTTGAAATTCACTGAAAAAACCATAGGTTTCAGACACGTTATAGTTAGAAATTTGCATTTAAAAAACCTTTGAAATTCACTGAAAAAACCATAGATTTTAGGGACAGTTATAGTTAGTTGGACATTGCACTCATACAAAACCCGTGACATTCCCCCGTTATAGTTAGTTCAGCTAACTATAACTCGCGCCCCGCAATGCACTGCTGATGACGTCACATATTACATCACTCATGACATGGTCAGTGACATCACTGATGACATCACTGATGACATCTCAAATGACATCACTGATGACATCATCCACGTGAGAATCTGATGCACCACCTCACACCCTAATATAACCTTTGATACACCCACTCTAAATTACAGACTGCCATTCGCAAAACCATAGACACTCCAACACCAATAACTACATACCCACTCACTGATTCTTAGGTCTACACACACATCCACTCACTCACCCGTACAGTCACTCATACTTACGGTCACTCAGTACAGGACTAGCATATGCACTCATACTCCTATATAGACACTCAAACACTGCCACTCATCCATAGAGGTACTCACACACCTAGTCAGTCATGCAAATAATTAAACACACTGCCATTTACTCACCTATACAGTTATACACACACCAGCTCACTTACTCATACAAATACTAGCATATTCTTACGCTCTTATACAATCACTGATACAAGCACACACTCATCCATACAGTCACTCTCACAATCACACACTCTCGCTTATAGCTATTTATATACTCCAACACACATATATACTGCCTTTCACATATGTAGTTACTCACACATATACCACTGGGACATACATTCACTCACTAACACACTCTTACACACACTTACCCACCCATACAGTCTATCACAGATGCACTCTTGAAACCATCCACCCAGTGAATCACCCACTCACACATCTATGCACAGAGTCGCACACACCCCACCCACACAAACACTCAGGCACCCATACAGATACTCAGACAACCAATCAATAACTCATATAGACACTCATGTAGCTATTCACAAACCCATGCAGCCACTTACACAGCAACAGACAGACGGATTCAGACATTCACCCAGTTTAGTCACTAACCCATGCATTCAGTAAGATACGTTTAATCACTCACTTATAGAGTTAGTCACGCACCTACTAAATCATCCATACAGACACTTATACACCCACTCATTCTTCAATACGCCTTTCCCTATATATATTAAAAATATTTAAACTTTACAGAAACACACAGTCACTGCATCATGTCATCAGTGATGTCATTTGAGATGTCTTGTTTGTTTGCAGTTCGGGCTGGACTGTTCCCATGAGGCACAGGGTCAGACTGATTTGCATATGGCCATGTCTGAACTGGGGTGGTGGAGTGAGCTAAAGAATGGTGATGGATTAAACCCAGATCAGTTGACTGGGGGTGAGTGTTTGATTGGCTCAAGCGTTCCGTCCATCATCCCCTTTTGTATCGCTTTGTTCGCCCTGAGTTGGCGGGGGTATGCCCAGACGTGGGTCCCTTGCTCACTTTGCCACTGGATTCAGGCAAGCCTGGCTGATGACGGCTGGAATGCCAGAAACCGGTCCTAGGATGCTTGTTTCCGGTCCAGGGAAGACATGGCTTGGCAGTTCGGGCTGGACTGTTCCCATGAGGCACAGGGTCAGACTGATTTGCATATGGCCATGTCTGAACTGGGGTGGTGGAGTGAGCTAAAGAATGGTGATGGATTAAACCCAGATCAGTTGACTGGGGGTGAGTGTTTGATTGGCTCAAGCGTTCCGTCCATCATCCCCTTTTGTATCGCTTTGTTCGCCCTGAGTTGGCGGGGGTATGCCCAGACGTGGGTCCCTTGCTCACTTTGCCACTGGATTCAGGCAAGCCTGGCTGATGACGGCTGGAATGCCAGAAACCGGTCCTAGGATGCTTGTTTCCGGTCCAGGGAAGACATGGCTTGGCAGTTCGGGCTGGACTGTTCCCATGAGGCACAGGGTCAGACTGATTTGCATATGGCCATGTCTGAACTGGGGTGGTGGAGTGAGCTAAAGAATGGTGATGGATTAAACCCAGATCAGTTGACTGGGGGTGAGTGTTTGATTGGCTCAAGCGTTCCGTCCATCATCCCCTTTTGTATCGCTTTGTTCGCCCTGAGTTGGCGGGGGTATGCCCAGACGTGGGTCCCTTGCTCACTTTGCCACTGGATTCAGGCAAGCCTGGCTGATGACGGCTGGAATGCCAGAAACCGGTCCTAGGATGCTTGTTTCCGGTCCAGGGAAGACATGGCTTGGCAGTTCGGGCTGGACTGTTCCCATGAGGCACAGGGTCAGACTGATTTGCATATGGCCATGTCTGAACTGGGGTGGTGGAGTGAGCTAAAGAATGGTGATGGATTAAACCCAGATCAGTTGACTGGGGGTGAGTGTTTGATTGGCTCAAGCGTTCCGTCCATCATCCCCTTTTGTATCGCTTTGTTCGCCCTGAGTTGGCGGGGGTATGCCCAGACGTGGGTCCCTTGCTCACTTTGCCACTGGATTCAGGCAAGCCTGGCTGATGACGGCTGGAATGCCAGAAACCGGTCCTAGGATGCTTGTTTCCGGTCCAGGGAAGACATGGCTTGGCAGTTCGGGCTGGACTGTTCCCATGAGGCACAGGGTCAGACTGATTTGCATATGGCCATGTCTGAACTGGGGTGGTGGAGTGAGCTAAAGAATGGTGATGGATTAAACCCAGATCAGTTGACTGGGGGTGAGTGTTTGATTGGCTCAAGCGTTCCGTCCATCATCCCCTTTTGTATCGCTTTGTTCGCCCTGAGTTGGCGGGGGTATGCCCAGACGTGGGTCCCTTGCTCACTTTGCCACTGGATTCAGGCAAGCCTGGCTGATGACGGCTGGAATGCCAGAAACCGGTCCTAGGATGCTTGTTTCCGGTCCAGGGAAGACATGGCTTGGCAGTTCGGGCTGGACTGTTCCCATGAGGCACAGGGTCAGACTGATTTGCATATGGCCATGTCTGAACTGGGGTGGTGGAGTGAGCTAAAGAATGGTGATGGATTAAACCCAGATCAGTTGACTGGGGGTGAGTGTTTGATTGGCTCAAGCGTTCCGTCCATCATCCCCTTTTGTATCGCTTTGTTCGCCCTGAGTTGGCGGGGGTATGCCCAGACGTGGGTCCCTTGCTCACTTTGCCACTGGATTCAGGCAAGCCTGGCTGATGACGGCTGGAATGCCAGAAACCGGTCCTAGGATGCTTGTTTCCGGTCCAGGGAAGACATGGCTTGGCAGTTCGGGCTGGACTGTTCCCATGAGGCACAGGGTCAGACTGATTTGCATATGGCCATGTCTGAACTGGGGTGGTGGAGTGAGCTAAAGAATGGTGATGGATTAAACCCAGATCAGTTGACTGGGGGTGAGTGTTTGATTGGCTCAAGCGTTCCGTCCATCATCCCCTTTTGTATCGCTTTGTTCGCCCTGAGTTGGCGGGGGTATGCCCAGACGTGGGTCCCTTGCTCACTTTGCCACTGGATTCAGGCAAGCCTGGCTGATGACGGCTGGAATGCCAGAAACCGGTCCTAGGATGCTTGTTTCCGGTCCAGGGAAGACATGGCTTGGCAGTTCGGGCTGGACTGTTCCCATGAGGCACAGGGTCAGACTGATTTGCATATGGCCATGTCTGAACTGGGGTGGTGGAGTGAGCTAAAGAATGGTGATGGATTAAACCCAGATCAGTTGACTGGGGGTGAGTGTTTGATTGGCTCAAGCGTTCCGTCCATCATCCCCTTTTGTATCGCTTTGTTCGCCCTGAGTTGGCGGGGGTATGCCCAGACGTGGGTCCCTTGCTCACTTTGCCACTGGATTCAGGCAAGCCTGGCTGATGACGGCTGGAATGCCAGAAACCGGTCCTAGGATGCTTGTTTCCGGTCCAGGGAAGACATGGCTTGGCAGTTCGGGCTGGACTGTTCCCATGAGGCACAGGGTCAGACTGATTTGCATATGGCCATGTCTGAACTGGGGTGGTGGAGTGAGCTAAAGAATGGTGATGGATTAAACCCAGATCAGTTGACTGGGGGTGAGTGTTTGATTGGCTCAAGCTTTCCGTCCATCATCCCCTTTTGTATCGCTTTGTTCGCCCTGAGTTGGCGGGGGTATGCCCAGACGTGGGTCCCTTGCTCACTTTGCCACTGGATTCAGGCAAGCCTGGCTGATGACGGCTGGAATGCCAGAAACCGGTCCTAGGATGCTTGTTTCCGGTCCAGGGAAGACATGGCTTGGCAGTTCGGGCTGGACTGTTCCCCATGAGGCACAGGGTCAGACTGATTTGCATATGGCCATGTCTGAACTGGGGTGGTGGAGTGAGCTAAAGAATGGTGATGGATTAAACCCAGATCAGTTGACTGGGGGTGAGTGTTTGATTGGCTCAAGCGTTCCGTCCATCATCCCCTTTTGTATCGCTTTGTTCGCCCTGAGTTGGCGGGGGTATGCCCAGACGTGGGTCCCTTGCTCACTTTGCCACTGGATTCAGGCAAGCCTGGCTGATGACGGCTGGAATGCCAGAAACCGGTCCTAGGATGCTTGTTTCCGGTCCAGGGAAGACATGGCTTGGCAGTTCGGGCTGGACTGTTCCCATGAGGCACAGGGTCAGACTGATTTGCATATGGCCATGTCTGAACTGGGGTGGTGGAGTGAGCTAAAGAATGGTGATGGATTAAACCCAGATCAGTTGACTGGGGGTGAGTGTTTGATTGGCTCAAGCGTTCCGTCCATCATCCCCTTTTGTATCGCTTTGTTCGCCCTGAGTTGGCGGGGGTATGCCCAGACGTGGGTCCCTTGCTCACTTTGCCACTGGATTCAGGCAAGCCTGGCTGATGACGGCTGGAATGCCAGAAACCGGTCCTAGGATGCTTGTTTCCGGTCCAGGGAAGACATGGCTTGGCAGTTCGGGCTGGACTGTTCCCATGAGGCACAGGGTCAGACTGATTTGCATATGGCCATGTCTGAACTGGGGTGGTGGAGTGAGCTAAAGAATGGTGATGGATTAAACCCAGATCAGTTGACTGGGGGTGAGTGTTTGATTGGCTCAAGCGTTCCGTCCATCATCCCCTTTTGTATCGCTTTGTTCGCCCTGAGTTGGCGGGGGTATGCCCAGACGTGGGTCCCTTGCTCACTTTGCCACTGGATTCAGGCAAGCCTGGCTGATGACGGCTGGAATGCCAGAAACCGGTCCTAGGATGCTTGTTTCCGGTCCAGGGAAGACATGGCTTGGCAGTTCGGGCTGGACTGTTCCCATGAGGCACAGGGTCAGACTGATTTGCATATGGCCATGTCTGAACTGGGGTGGTGGAGTGAGCTAAAGAATGGTGATGGATTAAACCCAGATCAGTTGACTGGGGGTGAGTGTTTGATTGGCTCAAGCGTTCCGTCCATCATCCCCTTTTGTATCGCTTTGTTCGCCCTGAGTTGGCGGGGGTATGCCCAGACGTGGGTCCCTTGCTCACTTTGCCACTGGATTCAGGCAAGCCTGGCTGATGACGGCTGGAATGCCAGAAACCGGTCCTAGGATGCTTGTTTCCGGTCCAGGGAAGACATGGCTTGGCAGTTCGGGCTGGACTGTTCCCATGAGGCACAGGGTCAGACTGATTTGCATATGGCCATGTCTGAACTGGGGTGGTGGAGTGAGCTAAAGAATGGTGATGGATTAAACCCAGATCAGTTGACTGGGGGTGAGTGTTTGATTGGCTCAAGCGTTCCGTCCATCATCCCCTTTTGTATCGCTTTGTTCGCCCTGAGTTGGCGGGGGTATGCCCAGACGTGGGTCCCTTGCTCACTTTGCCACTGGATTCAGGCAAGCCTGGCTGATGACGGCTGGAATGCCAGAAACCGGTCCTAGGATGCTTGTTTCCGGTCCAGGGAAGACATGGCTTGGCAGTTCGGGCTGGACTGTTCCCATGAGGCACAGGGTCAGACTGATTTGCATATGGCCATGTCTGAACTGGGGTGGTGGAGTGAGCTAAAGAATGGTGATGGATTAAACCCAGATCAGTTGACTGGGGGTGAGTGTTTGATTGGCTCAAGCGTTCCGTCCATCATCCCCTTTTGTATCGCTTTGTTCGCCCTGAGTTGGCGGGGGTATGCCCAGACGTGGGTCCCTTGCTCACTTTGACACTGGATTCAGGCAAGCCTGGCTGATGACGGCTGGAATGCCAGAAACCGGTCCTAGGATGCTTGTTTCCGGTCCAGGGAAGACATGGCTTGGCAGTTCGGGCTGGACTGTTCCCATGAGGCACAGGGTCAGACTGATTTGCATATGGCCATGTCTGAACTGGGGTGGTGGAGTGAGCTAAAGAATGGTGATGGATTAAACCCAGATCAGTTGACTGGGGGTGAGTGTTTGATTGGCTCAAGCGTTCCGTCCATCATCCCCTTTTGTATCGCTTTGTTCGCCCTGAGTTGGCGGGGGTATGCCCAGACGTGGGTCCCTTGCTCACTTTGCCACTGGATTCAGGCAAGCCTGGCTGATGACGGCTGGAATGCCAGAAACCGGTCCTAGGATGCTTGTTTCCGGTCCAGGGAAGACATGGCTTGGCAGTTCGGGCTGGACTGTTCCCATGAGGCACAGGGTCAGACTGATTTGCATATGGCCATGTCTGAACTGGGGTGGTGGAGTGAGCTAAAGAATGGTGATGGATTAAACCCAGATCAGTTGACTGGGGGTGAGTGTTTGATTGGCTCAAGCTGTTCCGTCCATCATCCCCTTTTGTATCGCTTTGTTCGCCCTGAGTTGGCGGGGGTATGCCCAGACGTGGGTCCCTTGCTCACTTTGCCACTGGATTCAGGCAAGCCTGGCTGATGACGGCTGGAATGCCAGAAACCGGTCCTAGGATGCTTGTTTCCGGTCCAGGGAAGACATGGCTTGGCAGTTCGGGCTGGACTGTTCCCATGAGGCACAGGGTCAGACTGATTTGCATATGGCCATGTCTGAACTGGGGTGGTGGAGTGAGCTAAAGAATGGTGATGGATTAAACCCAGATCAGTTGACTGGGGGTGAGTGTTTGATTGGCTCAAGCGTTCCGTCCATCATCCCCTTTTGTATCGCTTTGTTCGCCCTGAGTTGGCGGGGGTATGCCCAGACGTGGGTCCCTTGCTCACTTTGCCACTGGATTCAGGCAAGCCTGGCTGATGACGGCTGGAATGCCAGAAACCGGTCCTAGGATGCTTGTTTCCGGTCCAGGGAAGACATGGCTTGGCAGTTCGGGCTGGACTGTTCCCATGAGGCACAGGGTCAGACTGATTTGCATATGGCCATGTCTGAACTGGGGTGGTGGAGTGAGCTAAAGAATGGTGATGGATTAAACCCAGATCAGTTGACTGGGGGTGAGTGTTTGATTGGCTCAAGCGTTCCGTCCATCATCCCCTTTTGTATCGCTTTGTTTAAAAAAGTAAGCATATCCACAATAGTGTAACGTGAGTACAATTAATCCACAGCCAATCAGAGTAGAACTTACTTTAGTAATGAAATGACTACCTAACTTTAATTATCACATTATTTACACCACCCACTCAAATACATATTTTTATTAAAGCAGGTCCACTCCTCAATTTTAACTAACTTTCATTCTACCAACTGTCACATTCAGTTGCATCCTTCTCCTGTGTGCCACTGCTCCATCCTTCAAAATCATTAGAGTGTGGATTGTGGGTCACAGCTATATCTACTGGACCAGAGAATCTGCTAGAAAGAGTGGTATTGACAGGGACTCAGCTTTGCCTAATGTGGACATTAAGTGGATTGGCCAGAGAGGGTTAAAGTGGCAGCAATTGTTGCCTTTGTTTGAGAGTATTGCAGATTGCCAACATCCAGACCTCTTAATTGTGCACCGTGTTGGCAATAAACTAGGTGCTCCTACTAGGGTTGGCTTGGAAATTGCCATGAAGGAAACCTTTAGATAGCACTTTTCCCTCAAACTGTCTTGGTCTACTCCAACATGCCAAAGACAGAAATGGAAGTGGTCAAATCATTTCTGTCCACAGATTGACAAACCCAGGAAACATGTTAATAAAGCTGTTTCTGAATTCCTCATAGACCATAACATGGGCTCTAGCTACAACAACAATCTGCATTTCTACATGCATGGAATTTATAGAAGTGATGGGGTCACTTTACAGATGAAACAAAGGAACCTCCACTCTAGAGTGGCAGCTCGCCTCAAAATCCCAAGATATAAGATAAAACCATGGGTGCCACATCATTCTCTGTTCAAGGAGCCAAACTATGGAACTCTTTACCCACCAACATAAGATCCACAGATAACCACCTTATCTTCAATAAACTACTCAAGAATTGGCTCTTCCCCACATAACCACCACATACAAACAGAAATATACAGCATATCTCGCTGTATATAACCATTCATTTGTACTATAGATATCTACCTATTAATGTGTATTGCTTTGTATAAACGTGTAGAATAATTATGTTTTAAATATATATATATATTTATTAGTTCTGCTTAACAAATGTACACATTACTGATAGTTACATTATTCTATGTTTTTATCATGTATATACGTGACTACATAAATAAGTAAATCTTTTATCATAACTATTTATCTACAATTGCTTCACTATTGATTTAAAAAATAATATATATATATATATAAATAAAATTAATTTTAAGTACAACAACACTTGAAAGTCAGAGTTTATTTAATGCAACTTTAATCTACATATACTACCTTCCTTTATGCATCTATATACTATCCATGTACTTATGGATCTATATATTTATTACTTTTCTTCTAATTCAGCATATCCAATGCACTAACCTATTTTTCACCCTATACCGCTCTCAATATATCCTCTACCTCAACTCTCTGACTCATCTCAAACCTCTTTCTACTACTCTTTCCAATGCACTACCCTATTTCTCACCATATACCTTAATCAATATATACTCTACCTCCACTCTCTCATTCATCCAAAACCCCACACCACTGCTATGATCCCCAAAATAACCCTTTCTAGACTCTTCCCTACTCTTCCCCTCCTTGCATTATCTCATACCTCTTTTTTCTGATCCCCCAAAACAAGCCTTTCTAAACCCTTCCCTCTGACTCTTCCCCCTCCACCTCCCTTTTACTCACCCCAAGTCTCCTCCTACAGCTATGAGCTCCAAATCAAAAACAAAAAAAATCAATAATTCTAAATCCTTCACTCTTCTATCCCTCCACTATCCTCTTCAAACCAAAAAACAGACTAACATGTCCACCATTCAAATTAATTTCATATTTCACTATACTAATTCACAACAAATCCTTTATGGGTTCCGGAGTAGCGTACTACTCACCAAAAAAGAGCTTCAACACCTCATCAGGGGTAGCAAGCGCAATATAAATGCAAACCTTTTTCCCTCTTCTATCCCTCTGCTATCCTTCTCAAATCAAATAATTGACTAACATCTCCACCACTCAAATTACTTACATATTTCACTATACTTTTTCACCAATAATACTTTATGGGTTCCAGAGTAGCGTGCTACTCGCCGAGAAACTGCTACAACACCCCATCAGGGGTAGCAAGTACTATATAGATGCAAACCTTTTTCCCTTTTCTATCCCTCCAGTATCCTTCTCAATCAAAATAACTGACTAACATCTCCACCACTCAAATTACATTCATATTTCACTATACTAATTCACCACTAATCCTTTATGGGTTCCAGAGTAGCGTACTACTTGCCGAAAAAGCGCTTCAACACCCCATCAGGGGTGGCAAGCGCTATATAAATGCAAACCTTTTTTCCCTCTTCTATCCCTCCACTATTGTTCTCAAGCCAAATAACTGACTAACATATCCCCCACCCTAATTACTTTCATATTTCACTATACTAATTTACCACTAATCCTTTATGGGTTCTGAAGTAGCATGCTACTCACCAAAAAAGCACTTCAACACCCCATCAGGGGTAGCAAGCGTTATCTAAATGCAAACCTTTTTCCCTCTTCATCCCTCCACTATCCTTCTCAATCCAAATAACTGACTAACATATCCACCACTCAAATCACTTTCATATTTCACTATATTAATTCACCAATATTCATTTATGGGTTCCAGAGTAGCGTGCTGCTCACCGTAAAAGTGCTAGTACTATATAAATTCAAATACAATACAATGCAATACCAGTAGCTCATGAGCTACTTGTTGGAGAAGCCTGGGCTAGAGGCTCAAACTTTGCATTGTGAAGAAGCCGCAAACCCAAGGAACAGTTCTGATAATGGGTCACTAAGGGACACATTAGCAGTCCAATGTCCAAGGTAGTGGATGTCTGCGAATCCAGGCAAATGTCCAGTTCCCATTTGAAGGGGCACCAGATACAGTGGAACACGGGTTGCACACAGATAAACCAGGCAGGTCAAAATGTTAGGAACCAATCAAGATCCAGCTCCAGTAGTAGAAACATTCCAAGGATCGAAGCACACGCTCACAGTAGTGTTGAAGTGGAGCCAGTTCCTGAGCGCTTGCAAAGGGAGCATCCATTGCGGAGAAACAAGAACAGGATGAGAATGCTGCAAATGAGGAACAACAGCAATACTTCAAATACACTAGAAAAAATGGAGTGAATAAAAGCTTGTCTTACTCCAAAGATGGTTTGAAAAGAACTAACGAGGCTGGAGCCTACAAGGTTGTACAAGTGGGCAAGACCGGCCGTAATAAAGGCATTAAAGATTTGATGCACTAATTCTCCGAAGTGCAGGGGAAGATTTGTATTTAACAATGACTGTATTTCACTAGAAGTTCGAACCATGGAATTTACAGTGTCAATATCCCAATCATCCGAATGCAACCCCGTACTATTACATCACCTATAGAAACTTTGAACACATATGGTATCTGGAGGATCTCCGTAGCACCGAATACGTCGAAAGGAACCTTATCCAAACAATTCCATCAGTCACTGGAACTGCTGAAATGTTAACGAGGGATGAGTCTCTTTTCAATCTATGTGATGAAGAATGAGGGGCCAACACTTCATCGACCAGTAGTAGAGCATTCCGGGATGTAAAAGCAATTGATTAACAGGAAAAAAACAGTCACAAATTCAATCCACATGAACAAAAAAAACAAGGAGAGTATGATCCAGACATATATCCAAGTAGGGTCCAGATAAGTGCATTTTAACCATGAAATAAAAACACATATCCGTGCTGGAGGCAGATACAAAACAGAGAACTGTCTGAAGAAAAATCATCTTGATCCATATAGTACCCAGAAGTACTCTGCTGAAAAACACGAGGCTGGGACTCAGCAGCAGGGTTTGAAAAATCCACCTCTGAAGGATTCGTCAATGGTGTTTCATTGTAAATTACATCTGTTGTAGAAGACGTAATAGTAGAAACAGTTATCGTGTCAGGTAAGTTGTCTGCGGAGGACTCAGCTTCCTCTCTCCCTAACCGGGGTGTATCAGTGTCAGAGGTACTCACAGGCAGTAAACAAAAGTCTTGTGAAAAATAACTACTATTCCTTGGCATAATATGAAGTATCTGCCACATGGGGTAGTTTGACATGTTCAATGGAGACACCCCACTTGTCTTTATATCCTGGGAGTGGTGGCAAAATCACAGTTTGGGTACCTTGAAGACCAAGGACTGGAACAGGAGCATGGTACATTGGGCTGAATTCCTTTTTGATGGCCACCTTTCCTCGAACAAGATGTCCATCTTTTGGAAGCCAGCAGGAAAATGGAAGTAGAACTTCAGTACTCGAAGAGAGAGGTGTAGGCAACTATTTACGAGATTGAGCATCACAGATTTTTTGAAGGTCCTGTAAGACAGCACAGTGGTTATCTACATCAAAGGTTGCAGCAGCCGCCACAATTTCTGGACCATCAAGGTCTGGAAAATACATCTTGATGCCAAATAGCATTGCATACGGGGTCAGCCGACCCAGAGATCTTTTAGGGAGGTTATTTAATGCTTGTTGAACCCCACAGAGATTCTTCAACCAACTAAGCCCTGTACCTAGTGCTCTAGCTGTCAAGGACTGCTTTAAGTCACAGTTCATTCTTTCCACAACAGAATTGCCCTTGGGCCTATAAGGAGAAGAAAAATGCACTTGCACACCCATGGACCTTATAGAATCACAGTATGCTTTAATAGCGAAAGCCGGACCTTGGTCGGAGTGGAATGCGCAGCAGGTTTAAGTCCCGGTAAAGACCTGCAAGTCTTTAATAACAGTTTGAGCATCAGCCAAACGCTGTGACCAAACCCAGAGTAATCTAGAGTAAGAATCAACTTCACCCAAAATAAATATGAACACAGTATCAGAAATTAATGGACTACAATGATCTAAGTAAATACAGCCAAAAGGCTTGTTGGAGATAAAGAGCTGTGTCTGCTGTGGCCGAGACACAGTAGAGCTTTAAATCTGGTGACGTATGTCACAGAATAAAACATATTTTCTCGTTTATTGGTATAAACTTTACCACCAATAGAGTTGCTGTATGAGTGAAATAGTGGCAGCTACTCTGGCATGTGGGGAAGCTGCACCTTCGTGTGCGGCTACAATTAAATCATGTCTGCGATCTGTGTTGGGTATCACATGATCACCAACTCCAGGAATAGACGCAAAAGTAACATTTCGATCATTTAAATGAGAAGAATATTTAGAAGGAAAGCCCTTCACTAAAGGGCTGCTGTTCTTGAAAACGTTCATGGCAGCCAAAATATCATTGTCGATTTCAAGATTTAGAGAGTGTTACCACTGCAATTTTAGCTGTGGCTACTGCAGATTTGGCTGCTTCATCATCCTGAGAGTTCCCTACTGCATGTGCTCCCACACGTTGGTGACTCAATGTATGTATAACATGAGTATGTGGCAACCAGTCCTTGAGATCAGCCACTTTCACCCAAAGCAGTTTGTGCTTGATTGTGGTACCCTCGGATTTTCTGAAGTCATTTTGTTGCCAAAAAAAGAATGTTATCATTAAAGTACTGTACACAATAATGTGAATCACACACAATAAGTTTGGGGAATTCAGGATCCGTATTTTCAAGTGCAAGAAGTAAAGCTTTCACTTCAGCTAGCTACACTGTGCAGTCTCCAGGAGACTGTGTGCGAGTAATTTGGGGGTAAAAAGCGCCATCCAACATAGTACCAATAACGATGGCGCATGCAGCAGAATACTGCTGCTTAAAATCTAAAGCAAGTTGTTCTGAACCATCAGTATAAATGTCTGTCTTATATTGATTAAGAGGCGGAACTAAAGAAAGCAAAGGATAAACATGCTCATATTACAAAAGTTCTTGTGTTTGCAAAGAAGGGTCAAAAACAAAGTCGACATCTATGGCTGTTAAGGATGTAGCCCACTGTATCCATCAAGGATAGAGGGCCTTTGCATTTGGAATGCTAGCTTTTGTGATGGCCTCTACGGCGGGCACAGGAGAAATGACAATGATATGTTTACCTTGAGCGAGTGACCATTCTTTAAGGATGGCCATTTGTACAGCAGTTAGTATTTTTTCAGTAGAAGCAAAATGCATTTCTGCAGGGGAATATAAATGCAATTTATATGCCATAGGTACCATCTCACCTTCATCAACGGTGACATACGTAAATCCAACTGCACCAGGCAAAACGCGGATGACCAAATTTGTGGTATTGACACATGTATGTAAGTGGCGTGTTTCAAGTAAGTCAGACTGTAAAGATCTAAGAGTAGCAGTGTGTTCCGGCCTCCAGGAGGAAGTGGAAAAATCTGGGCATATTAAGGCATAAAGCAATTTAATACACTGTGAATAATCAGGTATGTATGTTCTGCCAAAATTAAAAAATCCTGGCAGGGATTGTAACTTTTTAAGAGTACCTGGAGGCTGCAATTGAGCACACTTCTCCAGAAAGTGAGGAGCAAGACTATTCCCTACATATGTTAGTTCATATCCCAAGAAAAGGACATTAAAAAAAGCTATATTTGATTTTTTGAAGATAAACTTGTAGCCAAGTTCTGCAAATGCATTATTATGTGATCCACTCTCGCTAAATGGGGGTTTAATTCATCATCAGTCAGGTAGATATCATCTGCGTCAGGGTCAATTTCATGAAGAATCGACACAATTAGTACCGCAAAAATGTCTGGGCTGTTCTTATAGCCCATAGGAAGTCGGGCGTAGCGCATTTGGAATCCCAATGCACTAAAGGTGGACCAGTCACGGCTCTCAGGAGCCAAATTGTAACTGAAAAAAACGTTGGAAATGTCCAAATTGGTTTTATATTTCTTACGGACCACATTATTTATAAGTGCCCTACTGTGGGTATTTTGCTCCGCAAACATGCGTGTATGACTATTCAGATGTTTATAATCTAAGACAATGCAATATAAATGATCTGGTTTCACAACAGGAAAATGAGGATTATTCATTTGAGATACACAGGGTTCAATTACTCCCTGGTATTCCAGTTGGGAAAGAGTTTCTTTAACAGGAGCTTTTGCATCCCGATTAATTGGCTACTGTGGTTGAACCTGAGGTGTGGACCGTTTAGGAGTAACATGGTAAGGGGAAACTTATCCCAACCATTATGATTACAACAGAGAGCAGGGGCCAAAGCAAGGACCCATTCAGATGCATAAGCATGCTTGACCTTGTCTGGGACGAGGTGCGAGAAAGAAGGGTGAATGACATCCTCAACCTGTGGGCATGCAAGAACAAAAGGTGGGGGCCAATCGACCTCTGCCAAGAGAATGTCATAAGATTCAGTTAAGTTGTCCCAGAATATTGCTTTAGATGTGCGTTTAACATTACCTTCAATTTAAATATCTAACTGATATAGTCTGTCTGGAGGAGCTACGCAGGTATGCGCAGTTTCAGCTGTAGTAAAGGTATCAGTTGCTTTTGTTACCAGAAATTGGTTGAGATTCTGGCATACTATGGTGACTTCTGCCACACTGTTGAGGAGAGTCACTGCCCAACTCCTGTTCAGGAGGAGGATTCTCACCGTCTGTGGCATATTTTGCAGTTAATGTTGCAACTTTTCACTTACTCTTCTTGTCTGCGATCAGATCTCCCTCCTCTGTCGTACTGTTAGTCAGATGAATCCTGAAAGGAACAAGGAGAATGTGAATCAGAAAACTAATACCTGTCTGGAGTCTTTATTGTAGTGCAATCACAAAAAAATAGTATCGTCTTTCAGAGGACTCCGGGGGTAGAGAACCTCCATGTTGTCCAGTTTTTTGTTGTTGTTTAGATTTATCCCATGTTTTTTTAGGAAACTCATGGGGTGGTCTGGCATCCTTGTCAGAGCTAGGCTTGCCAAGTGGTAGTACAGAAGACCTGGTTTCCAAACTATTACATCCTAAACATGTGTATACAGTAGCAATAATGATGGGCAATTCGCATTAGCGTTCGGCCAATGCCACCACGGCCAGTTGCTGACATTTAGCCAAAGATGCTGCTTCACCTTTAACATTAAAAATAATCATTTCAGAGACAACGGGAAAATTGCAGACAAGTTTCATCCCCAAATCGTGGGCAGGACCTGCCCCATGTTCATTCTGTATTTGTTTGAGGACGTTCGGTACAGCGGCCATTGCGGCTGTGCTATGACAAAGAGTGTAGATTGTGGCAAAAATAGTCCCTCAGGTGTTGCATTCAGCTAGTGCGGTAACCAGTCCTTTGGGTAAGCAGCTAGTTAAAATGCTGTGCTTGCCTTGTGGTCCTGTAAGGGGAAACACAGCTTCAAGTTGATCGATTTTCTGTGTGATCCAGAACGGGATTTCTTTGCGATTTGTGGGCTGTTTGCCCATAACTGAATGGACAGTTATAGGATTAATCCCAGGCCAAACAAGCTGTTGGGACTGTCCTTGTAGCAGGACCAGCTAGTAAAGCATGTGAAATATATTGCATAAGACATATATATAAGATGACAAGAATATTATATAAAGCGTGTGTTTGCACCTAATTTATATTGGCCATATCAGGATACGGGGTATAGCCTGTTAGTGCCATCCACGTGGCCCATTCAATGCTTAAGGAACCCATTCGAACAGTCCCAAGCACATGGGGGAGGGCACCATTAAATTAAGTCTAGTGTTCCCAGACGGAAATAGGGATTTCAATAAGTGAATATGGGCGATATGCATCAGTATGTAGGGACTGAGTCACCATACCACCTCAGTCTCTATAAGCCCGAATCCGACTAGCTATAGTGCGTCACTTGCCCTCCTAACCTTACCAGAGAAACAAGTGAATTGGCACCCCAGAACACAACACTCCCGACCCTCTCAGGGATCGTGGTAACAGGACACACCCTTTCGCTCTCTCACTCATACTCATCCACAATAGGATAAACATAAGACACGAAGGAAGCTTAGAATATTTATTCAAACTATCATGTCCTAAAATGTAGTATTCGTGCCTCAATTAGAAAACAAATGCATATCAGAAACATTGATAGCATGGCTATTGAACCATAGACTATAAAAAGCCCTGTCATGGTAAAAGACAGATTAGCCTAAACCCTCCCCCATTTCTAATGAAGCTTAATGATTGTATAGCGAAGATCTCTGGGATTTGTGGCAGACCCCGTACCTTAGCATACACACATGGACATTCTACATCTCAGCTAACGCAGTGATCTTGTTTCAGAACTCTCGCTCCAAGTGTGTGTTTTTTGGACTTCTGTGCTCATCTATATGACAAGACATGTGCGTTCATAAACAACCACTACAGTCTCATGTTATGTCTAGGTGTTAGTGCCTGACCAGAAAGAATAACAAGGGGCATTGTTGTTTGATCTTGTCTAGGATGTTCAGACTAAATCCCAGGAAATGAACAGAACACGAAAACATATGCAGGTTCCGTGTGAAAGTACAGTGTGGCACAAAGCAAGTTGTTTATATAGTAACATGTTCAAATGAAAATGCGACTTACAACATGCCCAATTAGGCTAACATAGGGAAACTACAATGGGCCACGTGGTAAACATATGACTCTAGTTCACCCACACAAGTTCTATGTAAGCGTGCAACGCACTGCCAAAAACTATGTTGAGTTCAGTCAAACAGACCGAGGGATCGCCAACGAGGCAGGAAGACAGTGGTTCCCAGACCAGTGCATAATAGCCGGTATACCAATCTCCATTTAGCCTTGAAACGGAGGTGTACTCCAGACATGTTGCTAAAGAGGGGCTCTATGGCCAGAAGAGCCCAGAGCCAATGGAACCACTCAGTAAGATAAGGATTCTCTGCTTTCTTCCAGTTGTGTGCAATAGTCATTTTGGCTGCTTCCATGCACTTTAATACCATGTGCCATTCATCCTTTGACAGGGGGTCCAGTGAAAGGGGCTTCACCCCCAGAAGCAACACCTCTGAAGCAAAGGACAAAGGAAATCCTAATATTCCCCACAATGTGTCTGCAACCTTTTGCCAAAACGGCCATACCTTGGGGCAGAGCAACCAGATGTGCAGTGCATCACCAACAGCCCCACAGTCTTTCCAACAGTTAGGACTAGCAGTGGGATACATTTGATGCACACAAGGAGTGTAGTGCCACTTGAACCAAAGATGTGGAATTGTGGTTCATCTTTGTAGTTTGGGTATACATGCATTCCAATGCCTCCATTACAGGCTGCTGAAGGTGGGCTTACTGCAGTCAGTTGCAGACCCTTTTGCAATCCCTGGGGAATTCCATCAATGAGCTGAAATCCTACTTAATGCCTGTACAGAGGGCTCCCTTCATAAGGGCTGTCCTGGACGTGGTGAAATTCAAGGATTTTCCACCCCTGCAGTGAGTCCAAGACATTCAGATTATGATCCAGATGTTTCAGGCTCAATCCTGGGTTTTGGCACAAAGAGTTCTGAGGCTTCTTGGAGGCCTCATGCCCTGTTTTTTTAATTTCTTCTACATTTGGATATGTGTCATTTTCTAGATTTTAGTAGGGATGTCATTGTTCAATTCAGTTTTTTCCAGGGGCACTATTTAGCTTAAAAACGTTGTTCTTGTATTTGATGACCCAGCAATGAAGAATTTCACATCCTCATCGGAGAAGGGCACTTTTCTTTTCCTGATATTACTCTCTCTGGTTCTTGGGTCCCAGGCCACTCCTAGCTCACAGACTAGTTCGGGCTCCCAGAGTGTGCCATACCAGGTCCTTAATTATTTCAGTGGGTCAGGTTCACTGTGCTTGCACACATCAACATTTCTGATGTCGTTTTTTGCTTTCCACCATGATGCAACACAATATTGCATGCAATGTTTGCGTTGGACAGTGCAATGCTTTGTTTGCATATGCATAACCAGATGTCAAAGCCATGCAATACACAATAGGCCTGGCTCAATGCAACTTATATTTCATTGCTTGAAAATAACTAGTTGTCTATCTTCTGTAATGCTCTTTCTGGTGGATTCACTATCGAACCATGGACTCCTCATCTTTTGAACATCGCCAGACACCAGAGTGGATGCGTAATTTTTCACAGAAATTGCTCTTGACTGTCAGCAGGTGGTGCCATCGTACTCAACAGTGACCTTGCTCCGCCTCTGGGAGGCACGCTGTCAGATTTGGTTAGATAGAGTTTCTACCTGAAAGAGCTTTACCAAAGTTAAGGAACATGTTTAAAGTATGGATGCTTGTTACCGCAGATTCCTTTCCTTTAGTGTCCCACTTTGGGATTTTCTTTTAAAACATAAAAAAGTGTATCTGTGAGGTACTGTTCCATCATGTTTAATGGAGCTGGCTAGCTAAGTTACAATGCATTGGCAGGAACCACCTCGGTGGTTGTTCCTGTCAATGCCTCAAAATGTCTGTCTGACATTTTTTTAGATATATTAGAAATAATAAAGACTTATAGCCCACTTCCAAGGGCTATACCAGTTATTAAAGGCCCTGAATATGAGTTATAGGCCAGAGCCGTAGGCATGAGAGCTGTAAGTCTATTAGAACATTCCACACACTGAGGATAGAATGTTCTAAATTAAAAAGGGAGAAACAGAAAGTCAAAACATTGGAATGTTGGAGCTCAGGGCTTATACCAGCCATTATAAGCCTGGAACTACTCCATTGTCTTCAGTGGAGCTCTCAACATTACAATGTTCTAATTTTTACTGTTTCATTAATTAAAATCATCAACAATTCAGCAAGCCACATTGCCCATCTTTTGGAAATCCCTTAAAAGGTGGCTGTTTTCAAATACATAGTTCTGGTGATTTTCCAGCCCGCCCTTCTAGGTTTTCGTTTGCTGCAACCTAATGCCCTCTCTGTTTTACCAGCACCAAGACGCCAACAGGCATATACGCGCTCTATAAGCTTTAATTCATTCAAAAACAAGGTTTAAAAAGGTATGATTGCCACAATAATGTACTATCAGATCTGCCCCAGCGGCATATTTAAAAATATTCAAATTTGTAAGTTCATATAATAAACTAAAAACACAATACATTGATGCTGCTCATGGATGTTAAAAATTCGTCACATTAGATTGAAAAAAAACCTTCATAATGTGCGTCCGTGCTATAGACATCCGAGAAAAAGAAAAAAAGAAACTCATCCTAGATGGATCAATGACAACAACCATAAAATATGTTGAGGAGAAAGGTCTGCAGACCTACGAGGCAATACACATTATTCATTAATGCAGCTCACAGTTCTTAATGGAATTTCTCAGAGCACCTTTGGGTATCATGTGATGTTAAAAGAAAGCTGCGTAAAGTGCATAGGTACAGAAGGCATAAAAGAAGTTGCAGCTGAAAACACACCTTGGGCAACAGCAAGGCAATGAACAATATTCATTAATGCAACTCACTGGTCTCGGTAGGTCTTTTTAATACAGCACTGGTTTTCTCCTGATGTTGAAAAAAAACTGCATTAAGTACGTAGTATGAACAGTGGTTAATTTGTAAAAAAAAAGTCAGTGCTGGGGCTCTCGTCAGGAGGCAGCTTGCACCAGCCCATTTCTCCTGTTAGCGCCACCTAAAACAGAACCAACTACCATGGGAGAGGATGTGGCATAATAACAGAGCTGCCAACGTCAGAGGTAGTAAACAAGGTTCGAAGCTCGGTGTCGGCTCAACATCCTGTGATTCTAGGCAAATTTCTTGGGGGCAGATCTACAAGCCCCTTGCGACACTATTGCGCCGCCATTGTATCACTTTTGTGATGCAACGGCAATGTAAACAATGCGACACATTTAAAACGTGACGCATCTAGGGAGATGCGTCAAGTTGTAAAGCCCTGCGTCACATTATACCTGCGTCAGTTATAATGTATGCAAGGTGGGCGTCCTCACGCAGGAAAGCCTCGTAAAAGTGACGCAGTGAAATCTACAAGATTTCACTGCGCCGCTTCTAGGACGTCACTATGTCAAAACCTTACGCCTGCATGAAGCAGGCGTTAGGAGGGACACAGTACAATAAGTATAGGCCTCAAAATGTATTGCTGGAGTTGCGTCGTGCTTGCAACACGACTCCAGCAATGCGTGACTTTTGGGCCAATAGATGCGATTTCTGACGCATCTGTCAATACTTGCGCCATGGTGCGCCGTATTGTAAATACGGCGCATCCATGGTGGCGCAAGGGTTTCGCAGGCTGGCGCAGGGAAACTGACGCATCTCTACAGATGCGTCAGTTTCTTGTAAATCTGCCCCTTAATCTCCCCGTTCCCTTAACCCTTTGGGTGCTCATAACGGAATGGTTCCGTCATGAGCACCAGTGCTCCTGTGCTCATGACGGAACCATTCTATCATGAGAACAAGGACACTAAATCCCTCTGCTGCAGACAGCAGAGGGATTTCCCTTTTTTTTATTGGCCTCGGGAGGTTGGGGAAGTGCTTCCCCAACCTCCAGAGGCCAATTTGCATTTTCATTGCAATGCCGATCGCGTGCATGGCGCGCTGACGTCATTGCAATGAAAATGAAACTGAAACTTAGTTTCAGTTTCATTGTTTCGGTGCTCGTGGGGCTATCTCAGCCCCCCGTGCACCGAAACACGGGAGAGGTATCCCTAGAGAGAATCCCTACTGTATCCCTGCTTGGGGATCACCCCAGGAGGGCGATCCCCAAGCAGGGATCCACCCACCAGCCACCAGGAAGGGGGGAGCGGCCCCTTGGGCAAGGGCCTTTGCTCCCCCCATATAATGTGGGTAAAAACAGTCTTTCTGCCCCCAATCTGGCTCCTGGGGGGGCAGAAAGCACACTAGACGCCAGGGATTTTTTTTATAGGCAAGTGGTGGGGGCTGCCCAGATGGGCTTGCAAATACCCCCACCCTACCCCCCCAAAGAAAACAAAAGACTTTCTGCCCCCCAGGAGGCAGATGGGGGCAATAGCCCCTGATCTGCCCCCGGGGGGGGGGCAGAAAGCCCACTAAGCACCAGGGATTTTTTTTTTAAATACGTAGGGGTGGGGGCTGCCCAGAATGGGCATATCAATGCCCCCACCCCCCAACAAAATGCTACAGTCTTTCTGCCCCCCCTGGGAGGCAGATGGGGCAGTAGCCCCCAATCTGCACCCCCCGGGGGGCAGAAAGCACCCTAGACGCCAGGGATTCTTTTTTTATAGGCCAGGGGTGGGGGCTGCCCAGAATGGGCATCCCAGTGCCCCCACCCACCCTTCCCCAAAGAAGGCAAAAGAGTTTCTGCCCCCCCAGGAGGCAGATGGGGCAGTAGCCCCCAATCTGCCCCCCCCCAGGGGGGCAAAAAGCATCCTAGACACCAGGGATTATTTTTTTATAGGCCAGGCATGGGGGCTGCCCAGAATGGGCATCCCAGTGCCCCCACCCACCCCCCCAAAGAAGGCAAAAGACTCTCTGCTCCCCCAGGAGGCAGATTGGGGCAATAGCCCCTGATCTGCCCCCCGGGGGGGGCAGAAAGCCCACTAGGCACCAGGTTTTTTTTGTTTTCTATTATACGTAGGGGTGGGGGCTGCCCAGAATGAGCATGCCAATGCCCCCACCCAAAAAAACTGGTAGAGTCTTTCTGCCCCCCGGGATGCAGATGGGGCAATAGCCCCTTATCTGCCCCCCCGGGGGTCAGAAAGCCCACTAGCCACCAGGAGTTTTTTTCCCCAAAGTTCGGGGTGGGGGCTGCACAGAATGGGCGTGCCAATGCCCCCACCCCTGCAAAAAAATGCCACAGTCTTTCTGCCCCCCCCCAGGAGGCAGATGGGGGCAGTAGCCCCTGATCTGCCCCCCCGGTGGGGCAGAAAGCCCACAAGTAACCTGGGATTTTCTTTTTTTTATAAACGCAGGGGTGGGGGCTGCCCAGAATGCGCATGGCAATGCCCCGCCCCAAAAGAAATTGCCACAGTCTTTGTGCCCTCCGGGGAGGCAGATAGGGGCAAAAGCCCCTTATCTGCCTCCCGGGAGGGGCAGAAAGCTCAATAGGCATCAGGAAATATATGTTTTTTTTATTCAGGGATGTGGGCTGCCCAGAATGGGCATGCCAATGCCCCCACCACCCCCCAAAAATGCCATAGTCATTCTGCCCCCCAGGAGACAGATGGGGGCAGTAGCCCCTGATCTCCCCCCCAGGGGGCATCAGGGAGCCCACTCGGCGCCAGCGATTACGCTGGCTTTTTTAATGCGTGGGGGTGGGGGCTGCCCAGAATGGGCATACCAATGCCCCAACCCCCCAAACAAATAGCCACAGTCTTTCTTCCCCCCTTGGGGAAATATCGGGGCAAATCCCCCGCCCCCCCCCCCCCGGATTCCCCCCCAGGGCAGCAGAAAGCCCACTACGCACAGACTTGTTTTTAGCAATGTGCCTACCTGTGGATTTTGGGCCCTAGTGCAGCCGGCACATAGGGAAACCTAGCAAACATGTACATTTTTGAAAACTAGACACCAAGGGGAATCTAGGATGGGGTGACTTGTGTGCCTCGCACCAGGTTCTGTTACCCAGAATGCCTTGCAAACCTCAAACTTAGTTTAAAAAACACATTTTCCTCACATTTCTGTGATGGAAAGTTCTGGAATCTGCGTGGATCCACAAAATTCCACCCCCCGCATTCCCCAAAGTCTTCCGATAAAAATGGTACCTCACTTGTGTGGGTAGGCCTAGGGCCCGCAACAGGAAACGACCCAAAACCCAACGTGGACACCACATTTTTACAGCGAAAGCGGACCCTTTTTTTTTTGAAAAGTGCCAAGCTGTAGATTTTGAACCCTAGCTCTGCTGGCACCTAGGGAAACCTAGCAAACCTATACAATTTTGAAAACTAGACACCCAGGGGAAACCAGGATGGGGTGACTTGTCTGGCTCTCACCAGGTTCTGTTACCCAGAATCCCTTGCAAACCTCAAAGTTTGTAAGAAAAAAACACATTTTCCTCACATTTCTGTGATGGAAAGTTCTGGAATCTGCGTGGATCCACAAAATTCCACCCACCCCGGATTCCCCAAAGTCTTCCAATAAAAATGGTACCTCACTCGTGTTGGTAGGCCTAGTTCCCGCAACAGTAACGGCCCAAAACCCAACGTGGACACCACATTTTTACAGCGAAAGCGGACCCTTTTTTTTTTGCAAAGTGCCTAGCTGTGGATTTTTAACCCTAGCTCTGCCGGCACCTAGGGAAACCTAGCAAACCTATACATTTTTGACAACTAGACACCCAGGGGAATCCAGGATGGGGTGACTTGTCTGACTCTCACCAGGTTCTAATACCCAGAATCCCTTGCAAACCTCAAACTTTGTAAAAAAAACATTTTCCTCACATTTCTGTGATGGAAAGTTCTGGAATCTGTGTGAATCCACAAAATTTCACCCACCCCGCATTCCCCAAAGTCTTCCGAGAAAAATGGTACCTCACTTGTGTGGGTAGGCCTAGTGCCCGCAGCAGGCAAGGGCCCTAAACATATTGTGTAGACTTCAAAATTACCTATCACAAAACGACCTGGTTTTGCAAAAAGGGGGCCACCTGGGTTTTTGGCCACGGGCTCAGCAGCCATCTAGGGAAACCTACCAAACCCACACATTTCTGAAAACTAGACACCCTGGGGAGTCCAGCGAGGCATGGCTTTCGTGGATCCCCCAAAGATTCCTTGCCCAGAATCCCCTGTAAACCTCAAATTTAGCTGAAAAAATCACATTTTTCTCAAATTTCTGTGTGGGAAAGTTCTGGAATCTGAATGGATCCACAAATTTCCTACCACCCAGCATTCCCCCAGGTCTCCGGATAAAAATGGTACCTCACTCGCGTGGGTGGGTCAAGTACCCGCGACAGGCAAGGGCCCAAAATGTATTGAGGAGACATCAAAATTACCTATCACAAAACAACCGGGTTTTGCAAGGTGGGTCACCTGGGTTTTTGGCCCCGGGCTCGGCCGCCATCTCGGGAAACTACCAAACCCACACATTTCTGAAAACTAGACACCCGGGGGAGTCCAGCGAGGTATGGCTTGCGTGGATCCCCCAACGTTTTCCTACCCAGAATCCCCTGCATACCTCAAACTTAGCTGAAAAAAACAAATTTTCCACATATTTTTGCGTGGAATCACCCTGCGGGCACAAATGTCCTACCCCACAGCATTCCCCTCAGTGTCCCGAGTAAAATGATACCTCACTTGTGTGAGTGAGGCAAGGGCCTGTGACTGGGAAGAGCCAAAAACAAAGGAATTAAGGGTATAGCACCGAGAATTCTAAGTGCTACATTTTTTTAAACATACGTTGTTAGCCAATTCTGCATTGGACACCCACACAAGTGAGGTATCATTTTACTCGGGAGACTTAGGGGAATACTGTGTGGATCCACGCAAATTCCAGAACTTTCCATCACAGAAATGTGAGGAAAATGTGTTTTATTTTTACAAAGTTAGAGGTTTGCAAGGGATTCTGGGTAACAGAACCTGGTGAGAGCCAGACAAGTCACCCCATCCTGGATTTCCCCGGGTGTCTAGTTTTCAAAAATGTATAGGTTTGCTAGGTTTCCTTAGATGCCGGCAGAGGTAGGGTTCAAAATCGACAGCTAGGCATTTTGCAAAAAAAGGGTCAGTTTTCACTGTAAAAATGTGGTGTGTCCACGTTGCGTTTTGGGCCGTTTCCTGTCATGGGCACTAGGCCTACACACACAAGTGAGGTACCATTTTTCTCAGAAGACTTTTGGGAATGCGGGGTGGGTGGAATTTTGTGGATCCACGCAGATTCCAGAACTTTCCACCACAGAAATGTGAGGAAAATGTGTTTTTTATTTACAAAGTTTGAGGTTTGCAAGGGATTCTGGGTAACAGAACCTGGTGAGAGCCACACAAGTTACCCCATCCTGTATTCCCCTGGGTGTCTTGTTTTCAAAAATGTATAGGTTTGCTAGGTTTCCATAGGTGCCGGCAGAGCTAGGGTTCAAAATCTACATCTAGGCACTTTGCAAAAAAAGGGTCAGTTTTCACTGTGAAAATGTGGTGTGTCCACGTTGCGTTTTGGGCCGTTTCCTGTCACGGGCACTAGGCCTACCCACACAAGTGAGGTACCATTTCTCTCTGAAGACTTTGGGAAATGCGGGGTGGGTGGAATTTTGTGCATGCACGCAGATTCCAGAATTTCCACCACAGAAATGTGAGGAAAATGTGTTTTTTTTACAAAGTTTGAGGTTTGCAAGGGATTCTGGGTAACAGAACCTGGTGAGAGCCAGGCAAGTCACCCCATCCTGTATTCCCGTGGGTGTCTAGTTTTAAAAAATGTATAGGTTTGCTAGGTTTCCCTAGGTGCCGGCAGAGCTATGGTTCAAAATCTACAGCTAGGCACTTTGCAAAAAAAGGGTCAGTTTTCACTGTGAAAATGTGATGTGTCCACGTTGCGTTTTGGGCCGTTTCCTGTCGCGGGCACTAGGCCTACCCACACATGTGAGGTACCAGTATTTTTGGAAGACTTTGGGAAATGCGGGGTGGGTGGAATTTTGTGGATCCACGCAGAATCCAGAACTTTCCACCACAGAAATGTGAGGAAAATGTGTTTTTTTACATAGTTTGAGGTTTGCAAGGGATTCTGGGTAACAGAACCTGGTGAGAGCCAGACAAGTCACCCCATCCTGGATTCCCCTGGGTGTCTAGTTTAAAAAAATGTATAGGTTTGCTAGGTTTCCCTAGGTGCCGGCAGAGCTAGGGTTCAAAATCTACAGCTAGGCACTTTGCAAAAAAAGGGTCAGTTTTCACTGTGAAAATGTGGTGTGTCCACGTTGCGTTTTGGGCCGTTTCCTGTCGCGGGCACTAGGCCTACACACACAAGTGAGGTACCATTTTTCTCGGAAGACTTTGGGGAATGCGGGGTGGGTGGAATTTTGTGGATCCACGCAGATTCCAGAACTTTCCACCACAGAAATGTGAGGAAAATGTGTTTTTTATTTACAAAGTTTGAGGTTTGCAAGGGATTCTGGGTAACAGAACCTGGTGAGAGCCACACAAGTTACCCCATCCTGTATTCCCCTGGGTGTCTTGTTTTCAAAAATGTATAGGTTTGCTAGGTTTCCATAGGTGCCGGCAGAGCTAGGGTTCAAAATCTACATCTAGGCACTTTGCAAAAAAAGGGTCAGTTTTCACTGTGAAAATGTGGTGTGTCCACGTTGCGTTTTGGGCCGTTTCCTGTCACGGGCACTAGGCCTACCCACACAAGTGAGGTACCATTTCTCTCTGAAGACTTTGGGAAATGCGGGGTGGGTGGAATTTTGTGCATGCACGCAGATTCCAGAACTTTCCACCACAGAAATGTGAGGAAAATGTGGTTTTTTTACAAAGTTTGAGGTTTGCAAGGGATTCTGGGTAACAGAACCTGGTGAGAGCCAGGCAAGTCACCCCATCCTGTATTCCCGTGGGTGTCTAGTTTTAAAAATGTATAGGTTTGCTAGGTTTCCCTAGGTGCCGGCAGAGCTATGGTTCAAAATCTACAGCTAGGCACTTTGCAAAAAAAGGGTCAGTTTTCACTGTGAAAATGTGATGTGTCCACGTTGCGTTTTGGGCCGTTTCCTGTCGCGGGCACTAGGCCTACCCACACATGTGAGGTACCAGTATTTTTGGAAGACTTTGGGAAATGCGGGGTGGGTGGAATTTTGTGGATCCATGCAGAATCCAGAACTTTCCACCACAGAAATGTGAGGAAAATGTGTTTTTTTACATAGTTTGAGGTTTGCAAGGGATTCTGGGTAACAGAACCTGGTGAGAGCCAGACAAGTCACCCCATCCTGGATTCCCCTGGGTGTCTAGTTTAAAAAAATGTATAGGTTTGCTAGGTTTCCCTAGGTGCCGGCAGAGCTAGGGTTCAAAATCTACAGCTAGGCACTTTGCAAAAAAGGGTCAGTTTTCACTGTGAAAATGTGGTGTGTCCACGTTGCGTTTTGGGCCGTTTCCTGTCGCGGGCACTACACCTACCCACACAAGTGAGGTACCATTTTTATCGGGAGACTTAGGGGAACACAGAATTGTAGAGCAACTGTTATTACCTATTGACTTTCAATGCATTTCTGCCTTCCTAATGTAAGACAATGTGTAAAAGAGAAGTCACTTTGAAAAACTTCCTATAATTCACATGCTGGTATGGGTTATGGGTGCCCACAATTTCGGAGATGTGCAAATAGCTACTGTTTCTAAACTCTATATTTTGTTCCCATTTCAGAAATGCATAGGTGTCTTTCATACCGATTTTTCCCTGCTTATATTTTCCCAAATGAATTGCTATATACTCTGTACATGATAAAAAACCATTGCAAGACGCTGCTCAGTTATTGGCTCTGGGTTCCTCGGGTTCTTGGTGAACCTACAAGTCCTATATATCCTGACAACCAAAAGGGTCCAGCGGATGTAACGGTATATTGCTTTAAAAAATCTGTCATACTTAGAAGAAGTTACAGGTGAAAACGTTGGCACAAATGGCTGTTTCTTTGGACTCATTTTCAATTTTTCCTATTTTCAACTGTTAGTTTCTATAAGAAAACCTTGAAGGATCTACACAAATGACCCCTTGCTGAATTCAGAATTTTAACTACATTTCAGAAATCTATAGATTTCCAGGATCCATCATTGCTTTCATACCCATTTTTACCATTAACTGGAATGAGGTTGAAAGCACAAAAAATAGCAAAAATAGGCAATGTCCCAGAAAAATGCCAAAACTGTGCAAAAAAGTTTGGTTTCCTGGCAAAAGTCTGTCAGTCCCTGAAAGCTGTGAAGATGGTGATTTCAGCACCACAAACCCTTTGTTGATACTATTTGCAGGGGAAAAAACAGGCACTTTCATCTGCAGCCCTTTTTCCCATTTTTCCCAAAAAGAAAAAACATTTAGCTGTATTTTGGCTAATTTCTGGATCCCCTCCAGGGGAATCAACAAACCCTGGGTACCTTTAAAATCCCCATGGTGTTGGAAGAAAAGGACGCAAATTTGGCGTGGATACCTTATGTGGTCAAAAAGTTACAGAGGCCTAAGCGTGAACTACCCCAAATAGCCCAAAAAAGGCTTAGTACAGGGGGGCGGGAAAGGCCTAGCAGCGAAGGGGTTAACTGTTTTTATTGATACCAGCACGGGGACCAATGAAAATAAGGGAAGAAGCATGCCTGTGTTAAGGATATCGTGTGGGCTTATACTATTTTACTGAAGAGAGAAAATTAAGATCAATTCCTGTGTATGCCCATATCCTGTATTTCGCCCCAGTGCAGGGGATGGTCTAAATGAGAAGACCCCCGAACAGGGCGCCCTTCATCACTTGCCCATGTTCTGATCCTATCGTCCGAAGCAACAATGTGGGAGGAAGCAGGTCCATTAGTATCCTGAGATGTTGGGTTGGGGCCCATTTTATTTGGGGGTGGTAATATAGGAATGGGTACATATTTTGGGCCACATCTTTTGAGGCCTAAATTTACTTTATGATTGAATGCATCACCCTCCGAGGTTTGATAATGTTGATCCACCAGCCTGATTCCATCTGCACAGTCTCAGAAGGGGGCACAACTAACCTCCTTGTATCTGGTTGAAATTTACCAATTAGGTCACACTGGGCTTCCTGTAGATACTATCAATTTTCCCACATCAACCTCAGTAGTGCGAGTCGGACATTTCAAAAGTTGCTGGTCGGCACATCTGTCAGGCCGACAGAGTAATTTACCTTGTCCTCCTGGGGGAGGACAGGTCTTCTGCCAAAAAATAAACCGGGTCCTCAGTTTGTATTAGGAAATTAGAATGCTTGTTGCTCCCACCCTGTAACAAAAACTTTGTACCTGTTATTGGGATTTTAGCAAAACTAATCACAAAATAATTTTGCACAAGTTCTAACTTGATTTTTGACTGATGTACGCTCGTTCCAATAGTTGGCTCTCATGAATGTGTTTCTTTCCTTGCGCTGACTTGTGCTAGCTCTATCTGTTGGTAGGTCTGGGACCATGTACACATTGCTCATAATTTTTAGTTCTCTTGTTCTGTTGCTACCAATGAGAACCACCCCATATACCTCCTTTTACAAGTAGAGGGTGATTGTGGATTAGGCTAGAAGGAGGACATACTTATCTACTTCATGGAATACATAAACTATATCTGTTCTACACTTCGTTCTATCCCAGTCATGAACCTCAACTTCATAGTGCATCTCCGCGCACCAAAGAAAGTAACTACTCCAGGATACTGTTCTAGTTGGTCTATTTTTTGTCCCAGTGAGTGAAATCCACACTTCCAATCTTTCCTAGTCAAATTGCCACTGTTTTGGAACCGAAAGGGAGGGACGGACCTGGGCGGAGTTGGCGGAGTGCCACTACTCGGAGTTCCACGGAGTTGAAAAAGTGGAACTCCGCTCTGCTAAGTGATTATTTCCTGCTCTTTTTAGGTGTGGCTGCAAGTGCTAACTCCGCTACGCCGCGGAGTCGGAGTTTTTGCCTGAACTCAGCGTTCCCAACAGAGCGTGGAGTTGGCAAAACTCCGCAAACTCCGCTGGCGGAGCGGAGTTTGCCACCCGGGCTTATGCAGGGATTGCCTTTCTTGATACTCATGCCTTGTCACGTACGTGGTTTCTCCACATAACAAGCATTTCCTCATAGTCCCTATAGTTAAGTGCCCTCTCAGATGAAGGAATCTCAGCTTAATCTTGGAAACAGGTTGATTCTGACACTGTACCTTGTTTCAGGGCCTTTTCGTTGCCTATGATGCACTGGGTCTATGCACAGCTAAACTTTCAAAGCTCCTTAATGCTATCCACCACATATCAGTCGTACTATACAGTAGTTACAGATAAAGTTGCCAATGAGTTCTCTCTTGTGCTTTTACAGTGATCACAGATCTTCTTCTTTTACAGATTTTTTTCTTTTAATTTTCTATTACATTTTATGGGCATTTCTTTCGTTTATTTGTAAAGTTTTACAACAAATAACAAAAGAAATACCAATTTTCCAACACAGGTGCATGTCAATGAAGGTTTTCAAATATAGAAGAGCCCCGGGGGAGGGGTGGGTCACACTAGGGAGGGGCACATCACAGAAGTCTATCCCTCATAATGGGGAAGAGTAGCAAGTGATGTGATCTTAGCTCTGAAAGGGGGGAAGTTCCTGGGCCAAAATTGTCTCTAAGCGTGCTAAAGCTCCAGCGGTAACTCAGGATCTGTGGTATCATGTTCTTAAGTGCCAGGCGTTCTGTGACACAGGCTTCTTCTCACCAGTTTGGGTACATGGCATGTCATGCCCCAGCCTCCCATGTGAGTCTTTATGTAAGCATTGAATGGATGTGTTCGAAATATTTTTAGATTGAAACATTTTGTCTGCCAGTAGCGCTGTTACTGTTTCCTTACATAGATGTGCCAAATCTTTGTCCACCTTAGACCTAGTGGAGGCGAAGGTTTCAGCTTCCAACAGTGGATTAGTGTATCATGTTAGCTAAAAGGAAAAGCATAATGAGTTGTCCCGTGGGAGAGTTCAAAGCATGTACTCTATCTTAGCCCAGATGGCCCACTTAAATCACAACTGGATCAAGCAGGAGGGTAAATCCCATATTGTCCTAGATGAGGTTCAACAACGTTGCCCAATAAGACTGCGTCAGCGGACAAAACCACTAAACGTGGGCCATAGTGTCCCTTGACTGGTGATCCTTCCAGCACATATCAAAGGACCCAAACACGGCAGAACGTCTAACTAGGGTCAAATACCGTATGGTAAGAACCTTGAAGGCACTTTGCTTGTATTTTGTACAAATGGAGGCGGTCGGTACCATAAACTATATCGCCTCCCACACCTCCTCATCTAGGTCCTTCACTAGTTCCTCTTCCCTTATTTCCTATACAATTATAATGCACTGGTTCCAAGCTTAAATCTAGAGCTTTATATAGGCAAGAAATGGTCGTACGGTTCGAACCCTGTCCAATATTGACCCACTCTGTCACACAAAGGGAGAGAAGGAGATTATCATCCTATTGCATATCATCCATACTATTAATCAAAAACACAAAGACTACAATAGAGAGATCCACCCCTACACTTGTTAGGGGTGTAATTGGGCCAAGTTGGAGACACATTCAAAATAATAAACAGAAAGGCTTCACCCACATTGTTGTGGCATGCTTAATCATTGGTCAATCCGTCCCATCTTGATAGGATAATACCATTAAGGCGATTTCAACCTTGCGATGAGAGAGGTCAGAAATAGTAGTCCTAGATAAATGTAGGATTCAGATAGCAGTTGCAACTGCCTGAGTGTAAACCTTAAGGGTTTTCCTTTATTTCTAGGGTATACTGTGTAGGGTTAAAATAACTCATTGTGGATGCAACAGAGAAATAATGTCTCCTTCATCCTCATCCCAACATGTTTCGGACCCTAAATCTGCCCCAAGGAGTCTCTGGCCTTCATTGGGGTAAAAATAGATTTCTACTGCCCCTGCTCTGTCCTTTGTATGTGCAGTAGAAAAAGGCAAGAGCAAGTCTTACCTCTACCTAGTCATTTGTTAACACCCTATACTTTAGGGATTAATGAACCAATGGTCTCACCGGCGGGGGACTCATCCTGTAGTCAAAAGGTTTTGTCAAGGATTTAGTCCCATGGGATACCTATTCCATATGCTCTGCAAGCTGAGGGTGAGGCCTTTCCATCCATTATTTAGAATGTGACTCTAACTTGGCCCAATTACATCCCCAACAAGTGTAGGGGTGGATATTACTACCATACTCTTTCATGTTGATTATTGACCCGACCATGGTCCTCTCACGTCCAACAAAAGTCTGCCGCCCACCTGAACAAGTGTAATGCCTATGATGGCTTAAACCAGTCATTTCTGTGTATTAGATATGAAGCTTCACACTTCTCGCTTTATAAATCCCTCATTCATTCATTCATTCATTCATTTCCCCAGGAGCGGCTCCTCCGTTTGAGCGGAGGAGCGTCGCCCCACCAACCAAAATGCCCCAGAGATGAAAAATAAAATGGTAATAAAGTTAATTTATTACCATTTTATTTTTCATCCACCTGTCCCTAATCGAGTGTCAGGACTGGGCGGGGCTTGCTGAGTGACAGCAGCAGGGAGTAGTGTGGGCTGCCTAGGCACAGAGCACTTCAGTTCAGAGTGCGCATGTCCCTTTGGCTGGCCGCCTTGCGATGTCCAAGCCCAGGCCTTCAGTGCCCTCTGGAGCGCCGAGAGAGGCATCTCCCTCCAATCCTGACACTGCTCTCATGCTGGTTAACAATTCGCTCAAAGGAGGGGGTACTCTACCTGTTTAACTCTATAAGTGCATAAAGTCACAGATTATAAAAACATAACCAGTGCAAAATTGGTGAAACCACAACAGGAAGAAGTGGATATCAAAATGGGTTTTTATTTAAATATAATAATATAATACGTAAACATTATCTCAGTATGCATATCCAAGCACATCCCACAACACATTCATTCAAAACTCAAACATCCCTTCCCATATACACGCATTCTCACACGCCTAACCATATCAGACATTCACTCAGATACAATCACAATATACATAGATATAGAGCCCCCGTAGAAATCCAAGATTGCACATGAGGCCTAACAAAAGAATATAAACGTGCCTCGAAATGTGAAAAACAAATCTACCTAGACGGATCAGTGACAATTGATGGTACAATAAGGTAATGAATATAAACAAATTTTCATAAATAATTAAACATTCTTAAAAAGCACGTGGGGGGATTTTTTCAGTCACAACATATTCCAACAGATGGAATCCAGCGCCGACGCGCGTTTCGGTGTTGAACCCAGGTGTGGGCGTCACCTTCTTCAGGGCGCAACAGTCAACTAGACAAACACAGTGGGATGTGCCTAGAACGAAAATTAATATAACTATACATACATAAATCCAAAAATACATGTGGATTATATTCGTTAGAGAATAAAAAAGCAGCAGGCAAACATTTCGCTTTGAGGGAAAAAAGGTTTTTACAAGTATTCAAGTGTGGTTTACAAAGCACTGGGTGGTCAATCGGTTAAAAGTCATAAAAGAAACTTGTGCACAAACTGAGAAAAACATATCTCGAAACAGACATCTCGGGTAAAGTACTGGAGAGAAGATCCCACAGTGAAAACAAACCATATAGATATAGTATATTGGAAAAGGAGGAATGACGAAAGGAGAACAGATATAAGCTACAGTAGATAGTGAGTGCTAGGATAAAACAAACTGAACAACAATAGGGGAAGAAAGAAAAAGAAAAAGAGAAAGAATGGGCATGAGGGGTGTAGTACGAAGACACTCATAGTGCCCTCACTATTTACCTTAGCACGAAGACGAACGCTTATGAAGAACAGAGAAAATACTAGTCAAGATAAGCGAACACCGGGTCTGTGGAGGCAAAAGGAATGAGAAAAACAGACACAAAATAAGGCAATCAGACAACCAAGATAGGTAAACAGTAATGTATAGGTGCACCCTCGCTGTTACCTTAATCACAGACGAGCGCTGAGTTGATTAGAGAAAGAAGCCAGTCAGGTAGCGCAGATGCTAAGCCTGTGGAGATGTAAGAGGTAAATAACCCATACATCAGAATAAGACAGGGAGACGGTCAAGGAGGGATAATGAAAAAACGAAAAATAGGGGATGATATAGACCACGAGTAAGTAGGCTCACCATAGATTAGTTACTGTCGTTTAGATATTGGGTCCACAGTAGGCATCAACATCGAGATGTGGGGAGCGTAGTAAGGCGGCTGGGGTCGCAATCGTTAGCAGTGATTAGGTAAAAAGGTCGGCGGCTCACAGAATGAAGCTGGTAGTTCAAGTAGAAAGGCCCCAAACGGGGTAATCGACTAAATCCCTAGGAAGCAGAAAGGGTAATGCTACCTAAACCGTTAGCGCTTGCAGAGCAGGATAGCGGCGTGTCAATCAAGTGGTCCCGGAGTCGGGACATGAGTGCAGATAAAGATAAGCTACGTGGTCAGCTCCCTACCTAATTCCGAGAGGGGGTTCCTGGCAGGGTTTCGATCTGAGAAAAGGGCAGAACGCCCCAACGGTGATGCTTCGACAGGAGCTGAAGTGCGTGCAACCAGCTCCGCGCTCTGCAGCGAGGAGAATAAGCAGAGGGGAAAACTAAGCAATGGGATAAATATGGTGGATCGCAGCAAGGGTTAAGGTGCGGCGGAACGCCGGGTAGCTTACTGAGTCGCCAGAAAAAAGGTCACAACGACGGCATGATGGCCGGATCGGTTTAAGGGCTCCGCTCGAACAGGGAGCAACAGAGAATGGTCCGATTTAAGTACGTAAAGACGGCATCTTCCGCCAATCGCCATCGAGTTACGGTACCATCTGACTAGAAGATATAGTCAGGTGATAAAATGGTCAAATGGAAACAGAGCTAGCAGGTGAATCACCTCCCGCCAGGTATGCGAGAGGGAGTAAAGTGGAGAAAGAAAAAATTATATAGATAGGACCAGGAGGGAAAGGCCCCCAGGGAATGTAGAAGCAAAAAGATAGAAACATTTCTTTTTGAAAAGAAGGGCTAGGGTTGTCAGTGAGTATAAATAACAACAATAGTGACATGACAAAGGCTGAGAAACACGGCGCAATGGGGCCATAATGGGATGGGGATACAAGTAAACAATAAACCAAAAAACATGAAAATTAGATAAGAGTAAGACAAAAATACTGATAGGGTGACGAGCTCAAGACCCAGAAAATCGAGTATGTAATAAAGATACCCAGAGAGATGACTGGGGATAAAAATTCTGCAAACGTTCTAAATGGGTAAAAGACGATGAAAAGGTCACAGAATCGCGTTTTCCCATTGGAGGCTCTCATTTAATCCCTTATCTTTGGTGTTAAGGGAAAACATCCAGAATAATTCGCGTTTCCTGCGTATCGCGGTAGTGTCCATGCCAGGAGTAGGACGAACCTTTTCCAATATGGACCAACGTAGGTCTCCTTCCGTGTGTCCTGCCGCTGCCCAGTGGTGGACTAGGGGGGCAGTATGTTTGAGCAGCCTGATATTTGACTTGTGCTCGCCAATGCGGATTCTGCATTCTCTTGACGTTTCTCCCACATATGCCAGATCGCATGGGCATAAGATAACGTACACAATGTTCGCTGAGCGACAGTTGGTCATTTCGTTTAGAAATACGGTGCGTTCGTTGATGCAGATTTGGTCACTAACTATCGCGGTGGCGCACGCATGGCATGAACCACATTTGTGGTTGCCTTTAACAGGCTGTCCCCCGGTGATAGATCTTTGAATTAAGGTCATCTTCTCAGGTCTTTTGGCCCTCACCAGCATATTTCTCAGATTTTTGTTCCTCTTGAAGGCAAAGGGGGGTTTAGCTAACTGTGGTGAGGGGTAGTCCAAATTCAAGAGGTGCCACTGGGAATTAATAATTTGGCGCACTTTGTTGTTAAACATAGAGTGTTTGGTGACGCACACCAGTTGGTCCGGTTGATCTTTCTGTTTAGACTGGAGCATGGTATGACGATCATAGTATCTCGCTCTTTTGAGGGCATCTTTAATGAGTTTGTGGGGGTACCCCCTTGCAATGAGTTTAGTCTTAAGGGTCTCCGCATGGGTCAAATAGTTCTTGATGGTGGTACAATTCCTACGTAAACGTAGGAATTGACTGAATGGAATTCCATCCTTTTGGCATCTGGGGTGGAAACTATTGAAGTGCAGGAGTGTGTTCCTAGAGGTGGGTTTGGTATACAATGATACCGTAAGATGGAGCTCAGCATGTTCAATCCATACATCAAGGAACTCAGGGGCATATTATCAAGGGCCGGCGACACAATTATCGCCGCTTTAGCGTCCGTTTTTTGGGCGCAAAGCGGCGATAATTATATTGCATTATTTACAAGGACACGCTAGCGCATGTTTCCTTGACTTAGCTCCCGTTTTCCACACGCCTCGCTTCGCATCGATAATGAGATGCAAAGTAGGCATGGCTGTGAAAACAACATGGGAAAATATCGCGAAGGCAGCTTCGCGATATTAACAACGAGGCGTAGCGATAATGTAAATCGCGCTACTTCTGCCTTAACTCAGGAATTTAACGCCTGTTATATTCCTGACTAAGGCATACCTAACATGGGAGGTGGATTGTGGGGCTAAGGCCACAGGGCCTATCATCAAGCTTATCGCTGTTTTCCATGGAACATCGCTGGAAAACCAGCGATGTTCCATGTCCTAAGCGCGCTCAGCGATAATTATCGCTGGGGCTTGATAATATGCCCCTCAAGCTTGTGGGTATTGGTGTGGGCGGTGAATTTCAGATTTGGGTCCGCTAGGTTTATCCATAAGATAAACTCGTCCAACGTGTCCTGGTCGCCACGCCAGATGAAAAAGATGTCGTCTGGTTAACAGCATGAGAGCAGCGCCAGGATTAGTTAGGGGAGTTGTTGAGGGTCCATCGTTGGAGGCAGAGCAGCTAAGAACCTGGGACCTCGTTGGTGCACGGCTGGCATCATGAGAGCTGTACAAGGAGTCAGGCCCTTCCCACTACGATGATTTTGAAGCGTGCCCTACGAAAGGTACTTCTCACCATTTTTTAAAAATATTTTGACAATTATAATCGAGCGTGGGCGGATCGCTGGACTGGACCCAAAATGGCGGCGCCCTCAGTAACCCGGGGCACTTTCTCGGCCCGTGCGTGGCATCATAAGTCACTCAACACGTTATGCAAGCAATTTTGGGAGGCAATATGCTTCTCAGCCTGAGTGAATGTGATTTTTAATCCGGGTCATTCACAGTTGCCCGAGGACTCGATTGCTGATCTCTGCCTGACCCTAAAATGGCGGAGGTATTAAGACATTGAAATCGCCCTGCAGTGCCTGACTTTATAATGGCGGCGTATATAAGATAACATATTTATCCTATCCTCGTTTTTTACTCGGAGTGTTGCATTACAGGATTGTAAAAAGTTGTTCTGCTGTTTGTGGAGTCACTAAATTACTCAACTGTTTCCCTCACTTTTCGCTTTACATACCAAGCCCAAATTGGTTACTAAAGCCCTGGAACCGACTGCTGGACTTAAAACTGGAACCTCCTGAGGGCCTCAGCATCCTTATTCTCAGGTCCGATGAGCTCCAACTTATACTGGGTCCCGGCCTGCCCTGTCATCACCTAGGACCGGCCTGCCCTGTCATCATCTAGGACCGTGGCGTTGTGGCTGGCACGGCCTCTCAATTCCTACTACAGCCCTACCCTCGAGGATGGCCTCTCCAACCTTCGCAAGTGCAATTGGGCCGTGCCCCTACGTCCCGCTCTTTCAAATCAGTTTCTCCATGAGACACACAATGCTGCTGTGATGTGGTGACCTTGCCTCTCTACTCTTAGAGGCCAAATCTGTTCACTTTAGTTCCCCTCGCTTGGGTATGTAGAGCCCCTTCCCCGCTGCTGCATAACTGACCCTTATTGTTCCTTAGGGTCTCACCCTAGCCAGCATGGCAGGTCCTGGCCTGACCGCTACTGGGTAAAATACATACACTCTGGTTTACCCACCCAACCGCTCTAAAACCGCTCAAAAATCTTTCAAGCACTCCACCCTGAAAATTCACCCTGAGACACTGATCTCTGACCTGCGTTACAGTGCGGACAATGGCTCAGTCATCAATGACCTCATCTTCCACTCCAGAAGAATCTCATCTTGGCGCAAAACCTTTGCACACCTCCTAAATGTACGGGCAACCAAGAACATTCCTCACGGCACCAAGCTTACAATAGCGCCCTCCCCAACCCTGCGAGCTGACCTCACCATCACTCTCTACAAAAACGGCATCGTCCTGATCCAAGCCTCAACCAAAAACCTGAATAAATTCGCTGACCTTTTTACTCTCCTCAGAACCCATGCGCAAGACACTGGCAGGGTAACTAACACCCGCCCTGACGAGCCACCGACCAGACTATCTAGCGTGACTAGCCGCCCACAAACCACTCCTCTAAGGTTTCCCGACACAGTTCATCCCAACCCCCCCAGCACGTCTCCTGGCCTTGCCAACAGAATCGTCCTTAGACCTTTGGTCTCCTCCCCGCTAGCTCCCCAATATCACTGTGAGATTAGTACGCCCCCAAAGACCCACGATACAAGTCGAGCTAGCCCTCACAGCCCACAAACCACCCCTCTAAAGGGTTCCAACACAGGTCATCCCAACCCCTCTAGCACATCTCCCGGCCTTGCCAACAAAATCGCCCCTAGTCCGTTGGTCTCTTCCCCGCTAGCTCCCCACTCCGACTGTGTGACTGGTACGCCTCCAATGACCTATGATAGAGGTCGAGCTAGCCCTTCCACCTTTCCACCTATGCCAGTTGATAGCACTGCTTCTGAACCATTGCCCCCATGCCCGTTAGCGCCTCCCTCTTATATAGATCTCGAAACTCTGCACTCCAGAGCTGCCAAACTAGCTCAGAGCATCCATATTTCCATCCTTGATCTATTGAACCTTCTTCACCTTGCAGAACTCTTCTTCACTAACCTCAAGCCCCCGCTGAACTCCTCCCCCCTTCATTTCACGGAGTTCCCCAAACACCCACTTCCGCTAACCCTGAGACACTGTTATAGGGATTCTGCACACACAGAGCTATGCACAGGATGATAGGACCTCGGAATATAGTGGTGAGCCTACCATAAGCCGTAGCACCTAAAACCACAACCCAACTAGCCTTAGCGTCCCATTAGCAACAATGTACCAACGGTATCTCTCTCTCAGGACTCGCAGTAGCAAGAACACCCTTTCGTCACTCACTCATACCTGTCCACAACGGGCGTAAGAAGAGACACAGTATAGGTTAAAATGTTTATTTCAACATACGTGCTCTAAGATGCAGTACACGTGTCAGTACTATCAGCATAATGCATAAGAATAATATAATCAGCATAGTTACAACTCCATAGAATACAAACGGGGAAAGCATTTCATAAAGCAGTGGCTATATGGCTAAATGACCTTACCACCCTCCCCGTGCTATAAGCTAGTTTATAATACACACAGAAGACCTCTGGGCTTTGACTAGCGAACCCCCATACCTCAGTCTCTAGATGCAAAGACTACATCAGCTCTTCTCCCTGGAAAGGTTTTTCTCCAAGTCCCTCTTAAGCGGGAAAACCGCAATATTAAAAGCACACCAATTTCTCCATGGCAGCTGTACATAGTGTTATGTCTAGGTGCGAGGGACTGGCCATATCAGCAAGAACTAGGGACGTTGTTTTTCGACCTTGTAACTGTTGTTCAGACTGAGCCCAAAGGGAACAGGAGAAAAGGTGAGAGTCAGAAAATGCAGACAGTTGTAAAATAACTTGGCAGAAGCAGAGGGCGACAGAAGAACGGCTAAGAGTAACGTGCGCAAAAGTCATCATGGCAGCCAGGCCTATGCCGAACGTATCCAGGCAGGCCAGGAGGCCACAAACCACAAGACAACACCTTCGCCCTCGCAAGCAGCTATGCCACCTCTCGGAGGAGGAAATCCTAGCTCTCGTCCTCTCCTACAACTCTACCCTTGCCACCCCAAGTCCGCTTGATCTCACTGAAAATGAAATCATTGCCATCCTCCGAGACTACAACTCTGCCCCAGCTACCCCTTGTCTACTTGACGTGAGTGCCGAACATGCCATCTGCACGGTCACTATCAACCCCAACAGATCAGCTACCCTCCACAACAGAAGCGTGGTCAAAAGCAATCTAGCCCCTGTTCACCTGTCCGCCCTGACTCCCGGCACTCCCTCCGACCCCTCTCTGTCTGGTCTCTTAATCAACTGCCGATCAGCATCTAAGCACGCCGCCGATATTGCCGACCTCATCCTGAACAAAAATTTTGACTTAGCAATCCTAACAGACTCATGGCTGAACGAATCCTCATCTCCCTGCCTGGACCTCTTAGTCCCTCCCAACTATAACATTGCAAGGCTGGACAGGCAATCTAGCAAGAAAGGAGGAGGCATCGCTTGCATCTACCGCTCTAACCTTCTAGTCACGGAACTTCTGGCGGATACCACCGACTCCTGCAAATACCTCGCCCTCTCCATTTGCAGCAACTCCACCCAACTGTGTAATCTGCACATCTTCTACCACCCCCCAGGCTTGAACGACTCCTTCACTGACCACCTCATGGAAATCATCACATCTAAGATTTCCTCCAACGCCAAAGATATTTTCCTGGGTGACTTCAACTTACACTGGAACGATCCCAAGGATCCTCATGTCAATTCCATCAAAGACCTCCTGGCCGATCAAGCCCTGTCCCAAGCCTGCTCACTCCCAACTCACTCGAAAGGGGCCACTCTTGACTGGATCATCTCGAAAGAATCAACAGTCAAGCTTATCTCTATAGACCCTTGTGACTGGTCTGACCATTACGCCATTTCTTTCCTACTACCTGGCACCCACAAGTCAAGGGCACCGCAACCGGTGATTCCAAAACGCTGGATCAGAGACATCAAGAACCTGGACCATAGGGAACTGGAGGAGTGCTGCAAATCTGACCTCCCCCCCCCCCTCGCATATCACAACGGTCAGTGACCTCAACGATCACTACACTGCGACCATATCGATCATTCTGGATGATCTAGCCCCACTAAAACTGAAAAGAACCCAAATCAAAGACAGAAACCCTTGGTTCACTGGACCCTTCAACAACGAGAGGAGATCCCTACGACAATCTGAAAGAATCTGGCGACAGCACCCCTCTGCCGCACATCTAAAACTTCTCTGCCAGGCCAGAAATTCATACAACAGGAACATCCTCAACTCAAAAAAAGAATTCTTCAGATCGGAACTGGGGAATGCAAAGAACAGACCCTGCATGCTCTTCGAGCTGGTCAAACATCAATCTAATAAACTGGCCAAATCAGCGAAAGACACCCCAAAGACTCTAATATCATCCGAGGAATTCTCTTCTTTCTTCGCTGACAAAATCACAGCCTTAGGTAAGGAATTCAGTTCTGCCACATACTCGCAACCCCTTCCTGACCTGCCTCCATCCTCCGCGCTGCCTCCACAGGATTCACCTAAAAATCAAGCTCACTGGACCGACTTCAAACTCTATGACGAAGATTCCGTCTCTAAAATCCTATCTACTTTAAACCCGAACAACCATTTTAATGACCCGCTCCCCTCCAACTGCCTAGCTGCCGCCGCTCGAGCCATTATTCCTAGCTGGACTGCAATAATTAACGCCTCCCTCCGGCAGGGATCGATTCCCGACTCTCTGAAAGCCGGGCAAGTCCTCCCCATCTTGAAAAAGCCGTCGCTGGACCCAGCTTCCCCTGACAACTTCAGGCCTATCTCCAACATCCCCCTATTAGCCAAAGTGCTGGAGAAGTGTGTACAACAGCAGCTAAGTCAACATATCAACAACTTCCACCTACTCGACGACCTCCAATCCGGGTTCAGACCTGGGCACAGCACTGAAACCACCATGCTCCACATCGTTGATGATGCCCTCCAAGCCCTTGACCAAGGCAAAACCTGTCTCCTAATCCTCCTTGACCTATCCTCGGCCTTTGACACGGTCAACCATGAAAACTTACTCGAACGCCTCAAACTCTGGCTCTGGCTCTGTGCTAGAATGGTTCAGGTCCTTCCTCCAAAACCGATCACAGAGATTCCTAATTAACGGCAACCTATCTGCTCCCTCTCCGGTCACGGTTGGAGTCCCTCAAGGATCAACCCTGTCCCCCACCCTCTTCAACCTTTACCTTGAGCCACTTACCGAAATACTGCGCACTGCGAATATCTCCTACCATATGTACGCTGACGACACTCAGATCTACATCAAAACCTCATCGCTCGAGGAGATCCTCTCCCTGCACGAAGCCCTGAAACTGACTGTCCAATGGCTCGCCTCCAATCAACTCAAACTCAACGCAAAGAAAACCGAATTTCTCCTAATTTCCCCTCCAAAAACCACCCCGGCGATCCAAATATGGATTAAGGCTATTACAGCCTTAAATTGCCCACCGACCATCGTGGACTTGGCCAAATCCCTGGGTATTACCCTTGACTGCAACCTGAACATGCGGGACCACATCAACTCGATGGCCAAAGCAGCTACATTCCACCTGAGTTACCTAAGGAAACTGAAACCCTTTCTCGATGCTCCCGACCTAAAAATGGCAGTCCAAGCACTAGTCATCTCTAGACTGGAATATGGCTGCTCTACCCTCTCGGGTTTACCCAAGATCTCTCTGGCACCATTAAAAGCCTTCCTCAACGCGGCCGCCAGACTGCTTACCGGCACAAGGAAATTCGACCACATTTCTCCACACCTGAAAGCTCTGAACTGGCTTCCTCTCGAGGCAAGAATACAGCTTAAACTAGCTTGCATTACACACAAGGCTTTATACTCAAACTCCCCGCATATCTTGCACAGAAACTTGTGGTTTCCGGAGGTACCAGAAACTCTCGGTCAGCCAGAGACCTATTGCTCCAGCCTGCACGTTTTCGGGAAAAAAAAACCTACAATCGGGCCTTCACTGGGGCCGCTCCAAGAATATGGAACTCTCTCCCGCCCGCCATCAGAAGAATCCCTTCTTTTGCTCGCTTCAGAAAGGATGCCAAAACCTTCCTTATGGGCAAATTCCTCCTTAAAATTCTGCCTTCAAACACGTTTGAGACCCTGATCTACTTCTGACTATTCCCTCCCTCGGATTACCCAGTCGCCCCACCAAGATACCAAGGGCCTTGTCTTGAGTATTTGTTATTGTAAAATATACATACGTGTCCCTCTATCCCCCATGTAACCTGCAATGGGGCCCTGTCTTGAGAAATTGTAACTGTATACTGTTCATACGTGCCCTTCTATCCCCCTATGTACCCAGCACCCCCCGCCCCCCCTCTTAATCGATTGTTTATTCCTGTGATTCCAAGCCTTTTTGTACATTGCTATGATTCCTGTAAAGCGCTCTGATACCCTAACGAGTCAAGTTCGTGCTCTATAAAACACAAAAATAAATAAATAAATAAATAATAAATAAGAAGAAAACTGTAAAGGAGCCAGGAGGTCGTTCGTGCAGGCAAGTACCTCTTTCTTTCATTTCTTTCTTTTTTCACATTTCTTTTTTCAATTCACAAGCGTTTTTCAGTTAATTTGCTCTTCTAGACATTTTGGTGGGTCTGCGGTTGTGGGTTTTACCACAGAGGGTCTACTGTGACATCAACGCCATGCACTTGTCTCTTGTGACATCTATCACAGTCATTACTATTGAGATGCCGCTGTATCCACAAGATTCATATCTTCAGTTCTTGCTTGTGTGCACAGTGAAACACACATGTCAGTGAAACGAGGCACAGTGCAAAGGGTTGTTCTACCTAAAGTGAACACCAATATAATTTTAGGCGGGAAAAAGCAGAACAGAGGCGCTCATGTTCGTTGTTTCGTAGAGAGCACCCCTAAGCCTAAAGTAAATCGACAGAAAACAACATGTAATCTGATTTATGTCATGTCACTGCCCCTGCCCAAGCCCTGCCTTCTTCTCGAAAAATAGTCCGTCCTGCCAGGGCTTTAAGTGGGCCGGGTCTCACTGGTGCTGAGCACCGGCAGTTTTTTAAAGGGGGCCTCGAAACGGGTCTCTATCGGGCTCTGTTTTGTGCCCTGGCACAGGCGGTCCATTTTTTTCCGGACTGCAGTGACAGCAGGCACATCGATGTGCACGTGCTCACACTGCTCCCTTCTCACTAGTGGAGAAGTTACGGCATCACATCATGCCAGGTGATGCCAGGTGAGCGTTGTAGGGGAAGGGAAATCCTTGAACGAGAGTCATTTTCTCTCTGGGTTTCCCTTCTCTTTTTGAAACTCAGGAGCAGCAACATTGTCGAGGTGTCACCAGGGCTTTAAGTGGAAACTTTTTTGATATTATATTCAAGCCATAATTGCTGATTATTTATGTTATGCAGCTAACAACCATTGACAAAGCCAATAGTCCTGACTTCTTGTAGGTATGATGCTACTTGTTGTATCATATATCTGGATGCAGTGACAGAAACAGCAAAATACAAGTCGGGCAGCACACTATGCTAAGCACAGATTTTTAGCTTATGAGTTTTTAAGCCACGCCCTTAATTACATTGGCCACGCCCCTTTGAGAGACCCCCCCAGTTTTTTCATCCTACATAAAGCCCTGCGTCCTGCACTGACTCAAACCTACATGCCACAGCCCTGCATGTGTTTTTGAGTCAAATGCGACGTGGCTAAGTCGCTCCCTGTGCTGAGGTAATCCATCTTTTCACAGGTCAGACACTACAGTCACAGCGCCTTTCAGTGTCTAACCTGACATGTGTGACTGACTGTACTCACTTATCCATAGCCTTTTAGAGGGGAGTCCGGCATGCGACTGACTGACTCTACACCAATCACACCGACTTTCAGAGATGATTCTTTTTTTTTTGACGGAGTTTTATATAGCGCTAACTTGACCTGAAGGTATCAGGTATCAGACCGCTTTACTCGAGCACCAGTTGCGTTACATGAGGACACATTCATTTTTGTTAAGCACGGGGAGATTAAGTGATTTGCCCAGAATCACAGGATGTTGGGCGTCCTTGCCGAGACTTGAACCCGGTTCCCCAGGTTTGAGGTCGACCGCTCTAGCCGTTATACCACATCCTCTCCCCATTCTGACCTTCGAGTGATGCAGCTGAAGTCATACCGACTTCTCAGAGATCAAACTGGCAGAGATGTGACTGGCAAGCCTCACTCTAGTCATACCAGCCTTCAAGAGTGGAGACTGACTGTGACATGTGACTGGCTGCAGTCGTAACAGCCTTTCAAAGATATGTCTGATGAAAACTCTTACAAGCATAGAGGGTTGGGGGGGTACAGTCGGCATGGGGAAAAGTACACCAACCAGCCCTGGCCCAAGTAAGTCACCCACCCACCACCTATTTGCCCACCCCACCATACTCTAGTGCCACCAGCCACTACTGCATTTCCATAGATTTTAGTATTCCATTGTCAAAAAAAGAATGCATAGCCTAAGTGGACCCAATCCTTCAGGGTTTATGAAATGAGTATCATATGTGCCTGGTGGAAAAGTGGGATTGTGTGTCAGGGGCATAAGGGGGACGAGAAAGATGTGACCGTCTCCAAGCAAGCTAAGCTCTTCCAGTGCTCTAATAATGCAAATATGGAGTATGGAAGTGTGCCTCTGTATGACGTATGATGTGAGGAAAGCCAGAGCAAGTGTTGTAATGCATTTTATTGGCTTATAAAGGCATGAAACCTTAAAGCAGTTGCATTTGAAATCTGTTTTTCAGAAGATCATCATAGAAATGGTTGCCAGGCCTTTGATAAATAACATTGAAGATGTGTGGGAAACACTAAATACTACATCAATGACCACACATTTTTAGGTCGAGTGTGAGCCAGCGTGCAAGCGCTGCTCTGCGAAGAGCTGTGGTAGTTCAGTACGGAGAGAAGCTTCGCCCACTCCCCCGCCCTTATTTTTCATTGGCTTGTGTGTTTGTCCTTTGTAAATGCTGTCTTCTGATTCAGTATGAGGCTTGTTAGTCCCTCCTTAGAACAGCCATGTCGTCATTTGTATCCTCCCATGGCTACTGGTCCCTTTACTTGGTTGTTACACGGGGCGTGTACTATTTCCTTTATTAAGCAGCTGGAGCCGGAGCCCGCTGCAGGACCCAGACCAGGTAAATGTGGAGTGTGTAGAGGGGCACACATAGCGTCACGCAGCTTTTCAAACAACATGGGGGGGTGTGGGGTATAGAATCGCGCAACACAACATTTTTGGGTGCCTTCTACCCCACCTCCAGTTGTCGTGCCTTCTTCCCCCTCCACCCTCCCTCCCGTTGTCCGTGCTTTCTTTTCCCCTCCCTGCCCTCCCTCCCGTTGTCCGTGCCTTCTCTTCTCCTCCCCACCCCCCGCCCGCCCGCCCTCCCGTTGTCCGTGCCTTCTCCCCGCCCCCCCCGCCCTCTCTCCCTACAGATGTCCGTGCCTTCTCCCCCGGCCCTCTCGTTGTCCGTGATGCCAAGCTGCCAACCATTTGCAATGCAATAGGTCTCGCGTAAATTAGAGACCGATTGCATTGCAAATGTTTGTTAAAATAGAGTGCACTGCAAATGTCTTGTACGCATTGTGAATACAGAGCACACGGGCGCGTCACTGCGAGGTCTACGCATTATATACAGTGCCACGGAAAGTTGCATAATTTGCCTTTCCATGCCCCATGATTTAGATATCCCTGCCGCATAATTCAGTCCTCCCTTTTCACACAATCCCAGTGGTCCTGACAAAGAAATAGCTCTATACAGTGGCTTGGAGGCAGGCGTTTTTATGATGAAGCACATGTTTCAAGGGGACCTATGAAATTTTTCCATATTTCATGATCCCCTGTGAATTATTTATTTTCAACCACTGCGTTTTGTGCAATGAAAGCAACCGAGCATTTAATGTGCGTCGTTTATATATTTTTATAGCCACATGGTTTACATTTTAGTGTGTTCGTGTCGAATTATTATTCACTGCTATAGTTAGTGAAATAGAATAATCCAGCTTTCTTCCACCCTTTGTTCCCAAGTTATCCAAGAAGTAGTAAAACAACGCGACCACGGCTTTCCCTTGTAAAAACATGTGAAATTAAGAAAAGTGATTCAAACCATTAACACGGTACAAAGTACAGTGCTGGATCACAGATACAACTTGCCTCTGGTTTCTGACAATACACAGTATATTTTGCTGTGGGATGAAACAGGTTTCCTGTCGTTTGTAGCGCCACTCCTCCTGATGGCGCTTTTTAATTCCGGTCATGTGAAACACCTACGCGTGGCACTGTGAGTAAATTGGATTTACGACATGCCATTGTGTACGAAAAGTAATCCTGCAGTGGAAAAATGCAATAAAGAAACTATTACAATGTAAACTATACAGTGACCAGAAACCCGATAGAGTCTGTACAAAACCAGAAGATATTGTATTGCACCTCTCATAGCAATTACATATACAACATTAACAATTGAAAAGTAATTTAATTATGTACAGCATATCACGGCATACTTTTACAGCACTGCAAATAACAGATTTTACAATTACCAAATCGAGTTGCACTGAAATTACCAATCACACATGTGAGGAAATCTGAGTTGACCTTAATAAGATTCGAACTCGACCTCCGATCACTGCATGTGTCAGCAGCGAGCGTCAATTCATAAAGTCGTCCTCCATACACCGGACTGGTGTTTTATATGTGTAGAACATTTGCTCACCTGCAAGCAAAGAGTACTATGAAAGACACACACGATCAAATATCTGTGGTGGTCCACTGCACCCATCACTACATGGCCACAGCAATCTGCAGAGGTGCCATACAAAATATAACCGCATAATATAGATTATAAATAAGTAGAAATACAAACAAGATTTGCTATGCATATTGTTTGTATAGGTATTATATAAATATAGTGAGAGATGCTCTATAAGGGGTTAATGGGCAACTGTGTAATAAGGTCCTATATTGCCATTGAGGATTTCTCATGACATCATGAACCACGAGGAGTGATTTGTAAATGTCACTACCACCCCACAATGAGAGTTTTGGACCATGCTACATGCGCCTATATGTTTCTTTATATTGCATGATTATTTTGGGGCATCAAACTTGAAAACCTGTGGTTTTTTTCAAACAGGGAAATGTTTATTCCAATTTGGAAGTTAAACCCTGGACTATACTGTTTGGTTTACTGTAGAAAACAAGCATTTGCAATGCAATAGGTCTCGCATTTACTAGAGTTTAAGCTATCGGCATTGTAAATGAAAATGAATGCCTTTTATTTATGTTTTAAAAACCAAAACATAAATAAAAGGCATTGTCATTCACAATGCCAATAGCTCAAACTCGCGTAAATGCGAGACCTATTGCATCGCAAATGCTTGTTAAATTAGTAGTGTCTGTCGGAATTATTTTTAGTGGCTAATAGAATTAAATTATACTAACAAAGGATATTTCTAAATCATCAGTAGTTAAAGCGGTACAAGGCTGGATCATTTGTGTTTGACCATTCACTGAAATTCATTTAGCAACTAGTACAATAAGGGCTGGATATAGGATTTAACAACTACTACTTTAACAACGAATTCCTAAACCACGAATGCTAAACCACGAGCAATGCCAAAGCACTACATTCTTAACAACGACTTCCTAAACAACGAAAATGATTCAATTGGCTCATTTCCTGAATATACCATTCAAACAGATAGTTCCTCATGGTGAGACCCTCTGAGAAAATACCACATATAGAATTACAAATAGAATTGGGAACTTTTTATTTGTCTTTAGTTAATTCATTATACTTTAACACAATTGTAAGCACTGTATTCTTATTACAAAAGCATCTCTGGACCAGCATCATCTTAGTAAGAAAATGTTAACATTCCGAAGCCAGGGTGATTCATGCTTACTAGATTATTTGCAAAAGTGGATTTTTTTGTACTACACTGCTTTGCGGTTGCACTGTGTGTCTTTAGAAAACACCTGAAATTAAATCATTTTTAATACAGATATGAGCTAGTGTATTTTTCATTGAAACGAAATTTAACATTTAAAACATTTTTCCTTCAAATTCTATATTGCGAGATTGCCATTTTCTCATATCAATCTCAACTTTAAGCAGGTGTCTTTGAGGCAAATATTAACTTTGTATTTGTTTTATTATACACGTTTTAAGTGATGTTGATTTACCACCATGACTCCAACAATGCAAACCTATTATTCATGCTTCTAAAATTGTGCTTGGGCGCGTTCTTACTCTTTATTTATACCCCCTCACACAAGGTGATCACTTATAAACACTCTCAAACCACGGCTTGTCATTGTTATATATAACAATAGTGCCATCTATTGGCCAGTTAGGAGGTCGTTTTATTTGTGGTTTAGGAAAGTCGTTGTTCGTGTAAGTCGTGGTTAATGATGTCGTGGTTCATAGAAAGGTCGTTGTTTTGGATTCGTTGTTCAGGTCAGTCGTTGTAAAGGCTTCGTTATTAAGGCTGTTTCCCATAAGAGCTATGTCTCCTTTTTCCACATAATCAAGAAATGGGGACCAGAAGAGGGTAAATGAGAGCATTTCACTCCAGACTGAGGCTTATTTGTCTCCTTCAAAGTGATCTGTTATGTCTTCATCTACCTTACATCAGTAAATTGTTTAACCCATTTTCTGGTAGGCATTTCTTGGCAATTTCCCCCCCCCCCCCCATTTATAGAGCGCATGGTTATACCTCCGGTGTGTCCCCGCGCTAGTAGCAGACTTTCAGATGGCAGGAATTGAAAATAAAGCATTATCTACTTCGCCCATGGGCATATGACAGGAGATATCGAGAGTCTATTCTGGTTTACTGGTGGGGAAAAGCCATGTCTTCAGCCTTTTACGGAAGGTGGCTTCACATGGCTCTGTTCTCATGTCAACTGGTAATGTGTTCCAGTGCTTAGCTGCCAGGTATCTAAAAGATGGTCCACCCATCCTAGCCTTCCTTATTCTTGGAACATTTACCAGTGCCCTACCTTCGGATCTCAGGTTTCGGCTAGGTGTGTAGGCTGTTATCATTGTTTGGAGATAACGTGGACCTTTTTTCGCCAGGATTCGGTGGCAGTAGCACATTGTCTTCAACAATATTCTTTTCTCCACAGGTAGCCAATGCAAGTTAGCTAGGGCTTTTGTTATAGATGTTCTTTTAGGGAGATTCAACACTAGGCGGGCTGCCGCATTTTGTATCGATTGCAGCTTCATTAACCTTTTTTTGGATGAGCCTAAATATAGGACATTGCCGTAGTCGATCTGAGAGGTGACCACGGCATGTACTATTGTTTTCCTAGCGTTGACCGGTAATAGGTCGAGGACCTTCCTCAAGACTTTCAATGTCCCGAAGCATTTACCCGTTACTTTCCGGATGTGACTGTCAAATGTCAGTTTGGAGTCAAGCCACACTCCCAGGTTTTTGACTTCTGTATTAGGGGTTGGAAGTTGGCCAAGCGTCTCAAGCCACCATGCAGATGTCCAGACAGATGGAGCCCTTCCCACTATCATCACCTCTGTTTTGCTTCCATTGAGTTTCAGGCAATGGTTGGACATCCATGCTGCTACCTCCTTCAGGCATTGGGAAAATTGGTGGGCAGTCCGTTCTGGGTTTTGAGACAGTGTGACAATTAGCTGAGTATCATCAGCATATGATACAATGGACACCTTATGGCCTTCCACTAAATCTGCTAGTGGACCCATGTATAAATTGAACAACGTGGGGCTCAGAATTGAGCCCTGTGGGACTCCTTGTAGTAGTGGAATACTCTTGGATACATGCGCGTGTTGCGTGACCTGGAAACATCGTGAAGACAGGAAAGATGTCATCCAGCATAAGGCCAAGCCCCTCACACCGCACGTCTCTAATCTTTGGAGAAGAAGGCCGTGGGAGACGGTGTGAAAAGCTGCACTTAGATCCAACAGGATCAGTGCAGCTGTATGTCCTTCGTCCGTGAGTTGCCTTAGTGTTTCGGTGGCCAGGAGCAGAGCTGTTTCAGTAGAATGTGCAGCTCTGAAACCTGATTGCGAGGGGTGAAATAGGGCATTTCTGTCGATATGGTTAGTTAGCTGTTTATTCGTTACTTTCTCTGCAATTTTTACGAAAAAGGGTAGTAGTGAGATCGGACGTAGATTATCTAGCACAGAGTGGTCTATTAGTGGCTTTTTTTTTAGTGGGCGAACCATAGCTTGCTTCCATTTATAAGGGACTTCTCCCAATTGAAAGGAGCGGGCGATTAGCTCCGAGATAAATGTCATAATTGCAATTGCCTCCCTGCATCAGGATCTCTGGGCGTGATGGGTCCCTAGGGGATCCGGATTTAATTCAGTTAGCTAGGCTCCTCATTTCATCTGGCTCTAGCACCCTAAATTCATCTAGGGTTTCACCCTTAAATACTGTATCCGGAATGCATTCAGTGCTTCTGCCCTGACGTGCTTCCGTAGGGAAGGTGTCATAAATCATTTGCCACTTTCCCTGCAAAGAAATCAGCAATTCTATTGCAGGACTCTTCCGAGGCAGTTTGTGGCTCCGTTAATTTATCGGTTGACTGTAGGGATTTCAGTATGGAGAACATTTCTTTTGAAGAGTTGTTTGCCCTTTCATTCTTTTCTGTATAGAACTCACAGCGTGTTTTTTTAATAAGTGTGTGGTATTGTTTTGTTCTGTTTTATACTCCTCCTTAATTTTGCTACAGTAGTTCTTTCGCCACCTACGTTCCAGCTGTTTACACTTTTTTTTGGCCTTTATTAATGTCTCATTGAACCACGGTGCTGATGCCTTCGACTTCTGAAGTGTTAATTGTGGTCCATGGTGCTACTTCATTCAGTGCCTCTGTTATCCATGTTTCAACCTGCCCATTGGCTATGTTTATGTCCTTATCCATTTTGGGCTCATTTTTCAGGAGTGCCTGTGTAAATGTGTTATGGTTGAAATTGATCCATTTCCTACGGGTGACTATCTGTTTAGGCCTCTCGACCGCTGGACCCTGAAGCGGGGTGAGGAAACGGATTATGTGGTGGTCTGACCAGGGAACTGGCCATGGTGCCCCCACTTCAATGTCTGTTATATTGGTAAATATTAGGTCTAAGATATGGCCTGCTTGGTGCGTTGGGGCGCTAACCTTTTGTACTAGGTTAAACATCATGAGGTCTTTGCAGACAGTTTGTGCCTCCGGATTCTCTATTTCATCAAAATGTATGTTAAGGTCACCTAAAATGAGGAGTTTGTTGTGACGTATCGCTGGTTCTATCACTTTTTCACCCAAGCTAATTATGAACTGCGTTTCTGGGCCAGGTGGACGGTAAATCAGAAAGCCCGCTATGGTGTCATTGTCTGTTACTGAGAGAGTTGAAAAGAGACCCTCACATGTCTCTAGTTTGGTTTCACTTAGGCAGCATTTCATTGGCAGTTTATGAATTATTGCGATTTCCCCCCCTCTTTGTCCAACCCGGTCTTGTCTTACTATCCCATGTCCTTCTGGAAGCGCATCCAGGATATCCGGGGTGGAGCTATCATTGAGTCATGTTTCAGTGAGAAACATGGCATCGGGCATTTTTTCCTTCAGTATTTCAAAGATCTCATATTTGTGTTTAGTTAGAGACCGACAGTTTAATCGGAGGAAGGACAGCTTTACCCCCTGCTGTTTAATAGTTTTTATCGGTGTAAGGTCCTTGTTGCAGTTATCACATATCAGCGCCTCCTTATCTACATATATGTTGTGCATACAGGCCTTCATGATAGGCGGCACCAAACTTAACAGTTCGTTTGCTGTGTATTTAATTCTTTGGTGGGACTTCCAACCGGCAGGGGTTCTGGCCCCTGGTCCCGGCCGGGCGCAGACGGGCTTGCCTTTGGCGCGCCTTCGGCGCCTCCGCTGCAGCATGGTCAAGATATAGCTCTCTGTGAGCGAAAGCTAGTCCACCAACCTCTGCCCCGGAAGTGAGTATTGGAGTTATAATATATATACTTACAAGTCATACCTTTTCCCACCAAAACTGTTGAAGTGTTCACCATAAACTGCCTGTCCCAGCCCGTTATGTTGCCCAAAACGATGGGGCTGGGAGTATTATTTGAAAACTATTTCGATGGTGATTAGAAAATAGCAGAGGTGCTTCTCTACGTGGCACTCACAAATAGTTAAACAAAGTGAAATATTTTTTTTTTAAGTTTAAATTTATTCATCAAAGATCAATAAAATACAAGAAAGTACAACATGTACCTTAAAGTACAATACATATGGAAGATAAATTATTAAAAAATCATTCTATGAGGAAGTGGGAAGGGAAGAAGAGGAGGAAGGGAGAAGAAAAGACGGGGGGAAGGGAAAGGGAAAATAAATATACTATTATAAACATTACACTATTATAATCTGGAAGGAAAAATAGCACATGGAATAAATATCTGTATGCATAAAACACAATTAGAGAGATATAAAACAACTATTGTATTAAGGAAAAAAGAATCTAAGGGATTATTAATGTGAACATATTAAAATAAAGGAAGAGAAGACAACCAGCATATCAAGGAGGTTTTCGAACCTCATCTGAAGTAAGTACTGATGGGTTATTATGTGAGGCGATATATGTTAGGTATGTGGATATAGGGAGCCACAAAATATCCCTTTTAATGGACAGGGAAATGGGGAAATGTAACTGGTATCAAGTCTATGATGAAAACAAACTGCATTCCACCAAGCTCTAAACGTGACTTTATCTGCTTGTTTCCAATTAGAAGTTATTAAGTGAAAAGCAATTGCCAATAACAAATCTACTATTTTAAAATTAGCAGGAGATTGTACTAACTCTACCTCTACTTGTTGGTCCTGTTCTTGCAATAATGCTGATCTCAAACACATGCTTTTTGATTGTGCCCCAATACAACATTTTTGGCAATTAGTCTGGTCCCAGATTAACAGAAAGTGAAATATTTTTTACTGGGTATTCAGTGTCAGGAGCTTTTCTGTATTCTGTTTGATGCTGATCATTACAGTCCTTGCTGCTTTGTGCTACATGGGTTTCTTGGGTTTAGCAAGTAAGTATCACTTACAAATTCCCCTATCCATATACTAAATGATTTAGCCATAACACTACTTAAGCCCATGATATCTGTTTCTTCAGGACATGGGTGGGATTTAGGTCTACATATGCTACGACAAAGGCCCAAACCTTTGTCTTTGTCAGTGCGTGTTTGCCATTGCAGCCTTTCAGACCACTTAAAGACTTGTACAGGAAGTCCTGGCAATCTAATTTTAAATTAATAGATAATTAGGTAGCACCAAGGAAAGTCCATAAGGTCTGTACTTGGTCCTGAAGACTGTTCACCACATTGGAACACTGTTTAATAGAACAGCCCAGACATCTCTCTTTGCAACCAAATTTGACCTCTCTAAATTTGGCTGCCATACTTAGCACTATATTAAAGGCAATATTTTAGAATGCCATGTTTTTAAATACATATTTACCTGTTTTCCAAGGAATTGTGGCTGCATGCATAAAGCTGGCTATTTCCTCCACTAAGGTAAATCTTCCATTACCTTGTTGCTTTCTGATGCTCGGAATATTACCCTTTGATGTGTCTTCAAAGCCTGGCTGTACATCTTTTCCACGATCATTCATGCTTTCTCTAATTTTGTGCTAATTTGAAGGAGGAGAGGTTTTATGTCAATTGTTAGTCTTAAATGGGGTGAATTTTGTCAAACCTAAGCCTTTCAGATTCTTAACTCATAGTTTAACGCTTGCATTTAGATTGTTAGGTAGACATTTATTGCATAAAATGGGGAAATATAATGGCAATAAAGGATAAAGTAGTCATGTTACATATTTCAAGTTGAGTTTCCCTCGATGAGCATTTAAGAATGTACATCTTAATACGTTTATGTAGGATGTCTCGACAAGGAAAGACCATCGTCTTCTCCATTCACCAGCCACGGTTTTCCATCTTCAGACTATTCGACTGCCTGACATTGCTGTCTGCAGGGAAAACATTATATCATGGACCTGCCATGGATGCACTGACGTATTTTAAGTCCATTGGTAAGTCTTTCACCCTCCAGTTGCTTGGCTAAAGCATGGTTTTATCAATAACTCTATGCAAAAGAAACCATAGCTGCTAACAGCAATGATTGGCACTGAACCAAGTCCAATAACCTTCGTTTGACTCTGTTAAGTGAAGGATATCAAGCTTTTCATTGGCCCTTTGCATCCTAGCTTTCTGATTGGTGGAAGATGATGTTATAGTTTGTGTGCATCCTCTAAGACGAAAATTGTGTTCATTGTGGTAACTGTATACATAGGTTACACAGAAAGATGTAAATCGATCCAACAGCTATATTGAAGTTACTTTCTGTGCCTTTTACAACATGACTAGTGCACTTGACAGGAACAAATTATGTGATTTGATTTTTCAGTTTCTGCTATTAAATATATTTTCTGGTTGTGTGACTACGGCCACTTCCTATTACAGGATATAAGGAAATCTTGTTTGTATGAAACATTTTCCTGTCCCTCAAAACTTTCACCTAGTAAAAAACTACAGATTCTGGATGAGTTAGCAATTATGTTTTGAGCGAAGCCTCAACTTTTGAACAACAATGCTTTCTTCACCATGATCCTTGGAAGAGCCCTTGAGCCTCCTCCCTCCACTGTCCCCTTTTTCAACAGTACTATGGGCAGTGGCTGATAACATGTTTGGGAATCCACCACCCACTGGTCCTTAGGATGTGGAGAATCACATTATATGAAAAAGGTACTCCCCTGCACACCTTTCCCTATCAGGTATCGCCAGCCTTTGAAAACCCATGAAAACACACGTGACTTCCCTTCTTCCAGCTACATGCTGTACTACAAACTGCGCGGAAGAGAATTGTCATCTTTTTTTAAACTTAGCAAACTTTCAGAAACGGGCATTTTGTGTATGGTTTTGGAGTCTGCCAACCAGATATGGATTCCTTAGAGCATGTAAAATATGAAAATGCATGGTTTTAAAATGAACCTCTCAAGTGTACGGGTCTGTCACCAAAGGACAGTAACATCAATTAGCATTTCTGTGGAAGTTAGGCAGAACATACCCATTGAAAATGTTATGTTCTTGATGTCGCCATTGTCAGGAGACCCAGGAGAAAACATGTATGGACTGAAACTCAGAGCAAACATTTTTGTGAACAAGAATAAAGAATATAGAGGAAATGTAGAAATTTGACATATGTAGCAGGCGCTGCTCCTCTGTAATGGCAGAGGAGCGTCGCCCCACAGTCCACACCAGCAGACGGTAAATAAAATGACAATAACACAGTTATTGTAATTTTTATGTTGTCTGTCCGAGCCCCGCAATGACTTTAGGGCGGGGCAGGGCCGGCATGTCAGGGAAGAATAGAGTCTTCTCATAAGTGCGCATGTGTGGATGGCTGGCCAAGCACACATGCTCACTTATCTTTATCCAACTCGGTTGCACAGCAGGGTTGGAGAAAAGGCACAGGCTCCAATGCACTGTCTGAGCAGCAAACGAAGCCACTCAGACCAATCCTGGCACTGCTCTGATGTGAGAGCAACGTCTGGATTGGGTGTGGAGCCTGTGCCCTGAGGGCTCATCCCCTTCCGGCCCAACGGCGACAAGAGGAGCAACGAGGCAGCCGTCAGTGGAGCACCGTGGCAGGCAAGTCTTTTCTTTTAAAAAAAAATTATTTTAACCTCCCTCCCCAAACCCCTGCCCTCCTCTTGCGGCTGCCCTACCGCTCAAGATAGGCGGCGGCCACCAATGATATTTAGCATCGTCTCCTAGACAGTTTTTTCAGGGAGGACTGCTGCCTACAAATAGATTCTTTATGTCATGCAAAACCTGAAAATGAAGAAAGTTCTAAACACCTCTGTGTTAGAAATGGGATTTCTGGTTGGCTGAGGTATGCTCCCAGGCCAGGCAAGAACCACTACTCAATTCAGGGTAAGCTGAGTGCACACTAAAAGACAATCTGTGCTCAACCTCTGGTACCTTAGCACAGAGCAGTCAGGCTTATCTAAAGAGGCAATGTGTAAAGTATTTGTGCAACACACACACACACACAGTAACTCAATGAATACACCACAAAAAGACCACACAGGTTTAGAAAAATAGATTATTATATTCTGAACAAAACGAGACCAAAACAAAAAAAAATCCAATGTGTAGAAGTTGAGATATTGAATTTTGAAGGAATAAATGCAGTAAAGTGCATGGAAACAAGTAATGCTAAAAAGGTTGCTTTATGACGTGCTGGACCAGGGCAAAATCAAAGTTCAGGCCAACTGCGATGAAGCACTGGCCGGCTACAAGACCCATGCAGGTCCTGGTGAACAAAGTACCTTTCCTGGCCGCAAACAGCGAGATGCATCAATCTTCTCCATGCAGTGAAGGTGATGCGTCAATCCCCAAGGATTCATCCAGGGACCCCACGAGAGACCACTTTTTCAACGACCACCAAACTTGGATGTTAAAATACAATGTCCCATAACAATCTTGAAAATGTACAGACTAATCGCTGATACAATGATGTTGGAATGTAATGACTAGCCTTGAGAAAGCCCTGGCTTTACCTGCCACATAGGGCGAAACACGTGTCGGCTGTTCACTTTCCCTAATAATTTACTCTGCGAAAAACTAAAAATGAGTGAAATGGACATAACAAGTGGTGAATAAAAAGAACTATTCTCACTCAAATCAACCTGGATTATTGTGTTGTATTTATACAAGGAATTATCCTATTGACCAGAATATACCTTTGGAAAGGAGGAACACATGCTCACAACCCCTCCCTTAACTGTTTATTCAAGGCTGTAAAGGTCCAGAGCCTTGAGCAAAGTTCCTCTAATACACTAGGAATTCATATCCAAAATCAGGATCTCTGGGCCGTTCATCTTTCTTTCAACTACAATAAGAGTGGTGCCTGCTCAAGCACCGCCTTAGGGATTACGATGGCCCTTTCCCTCTGTCTTTCTATTGCGGTCGACCACCATAGAAAGGCAGACGGAAAGGGATTTGGTGGGCCCTAGCAGGGCCCACGTTCCTTCGCGGCCTCCGCTATGAGGCCTGGGGGTCACCTGTGGTGCCCCCACAAACATCCATGCCTCATGTGGCAGGCACCGCGAGGTGCCTGACACACGGTGCAGAGATGTTTAAAAACATGCCTGTTGGCATTGGGGCTTGTGCTGCGGCCCTTTTCCAGGCCGCAGCACAAGCCTCAATGCAAAGAGGCATGTTTCCGACCGCTTCCACGGCGGTCAGATCCTAATTTGACATTCAGGACCTCCAACTACCTGTCGGCCAGTCCCTTTACCGTAACAATGCTGGTCGGAACCTCGTCTGACCGGCATCCTAATCGGGCCCTAAATCTTTTTAAGATATCAGCAATTCATTCTCATTTTATCTACTTCATAAGGTTGGTATGCTTAGTCAGGCTTGAAAGGAATTTAAGGCAGCCAGACCCTCCTTCTTGAGTTTTGCCTATTTAACAGCCATGGTCCGTGCAAGTAACAGCGGTGTGGCGGTGGGGCCGGGTGGTGGGGTGGTATTTCAAGGGACGATGCAGAGTGGAAATTAAATAAATAATACATTTTTGCCTCAGCATCGTCCCTCGAAATCCCCTCCATGCGGCCCCACCGCTGTTACCTGCACCGAATGCGGCTGCTATTTAATTTTCATTTCCACTTATCCACCCTTGCTTTCACTAATTTATTTCAAACTTACCCCACACCTCTTGGGAGGCACTTCTAACCCTTCCCCAAATCACCACCTTTTTCTAAATGAAAATTATTCCTAAAATCCTTGCTTTTATAGTGCATAGCTGTACTTTTTTATATATTTCCTGTTTTGTAATGCATCTAATGATCCATATTGGTATTTGTTAAACGAAAGCACAATTTTCAAGTTTGTCCTCATAACATTGAGACTATGATGACTCGCAATTTCCTGTCTAGCAAAATTTTGAATTGTGATTCATGCATTTTAGGTTCCTTCAATACTTTCCTGAAATGACTGCCTGTTTGCAAATTTTATTTGATAAAACATTTGCACTGTACAAAGTCTCATACATTATTAAATCTCAAATTATTCCATTTGCAGGATATGAATGTGATACACTTAACAACCCTGCTGATTTTTTCCTGGATGTCATTAGTGGAAACCCGACGGCTGCAGCAGTGTTCCAGCCATCGGATATCAATTTAGGTATGCAACAGACAGAAAAAAAAATCTCCAGCTGTTCATTATCTTTAAATTCAGTGTAATATTCTAACACAGCAGATTGTTGCAGCCATTGAAGGTTAAATATCGAAATTCCCTTTTCTCAGTGCTTAATTTGTAAATAAATAAGTGCCAGGGCCCTCGTCAGGAAGCTACTGCAGCTTAGCCACCCATTGCTCCTACCAGGGCTGCCAATGACAGTGCCAACACAACTACTAACCATCATACACCTACCAGTGTCATATTGTAATCTATTCCAGGCTCCCAAAGCTATTTGATTGGCTTGGGCGGCAGGTATTAGTCATTTTGAATGTATATTTAATTGATAGCTAACTGTTATTTTGCAAATCTCTAAATTAGACAACCAGCACCACGATGTGGCAGACTGTCATAAGCGCCAGTGTTAACCACCGGCTCAAATTAAGCACTGCCTTTTCTCCACGATTGGGTGTGGGAACCTGCAAAATATTTCACTTGCAAATATCCCTTAATTCTCCTGAACATTACTACAACTGCCCGTGGTTCTCAAAGTTTTTTTCACGTGTTTTTTCATGTTAAAAACGTTGATCTTGCACCCCTTTTATTTTGCTTCAAGAAAAGAAAATCACAAACTTCCGTCTAATTTCAAAGTCGTGGAAAATAGTTTAAAGGCTAACTAACGAGAAAATAGAACATCCATTTTCAGTGGCAACTTGAAATCATGAGGAAATTTTGCCTATTTGCATCCATAAAAACTGAGAGTGTTGATGTTGGAAAAGCAGGAAACCGGTAGGACAGTCATCAGGATCTACATGAGATCTTGCTTATGTAATAGAACCTTTTCACACTCCTACATACTATCCTTCTTTGGCTGTCTAAGAACTCAAACGTTTTTACAAAATTCTAATCAGTTTTGACAGTCCTAGTTAGGTTTGGGTTGCGAGCATTGAAATTGATGTTCTGGGGCCGTATTACATAAGGTGCCCCGGGGACGCAACAGGCGTTTGCGACCGCTTTGTGCGCCCCCGGGGCACTTTGGTATTATAGAAGGGGGCGCAGACCCGTGTGCTTCCCCTTCTATAATACTGATAACGCTGACGCACTTAAAGCACCAGCGCTATCAACAGAGGATGTTCCCTCATTTGCATAGGGGTGTGCCCTCTGAAAATGAGCTAATTCCTTTGACTCTTTGCCCGCGCCATATTACAGACCTGGGCGCAGAGTCAAAGAAGTTCTCAGGAGGCACACTGACGCGCTGAGGATTTGCTCACGCTCCCGCTGGGACTGTGCCCTCTTTTGAAGCCTTGAATCGCTCGGACTTCCTAATCACGGAGAACGCGCACGCGGCTCCCTTGTAATCGTGATAACCCCTCTATTCAGGTGCACTCCTCTATTAATTGCGGTCCCCGCAGCCATCGCGCTCAACACAACCACCGTAGGCGCTGATTAGGCACGCCAGACGGTGTCTCCCATATCTGCCTAGGAATTCACCGGCACACCAGCTCCCATAACTGAGCAATTGTATACAGGCATGCCACCATAATGTCCTGAAGATGATTCCGCTGATTTAAATAGGGATCGAAACGTCGTCGACAACTGTACACCATATACATTGACCATATTACAATGTTTAATTTGTAATGGTGTGCGCAACGTAACTTGTCTGCTGTACCTATATCCAATGTAACTACAGACACGCTTTTCTTGCCTGAACCCCTCCCCTCTATGTTGTTTGTAAATGTACGTCAGCAGGACGCAGGCTGTGTCCCGCTTGTAATTTTTCGTTTTATTTGCTTTATACAATTATTGTACATTAAAAACTGTCCGGCTGGACAGATAATATAGTACTGATTGGGTCTATATTTAACGTACACTACACCTAATTGTCTAGGGATCATTGTCCTCAAGAACAGATATTAATTACCAGGCTCGTCTTTCCTATCCAACTATGCACTCCTTTTCGTTTGTGTAACTATCCTCGCTACATTGTTATCCACTTTATTGAAGACTGAGGGATAGTTACTTTGGCTGGCCAGTACAGAATGTGTTTCAATAGCCTAGGTTTCACTTACTCCAGCACACAGCATAGTTTTCTATTACTTTTTATACCGAACCTCGCTTATTCAGGAGAATTTGGTCTAGCTGTTGTAGGAGATGTGATAACTGAAGGGCTGGTGAGTATTTTAAGTGCTTTGAGGCAACCAGTATGGGTTATACTTCAGCTCCGTAAATTAGATGCCACCCTATACTTGATGTTTTGCATTGCATGAGGGCTACTGTTTGGGTGTTGTGAGTGACCGGATAGTCAGTGAGTCGCACAGAGAGCTGGGCATTATCTGGACAGCTATACAATGGCTGGCCTCTGTAGACCAGAATATCACAAAATGGGACTTGCCATAATAACTGAGTGCTGGGGAATGCTGCAAGTTACATATTTACTGGAGCTGGGAGTGATAAGTATCCCTCAGTCCAAAACATCACACTAAAACATTTCTCCACCACACTGCCTTCCCCACAGTTCATGCCTCACCACTCTCTAATCCACTCGACACTCTTGGCTACACATTCTTGTCTAGTATAAATTTGACTGTCTCTGATCTCTCTAAAATTACATGCAGATTAAAACTGTGACCACTTCTCTTTCCTAAGCCATATTTGTTAGTTACTAGTAATCATTTATGATTATAAACCTTTTATATCAAATCCACCACATTCTAGTTGCATCTTGGAATTTTTGAGAATAGATTTTCTTATTCCCAACTATGGCACACTTTTTAAATTGATCTCAAGAGGAAAGACTGAGCTTGCAGCCTGGTCAGTTTAATATGGTGTCTAATACAATTTAATTTGTTTCTGTTTCATTTTCAAGATTTGTTACTTTTTTTTCCTCCTCCTCTTGCCAGGCTTGTTCACACTTACCTCCCTTCTTATCCCTAGGAGTTCGCAGAGCTCGAAGAGTTCTGCTACTCGGAATTCCACAGAGCGGCCCAAAAACTCAGCAAGACTCCATAGAATTCCACGGCAGGCGGAGCTGCTCAATGCGCCCGTTCACACTACGTTTTTGATGTTCAGTAGCGCGACGCACGTTCTCGTGCTCGAAACTGCACTCGAACGGCACCAAGCAGTTTGCATGGGCGTGGCCATTTTGTTGTCTGTTCTGTGCATATCCTTAATCCTCTCAATCCTCCCCCTATCTGATTCATTCACCCCTCATTTTCCTTTATTGTATCAGTGTATGTTTCTGTATTTTACGTTTTTGTCCGTTTTTTATGTTTTTCGTGACTTTTTGTAGCTTTCTTCTCCTATTTCTTCTTCTTTTGACCACCCAGCGCCATGGCAGAGCAAGGCTAAAGATGGAGTGGCAGCGCCAGTGTGGCTGTTAGCCGCACACCTTGCGGCCGTCGGCTTTGCCAAGGTATGAAGCCCCGTGCCATTTTCTCAGAGGTGGAGGTGGCTGCATTGGTTTTTTATGTGCGGAGCCACCTCCCCTCCATGCTAGCAGCAGGCCTGGCAGCAGGTACGGCCTGAGGAACATCGGCTGCTGTGGGGGAGGGAGCACCGATGTGTGCCCCTCTGATCTGGGGTCCAGCGCACTCAAAAGCAGTTGAGGCATTGCTGTGCCGACATTCTGGACAGGTAGCAAGACCTGCTCGACCTGCTGGGCGTCAAGATTGTGGGGCTTGGTGAGTGACTATTATTTGTTGTGTTCTTTCTATGCTAATATTTTTTTTCCAAATACAGTGCTGATCACACTCAGAGGTAAGTTAAGTCTATGTTGCAAATAATATGTGATCCAGCCAGGTGCTCAATGCTACCTAATCGTACTCATTGGCGCTCACTTGGGCTGGTCATTTAAGAATTTATGCAGACTCCTCTGTCCTGTCACTAAGATAGTGGTAGTAGTAGTAATATCAGTGAGTAAGCATTCTCTGTGCCCTTCTTTATGTAGCTATACAGTCCCAAGCAATCTCCCAGTGATGTGTTGTATGCATCAGTGCATTGAAAGAAAGGGAGACTAAGTTGGCCCATCAAAGGGGGCTGACATTAAGAATAAGATGAGAAGCAAAGATCATTCGTTGCAATGCATTAGTAGTTCCAAAATGTAGTTTAGAAAATTTTGAATAGGACTTAGGTTTAGGAAATTAGGAATAGGTCAACTCAATAGTAGTAGTAGTAGTATAGGCGATCTGATATAGAAAAGTACAATGCTAGTGTGCTTGCCTTTGCCTATTAAAATATATTTGAGGAGATTATTAACTGTACCACTAATCTTTCTTATTTTATCTTCTTTATTGCTTACATCAGCATCCAGGGTCAAGAAAATGGCTAGCAGCATGGAGGCGGGTCAGGGAGCCGGGGTGCCACCAACAGGGCCGCAGCGGGTGGAAGTTTAACCTCCACTACTTCCACCAGCACCCTGGCTAATGCCGACGGGTCTCCTTGACCCAGTAAGACCCCCTGTTAATATTATTATTATTTCCCTAACTTTTACCGCTCCACATTTAAAATCATTTTTCCTTTTTATTGTCTCCGAATTTCTTTTTCCAACTCCTCTCCGTTCTATCTAATGTTTGTTAAATTCTTGTTATCCTTGCATTATCCTAGTTACTTTCTATATTTCAAGTTTCTGTGGTTGACTTACTCCTGTCTGTACTTGTCTGTCTGTGGCTTTCTTTCTTCTGCTTTGTCAGTAAGCTTTCCCTCTCCCCTTATATATCTTGTGGACTGGTACTGTAAAACTAAGAGAACCAATTTTAGGAGAGGTACTCTACTTGAAGACTGCATGCCCAAGTAAGCGATTCTTCTTCTACACATGTTCATTGAAAAGGATTTCTTTTTCTTGCTCATGCTCAAACAGTAAAACTAGAGAGTAGCCATGGTCATGGGTGGACCCCCCCAATGTTGTGTATGTATTCATTTATACAGTATTAGTGGTGAAGATTTTTCTCTTTCTCTTCAAGCCTACTATTTACATCTCTCGCAACCGAAGCATGTAGACATTTTCTCAGTTTACCCAAACTGCACTGGGTCCTCCTACAACTAGGGTAAATTTCTCTATCAGGTCAATCCCTCTAACATCCAGGTCCTTGACTCAGAGGTGTAGGCTTACTTTGATGGGTCTTTCTTCAATGATAGTCGGGGTGATTCTAGAAAATCCCAGACAGCACTATAAACTGCTCATACTACTTATGGAAAAGGAGCGTCTTCTCAGTATTAACAATTATATCAGTCAATGATTGACATTACTGCTCAGCTAGGACCAATTCCCACTCTATGCACAATTCAATTGAAACATTGCCAAAATGAGACTCTCAATCAAATTTAGAGTTTGAAAATTATTGTATTAAAGATTCAAAATTAATTTAAATAAGCAATCTTTTCAGCATTTCAGTTAGAAATAAAATAGTTTTAATTAATGCACTCAGCATTTGTGCAAGGATGGTTTCAAATCTACTTACAGAGTTACAAAGTCCTGTTACCCATGGGATAGTAGGATGATTTCCAACTAACAGAAGCAACCTACTCTGTCCAAGGGAAAAGAAGATTTAAAGTCTCTAGGGGCATGTCCATTTAGCATAAAGCTAAGAAAAGGGAGAGTTTTACTTTGGCAAGAAAGTTCTCAGTCCATCTGCTACCGACTGTAGCATCGATAACTAATCTACAATCAAAATAGTTTGAATCCTCGAATATCAGTCAGCATAGAAATAAATGTAAGAATAGAGTGTGCAATGCACCCCATAAGAAAGAATTAAGTGTTGCAAACAAAATAAATTGGTTGCGCTAAAGACAAAACAAATGGTGTGTGCTGCCCCTCTCCTGGGGTTTCTTCTTTTTATAAGTCCATTATGAAATGTCCGAGTCATGTGGTGTCACACCACCATCGAAAGACCATCATCAGTTCAGAATATGCATTAAGTCATCTAAAGAATAGAAACATCAGCGTAGTTTTCCATGCTAGTTATGATAACAGACAGGTTTTACAGTTCCACCTCAGCTGTCAAAAGAAAACATAATAGCAACATATATAGGATAGTAAATGTCACAGTTCATGGTCTTGCCATTCCCATGGGAATGGGTTATACAATAAAGTAAGAAATGCACAATTGTACTATGAAATGCAACATTATTCTTAATCACTAAACCATTGTTTATTTTTAGAGTTAAGGTCAACACTAGACATGTCCTAACACAAAGCCCTTAACTTAGCTTCAATTCACTTAATTTGATATATTGCAAGCATTTCTAAAATGAGATAAAATCATAATAACTATCAAAAAAGCAATGTCAATATTCATTAGTTATAATACGCTAGTTTTCCCTACAAATGCTTGATTACTGTAAAAATACATTCATTCTATATTACTCATGTTTTTCTACTTATGTGTTATCAAAATTGTCTCAACATTTTGATAATCTGCATCACTCCTAATATTAGTTTGTAAAGTTTCAGGCTTATTACTCGTTGTTTAATAGCTATACCACTTATGTTTCTATGCCATGCAATTTCTTCATTTTACTCTTCAATGACACTAGGCCTTGTTTCATCTTGCACGTTTTGTATCCCCTTTTTATATGTATTCATGTAAATGTGCATGCATTCCAATAATTATATTTTAAATCACACTTTTACGGAGCTTTAACTACTCTCATTCTCTTTTTTCCACATTCATTTCTATCTGATGTGTGCTACGTGTGATTTCCAAATTTGTGTTGTCAGTTATGTTTTGTTCATGTATTATGTTTCTAAAATTCACGCTATATCATTCCCCCTGTGATGGCAAATCGAGCCATTACCTTATTTTTTCTTATTATTGTCACAGATTAGGATATGTTGTCTTTTGTCTTTTTCTCCTACACTCTGTACTGTTTTTATTTCATCGTAGAATCTGCATTGTGTGTCTTCCAATTCAAGATAATTTCTTGTCCTCTTCACTCCTTTGCTTCTGACCTTTCGAAATTTGCTAAATTTGATTTACAAAAACAATAACATGATGCACAAAGAGACCGATATCACTGGTCTCTATATTGATATTACTAATCCGTTCCCTAAATTTCCTAACCATTTGCTAGCATTTGACAATCCTTTCCCTATTGTCTCCCACACACCATCTGCTTCCAAATCTTTTAAGTCTTTGTTTAAATCAGTAATATTTTTTATGTATGTCTGTAAATCTTTACTTATTTCTGGTATGTATGCACAGTAATGTCTAATTTTCAATAAACGACAGACTCCTCCTTCTTTCGCGAGTAATATGTCAAGAGCAAGGCGATTTTAGCTCACCATTGCTCTCATCACTAGCATTTCTTCATTTACTACTGTAAAACCCCCTGATGTACTAACTGCTTATTTATCTAGTTTTGTAAACAGTTTTCTAATTTTCAGTGCATTTAATACTACTCCTACTGAAGGTATCAGAAATCCAAATATATTACCTATTATTTCATTCAAACTTGCTCCTCTTTTTATTCTTTTATCTATGTCTACAATTTCATCTCTTAGTCTTTTAATATGGAACACTATTCCCATGTTACAAATTTCATACCAATTTCTGGGCAACCTGTAGTAAGCATTTTTCCCACATATATAATACACTTCTGGGAAAATAGGATCTACTGCTGCTAAATGTCTTCCCCAGTTTTTGTACATTTCAAATACATGTTCACAGTGACTAGTTTCCATGTTTACAGTGTACGTATCTGACCTTTTTACCTATATATAAAGTTTACCTTTATGCTGTCAATCTATGGTTAATAAACCTGTTCCCTCTACTATGTTATTCTTTTCTTGGTTCAGGCTCCAAGAACTCATTTTAGGAAATTCATCATCATCATTTATTGTTTTATTCTTCCCTCTACTTTGTACAGCATTTATACAATTCTTTTCAGCTCTCATTAATTTACATGTTGAGTTATTTCTATGTGCATAAGCCATGTTAAATGAGTGAGTTGGTCTGAAAATGTAACCCATTGTTTCAATGCTTGAAACTTCAGAATGCGGAGTTACATTTTTCAGTAAAGTAAGCTCGGAAAAGACTCGATCTTGATTGCAATAATAATATTGCAATTGATCAGTACCATAAAATAAGCTATTTAATACACTACATGAAATCCCATAAGTCAAAGGCAAGTTAGGATATGTTACACCTTCAGCAACTGATGTAGGTATTTGCATACAGACGTAGCAATCACCAACATCCATATTATTTATATATTCATTCAATAACATGGTATAAACATTTGAACTGAAATCCGTTACCAAAGTATCATTATCTAAAGTGCCAATGTTAAAATCAGCAATGTTTGAATCATTTCTTTTCACAGAGTTAATGGGTTCAGTATATTTCAAGAAAGCATGATGTGGCAAGATAATGTAAATCAAGGATGCAACAAATAATAGTACAAAAAATGTAATAATAGCAGCATATATACTCCTGCGTTTAGCAGAGATTCGCCCCTCTGATCGCATGATCACTCAAGCTTCAGACCTTAAGCCAAGTAAAATTAAAACTAGTAGCAGTGGTTTGAGCTATTTACGGCAATGTCTTTTCGGCACTAAACTTCCATGGCAAAGCTTGAAATTTTTGAATGTAAGGGGGAACTCTCATATCTTGTTCATTGATGAGTAAATTCAGGAAAACCTGTGTCAGTCCTTCAGTTGGTACTTCCAAATCAAAGTTCAAATCAACAACACAGTTCACTTCAGGGAGGTTAAGGTGAACTCGTATTGTTGAAGCATAACTTGTGGTATTCCTGTTTCCACTAATTAGCAGCGAGGTAAGTTCACTCAGGTGATACGTACCTATGACTAGGCACTTTTGCTCTTTTTGGACCTTCTCACTGCTCATCATCTTTATCACTTTTCTCTGATGGTTCAGAACTTTCAGAAATTGTTGGTGGTACTCATTCTGCAGTCAGGCAGCGTCTCAAGATATCGCTTATCTTGGGGCAGCAGTCTCCAGATATCACTCATCTTTTCGCTGCACTGCGCCCTTCATTGGAATTTGCATCTCTCGTAGCCAACTCTCCTCTCTCCCACCCTTTGGATTGAGCAGTTGACTCTCTCTGACTCCCCTCATGCAGAGTTAGTGCTGATGTCCCAACAGCTTGTGGATCCCCAACAGCATGGCTAACCTGATCCCTCTGTCTCACTGTTACCACTGGTACATGAGGAATAGGTGCTGTTGTATCATTCAGGGGTTCTGGTACTTTGCGAGTGTGCGCTGCATGCACCCAGTTCAAGAGACCTCCACACTTTACAGCTGTATTCGTAATCAGGATCACCTGATATGGTTCCTTCCAGCAAGGTTCCAGACACATTTTTTCAACGTGTTTCTTCACCATCACCCAGTCACCAGGACTGAAGTCATGGCACTGCTCCTTTTGGACTGCTTGAGCTGCCTCACCAACCTGCTGAGAAACAGAATGTACCACATCAGCAAGACCTTTGCAGAAGTCCAGTATAAGGTCATCAGTAATGTTTACTATAGCATTTGCGGGCACAGCTGGCAATCGCTAACCCCGGGTGGGTAACGACGCTCCGCCAGCGGAGTTTGCGTAGTTTTGCCTACTCCCCGTTTTGCTGCAAACGCGGAGTTCAGGCAAAACTACGACTCCGTGGCGGAGCGTAGTTAGCCGGCCCCTCCACCCTCCCAAAGTTACTAAAAATAATTAAAAAGGCACTTACCTGCCGTGTCTGCCTCGGCTGCCTCCTCCTCGCAATGGCTGCTCTCTCCTGCCTCCTCCTCGCACTGAATAACCCCTACGTTGTATGTCTTGCGAATGTGCATGCGCACGCGCAAGACGTACAAAGTCAAACTGTAACATCTACGAGTGAGATAAGCTTCGATCCACTTGGAGAAGATACACACAATTACCAAAACATAGCTCGAACCGTTCGAAGGGGCATTTCAATGACATCCAGTTGCATCTGGTTAAAAGGAGCAGCTGATTTTCCAATATGACTCTTAACGACCCTGCGGTTTTCTTCCTGGATTCTGTTGTTGACAAACTATACATCGATGACACAAAGTTTCTGCTGTTACTCTGAACCTTGGTTTGTACCACACTTGTTGAAATAAGCGCACCATTGCATCTGTCCCTACATGTGCAGGACCATGGTAATGACGAGCCATTAGTGACAACAAACTGTCTGGCAACACTGGCCTGCCATCAACATAAATCCACACATCATCCTCCCTTTTGTTACAACCTGCTCAAATCCAACCCTGCTGTTCTGTTTCTGACAGTTCGTCCCGTAATTTCCTCACTTCTTCCCAAGTGTCTAAGGCTGACAACATTATGGAGCAATCTGTGACCTCTGATGGATTTACCAAGACCTCTTTATTGAATGTGTGTGCATTTAGGGCACAATAATGTACCATCTCATCAGAATAACAATTTTGCACAGTAACATAGTCAGTTCCCTGACGATGTGCAACACATTTCACAACAGCAATTTGGGCAGGCAACTGTAGTGACTGCAAAAGGTTCCTTACACACTCTCCATTTCTAATAGGCAAACCGGAGGATGTCATAAACCCACACTGAGAAAACAGCTGCCCAAAGTCATGTACGACTCCAAATTCATACTGACTATCGGTATAAATTGGTACTCTGAGCTGTTCAGAAATGGTGCACGCTCTAGTCAAAGCTATAAGCTCTGAGATTTGTGCAGAAAACACTCCTTGCAACCACAATCCTTCCACGATTCCTCCAACTGTACACACAGCATATGCAGCTTTCAGATTTCCATCGTCTCTCAAACATGATCCATCAACAAACAACACATGATCTGATTCAGGCAATGGAACATCAGAAATATCAGGGTGTGGCTCCCTCCCCAATTCAGTCACATCCAAGCAATCATGTTGCACTTCATCCATCACATTTTCACTTCCAGGTAAAGGCATTAGTGTTGCTGGATTCAATACCATGCACCTTTTTAACGTTCTCTGCTCCTAACAAAATCTGCTCATATTTTGTCAAATGACTAGTGGTTAAATACTGCATTCAGGTACAAGTCACCAGTATTTCCACTGAATGAGGCATAAACACTGTCAAAGGATGACCCATGGCGATGCTCTCGCACTGCTCAAGACTCAAGAACAGACAAAGCATCTGGTGAATCTGAATCAATTGTATTAACTGAAGCTGTTATTTCAGTTCTTCTGATTACAGGAGGTACACTTATCTCTTCTCTCGGTATTTCAGGCATTACTGGAGCATTTGGTCTTACTGGTGTACTCATTGGTACCACATCTCTACCTGCAGCTTCATTATAAGGCAGTGGGCAATTTAATAACATTTCATTTAAAATATCATAATTTATATCACTCTCTTCACCTTCTTTGTCCTGTCCTGTCTTGTCTGTATCTAAATGTTTCTTTTTCTCTTTTTTCTTTCCTGCCGTTTCATCACTAACTTCTAGCACTGGATATACTTGTGTACTGTGTATAATATCTGCTCTCCATAATTTCTGTTGTGCATCCCATCTAGCTTCTGCATAATGATCTATTGTCCTCTTGTACCTTCCTTAGTTTTTCTCTCTATCTTTTTGTTGCGCTACTTGTTTCCAAGTATTTAAGGCTTTGAGAACTGTAGGCCTGCAAGGATCTTTTATCTCATATATCCTGCGCCTTAAATTTTCCAAAGTTCTCAAATTAAGTGTTCTATAATGAGGAAACTGTAAAACCTCATCCTTTTGAGTCAATGCCAGTACTCAAGCCGAAGACATGGATGTAATCCTTAGTCTGACAATACAATATATCTTAGCGCACCCTCAGGCGGTACTTCCACCTTCTTTTTTGCAAAGAATGTATCTTCTCTGTTGACTAATTTTCATAGAGACTTAAAGAACTTCATTTTCATATTCTGTGTTTACAATTGACTTCTATAAACCCAAGAAAACCGTACCCACAATTCACTCGGTTCAGCAATACCAACAAACAGAAGCGCAAAACTGATGACGCAGATAAACAATCCTAGCGCGGCTTCACACTAACCAATCAATCATAGCATGAAACTCTGTGATGTCAGTCTCGCTCCTTGCAACAACTCACCCTCCTTCACAATTTCTCACTGTGAGTTTTCTTCAACACGAAAATAACAATACAACGCAAGCAACAAATAAAATTGTCTGCTCCACTAAAGGATATCACTCTCAGAAGGCAAGCTACACTTTCCTACTCATTCACTGCAATGAAATCTCGACCAGCAGGATTCCACCCGTTATTGGTATCTGTAATCTCCGTGCACTGGAAGATCAACTACACCAATCATTTACCACTAACATACCTGAGAACCCTTACTAAGTGTAGTCGAAGACATCTCACGACGTACACCCTATACCAGCAGACAACTTACTCAGTGTCTTCTACGCTTCCAGGGTTTCTTCTTTTTATAAGTTCATAATGAAATGTCCAAGTCATATGGTGTCACACCACCAATGAAAGACCATCATCAGTTCCGAATATGCATTAAGTCATCTAAAAAATAGAAACATCAGCGTAGTTTCCCATGCTAGTCATGAAAACTGACAGGTTTTACAATTCCACTTCGGCTGTCAAAAGGAAACATATAGCAACATATATAGGTTAGTAGATGACACAGTTCATGGTCTTGCCATTCCCATGGGAATGGGTTATACAGTAAAGTAAGAAATGCACAATTGTACAATGAAATGCAACATTATTCTTAATCACTAAACCTTTGTTCATTTTTAGAGTAAAGATCAACACTAGACATGTCCGAACACGAAGCCTTTAACTTAGCTTCACATTCACTTCATTTAATGCATTACAAGACATTGCTAAAATGAGATAAAATCATAATGACTATGAAAAATCAATGTTAATATTCATTAGTTATCATCATATTACATTAGTTATCCCTAGAAATGCGTGATTACTGCAAAAACTCATTATTTCTATATAACTCACTTTTTTGTACTTATGTGTTATCAAAATTATCTCAACATTTTCATAATCTGCATCACTCCTAATATTAGTTTCTAAAGTTTCAGGCTTATAACATCTTTTAATAGATATACCACTTATGTTTCTACGCAATGCAATATCTCCATTGTTCTCTTAAATGACACTAGGCCTTGTTTCATCTTGCACGGTTTTTATCCCCTTTTTATATGTATTTGTGTAATTTTACATATATTCTCACAATTATATTTTATGGTTCTAATCTTTTCATCTGAGTTTCAAATTTAGTGCCAACTTTAACAATCCAGAAGCGGCGCAGCGCTCAGTGTAAGCAATTTCTGTTGACATTGGCTTTCAAAATAACATTAGCCTTCAAAATAACATAACACTTCTTAACGTATACCCCCTGCCCCCTCCTTAGTACTCCGTGCAAGACTGATAAATGTCAAGAAAAAGAATATGTTCTGGTACAGGAACTTTAGGACGCAAGTGCGTCTGGGGCTGGGGGAGCAGACTCCGTCAAGCGAAGTCTGCGCAGGTATTTTGAGCAGGTAAGTTCTCGGAATTCTTTCGATAAAAGTGTAATGAATGGGCTCTAAAGTTGTGCAAATGGCGTAGTTTGATTAGTGAGTGAGTATGTGATCTTTTCCATTCCCAGAATGTACCAGAGGCTGTGGAGTCAGCCCAGGTATGTTAAAACACGCTCAGTCCCCCAATGTGCAAGTATGTTATGAAGGGCAGCTCCCAGAGCTAGTCCTATTTGTCTCCCTTTCCTGGATTTGATCAGAAACGTAAGGGGGTTAGGGAGCCCTAAAGTGAGATAAGTAGAACATCTAGGGAGTTGCGTATCTAGGTGCAAATCTATGTTGTCTAATATTTGAGACCAATATTCTGACAGTTTAGGGCAGACCCACAAGATGTGGAGCAATGTAAACTGTGAGCCACACCCTCTCCAACAGTCCAGACTACGCTCTGGATTTGCCCCTATGCAAGCGCGCTAGGGTGAGATACCAGTATGTGATGATCTTGGTGGCCGTTTTAATACTCGCGGAATTAAGTGCTGTGTGGCTCGCTCTATAGTAAATCTCCCCCCACTCTACTGGGGATAGATGTCTACCTATCTCCAATTCCCAACGTTTCCGACTTGCGTACGGTGGGGGTTTGGGGGACTGATACAGAATGGCATAGAGTTCAGAAATGAGGCTTTTGTCAGAGGTTTAAGTTATAAGCCATTTCTCGTAGGGTGTGAGGGGTCTCTGCATTCCAAGGCAGTAAGACAGGTGGAGAAGCCAGTGGCGAAGTTGCATGTAATGCATCCTTTCAGACTCTGTGAGAGCTAAATCGGAGTGTATTTGTGTAAAAGACAGCACTCCCTCTTCATCAAACATGTGGTCAGCATTGCAGAGCACTAAAGGATCCTGGGCCCACTCCTGGAGAGAAATCGTGGTTATCGAACAGGGGCACGAGGGGAAGGACGTGAGGGACTGTCAAGCCCCATCTGTTCCCAAACTTCTAGGGTTGTTCCCGTGACCAGGGACACGTAGAGGTTTTTAAGGCGGTATGTTTTCTTAAGGAAGGGAATCCTCCGTAGATGTGTTCCTACGATCGCCCTGGCTTTAACAGCCACCACCTTTCTGATTAATCTCTATTCCACTTCAAGAGATAGCGCAGTTGCACCACTTGGTAATATTGTTAAAGGTTAGGCAGTCTAAGGTCCCCAGCACTTGGAGGCAGATTACACAATTCCTTCTGCATGCGCGTCTGCTTACCCGACCAAACAAATTGATTGGTTTCAGTTTGCAAAGTTTGTATCATGCCTAGCTAAGGTTTTATCAGGAGGGTCTGGAACAGATATTGGATTTTAGGCAGAGCAGTCATCTTGACTGCTGCTACTCGGGCAAGCCAAGACAGTTGGGAGCGTTTCCATCGAAATAGGTTGCATCTAAACTGACAGAGAATGGAGTTGTAATTCAGGGTGGAGGCTGACTGAATAGAGGGAGCCAGCTGTAAACCCAAGTATGGAATAGCTTCCGAGGCTCATTGGATAGTATATAGATCTTTTAGCTGGGAGACCAAGTGCTGGGGAATAGAGGGGTTGAGGGCCTCGGATTTGAGAATATTAACCCGAAAACCAGAAGCTTGGCCGAAGTCAGTCAGTTCCGTCATGAAAGCTTGAAGTGCAGATGCAGGTCTAGCTAAGGACACAAGAACATCATCGGCATATAAGCTAATAGTGTGTTGCTCTCCCCCAAAGGCAACACCAGTGATAAGGGGGTTATCTCAAACCCGTTGGGCTAAAGGCTCCCTGTATAGAGCGAACAACAAGGGTGACAATGGGCACCCCTGTTGTGTATCCCCTACCAATTTTAAATGGAACCAAGATATGACCATTCATTCTGACTGTTGCCAGTGAGTGATTGTAGCAGCTTAAGACCCAGGCTATGAATCTCTCCCCATCCCAAAGTGTTTCAGAGTTGCTTCCAGGTAAGGACAGTGCACCCGATCAAAAGCCTTCTCAGCATCTATCGTCAATAGCATAATTTCTTTTGTCGAGCGTTGGGCCGTATTGATGATGTGCAATTTGCGTTTGGTGTTGTTACTACATTGTCGCTGGTGGATAAAACCAGCCTGGTCTGGCTCGATAATAAGTGGCATGATTGGATTCAGTCTGGTGGCCAGAACGCTGGTGAAAAGTTTTATGTTGACATTGAGGAGAGATATGGGGCGATATGAACTGCATTGTTGTTTATATTTTCCGGGTTTGGGGATGACCACTATAGATGCCGTGATCATCGAAGGGGGGCTGTTCAGGCACAGCAAAGGAATTAAAGAGTTGAGTTAGGATTGGGGCTCAGACCTAGCAAAAAGTCTTTTAGAGGTTTGCTCGAAAGCCGTCTGGGTCAGGCGATTTAAGAGCTTTCAAGTCGCTAATAGCCAAGATGATTGCCTCTATGCAGATAGGATTAACAAGGGACGCGGCCTGTTCTGGGGAAAGATGAGTTGTTTGCGCGTTCCGTAGGTATGAACTATTGTGTATGAGATCTAAGGTTTGCCCTGTGTACAATTCAGCATAAAAATCCTTGAAGGCGGTTGAGCTAGAGCTGTCATCCAGTGTTACACTATCATCAGCGAGGCGTACAGAGTGCACCCCATTAGCTTGTCTTGAGCTTGGAGTTTGTTTGCCTAAAGGCGCCCACATTTGTCCCCCCAATATAGTTGGAGTGCTTGAGTCAGAGCGCCGCATGTTCGGCCCTATCAAGGTCAATACTTGCAGGTTGAGAATGAGTGGCTGTTAGCTGACACCATATTCTTGGGGCCACAGTTCGCTGGTGGATTTGTTACAGCTCCTTAACCTGTCGGGACAGATGTTCTTTCTTCTCCTTGCAGAGTTTGTTGTCTGCAGCCGAGATGGCGATCAGCTCCACTCTGGTAACTGTTTTGAGGGCCTCCCAAAGAATATCTATAAAGACATCTGGGGTGTCATTGAGCTCTAGATATGTAATTACAGTGCTACGGATTTGGCCAACAACAGTGGAGCGGAGTAATAAGGTTTCCAGCAGCCGCCACACACAGACAAGCCGCTCCTGAGGAGGGAGCAACATGGTGAGCCAGACAGCCATGTGGTCAGAGAAAGCTATGTGCTCGATCTCAGTCGCAGACATTAGCTCAGGAATCTCTTTTGTCCCCAGGAGGTAATTGAGTCGTGCATATGTCTTATGGGCATGTGAAAAGAAAGTGTATTTTAGGGTGTGTGGTTGAAGGTCCCTCCATATGTCCTGCAAGCCCATGTCCTATAGCTAAAGGGAACCAGCCTGGGATAAGCCCTCAGTTTGTCTGTGTCGCTGGGCAGTCCTATCCATTTCATTGTTGAGAACTAGGATAAGGTCCCAGCTATAAGAACCTTATGATCAGAGGTGGTCATGGCTGCTGACACCGATCTTCGCAGAAAGGATTCCTGTCCTTCGTTGAGAGCGTAGAGGGTACCCAGAACCAAGGTGTGGCCTCCAATGGTCAGGGTGTCTGCAAGGAATCTGCCCTTTATCTCCGCTACCTTGGGCCCCACTCTCCCCCTAAAGGAGTAAGCAACTAGAAGAATCGCCACTCCTGCTGATTTTGTAGAAGCCGAAGAGAAAAACTGATGTGGGAAATAACGTGAACGGAGGCGGTGACAGTCTACAGATAACACGTGTGTCTCCTGAAGCAAACAAATGCCTGCCTTTGTCTGTTCAAGATGTGAGAGTATTGCCCTGCCCTTGACTTGGTTATTGAGACCCTTCACATAACAGGTGATAATGCGAACAGATGTGTGTGTCATGTTAGATTACAAGATGTTTCAAAGCTTTCTGAGATCCCGCCCAGTCCCAGGAAAACATGTCCAAATCGGTAAGTACCAGTTGCAGTGAGGAGTACTATCCCTTAGGATAAACAAAAGAACAATAAACAACAAGAACAGTGAAAAGGTCATCAAGCCCATGGCCAGTGGGTGTGACCTCACAGCCCCTGGAAAGCAAAAATATGGGGTGTATGTCGTGGCATCCGCCTCCCCCGCCCCCCCACGCAAAAATATTACTTATGATGTTATGTCCGGTGGACTCAGGAACTTTCTCTTTTGGCTAGTTCCCCAGGCAGTGAGTCCAGCACCGCCTGTTGCTCGAGAGCGGTGGCCGTTAGGTCTGGTTTGGCACCTCTGGTTGGTGATTTGCGTTTTTGTCATCAAGGACGTTGCTTGGTTTGGCGAGGTAAAGTTCTTACAGATTGGTCCCAGGCTACTGGATCATAATTGCCCAGGAGTCAGCAGGTATCTTCCAAGGACCTCATCTGGTGCAATGTGCCATCCAGTCAAAAGATAATGCAAAATGGTTGGCCCCATGAATAGCTGATCCCTAGGTTCCGCAGATGAAAAGTGACTGGGCGGAATGTGCATCGCTTCTGCAGTGCGATTGCTGCCAAGTGCTGATATAAGGTTGGGGTATGATCTCTGAAGTAGACTGGGTGTTTCTCTCGGGCTTTGCGCAGGATAGTTTCTTTCATCGGGAAGTCAGAGAGGCAAACCAGAATATCAGCTGGTGGGGCAGCCTTGGCTCTCTGTCCATTTTGATAGTAAAGTCAGGAGGGGCTTCCAGGATAGAGAGAAAGAGATCTGTGACGTACGCTGGAATATCAGGGCCCTCTGCTTTTTATGGAATGCCTTTTATGCGGATGTTGTTCCAACTTGATCTATTCTCTAGGTACTTTGTATGCGCCTGTAAGCCAATTTTTTTTTTAAAAATTTAAGAGTTGTTGCTCTCGCAACCGGATAACCTCCTGCTGCAGGGCTTCCAGTTCCTCCTCCCAGTTGTTCTTGAGGTCCTCCAGGGCAGCAGCACAATTCCCGATGGCATCCAGGTCCTATCTGGCATCTTGATGTCATTTGAGACATCTCTATTAAGTGTCTAGAGGTGATCCAGCAGTGATGCAAACAGGGTTTCTAGAAATGAACAAGTGGCAGGCTCATAGGTACCCTCTTCGTCCTGGGGGCTGCCAGCGCCCAAAATCAATTGGCGGTCTCCTGACGAGGTGGTAGATGGCCTGGACAGTATGTCCTTTTGGTTGCGGTCCAAGTAGGGGCCATGTCTTGAGAAGCAGAGGCCTCTGAATTTGTAGCCTTGTAATAGAGCAAAGGTAAGTTCCTGGATACCCAGGAGTCAGTCAGCAAGGATGACCTTAGCTGCCGGTAGGGTTGCTGCAAGGGTAGCAGAGTACTCGACAAGACCAGCAGGCTAACAGCCTATCGGAGCCTGGTGTGGGCAAAGCAGCTCAGCCGGCAGGCCACAGCCTCCACGTCGTTGTTGGGAGCCTCTGGAAGGGAATAACTGTGGGCAGTGAACTCCGCTCCGCTAGCGGAGTTTGCGGAGCTTTGCCAACTCCGCATTCCGTTGGGAACACGGAGTTCAGGCAAAATCTCCGAGTCCGTGGTGTAGCGGAGTTAATTCCTGCACCCACACCCACCTCACATATCTTTGGTAAAGCAACTTTACCTTTCCATGCTAAAGCGCATATAACCACCTCACAGAAGTGAGCTTTGAAACATATCAGGCAGTGAGAAAGGTGATGATTTTGGGATCCCCCCTAACCTATGGGGAGGACCAAGCAGATGCCTTGAACACAAAGAGCATATCATGCTGAACGATTCGGTGGTGGTCCCATCCTCCTAGGACCACCCCAAGCAAAGTTATGGGCAAAAATACAATGCCAACCAAAGGCCCCGCAAAGCATTATGGGGCGAAATTCTAGATTGCAGTGAATATTATAGTATCGGCTCTCCCACTGAGCCGGGGAGAGCCGCTGCAACTTGAGGAATGGTTTCCTCTAAGTCTGGTGCATCTGATGGAGGTGCCCATACCACCAGGCACCTCAACAGTGATCCTTGGTGGAGGGCAGCTCGGGGAGCCCACCCCCGGCTGTCCTCGCTGGCTCCCTGCCCCAGCAGCACCCATGCATGGTGACTCAGGACAGGAGCCGGCAACAGGTATGAAGGTCTGCCTGCTCCAGCTGGCAGACAGCAGCCCTCTGCAGTCGCCTCCTGCTCCCCCCAGACACGAGCACGGAGAGCAGGGAAAGCGGATCACGCAGGGGAGGCAGCGGCCCTCCCCTGTCCTCCTTACTCTCGAGGAAGCGCGACGGCGATTCCCCACCTCAGGAAACAAACGGGGGCAACGGGGGATGGGGTCCCATCCCCCTTTACCAGGAGTCCGCCCGGGGGATGGGGTCTCCGGGCGAGATGGAGGACGCAAGGAGTCCGGACGCAAGGAGGAGGGCAGCCCGATGCCAGAGCAGGCCCCGAGCTGCACTCAACCAAGGATCACTGTTGAGGTGCCCGGTGGGATGGGCACCTCCATCAGACCCACCAGACGTAGAGGAAACCATTCCTCAAGCTGCAGCGGATCTCCCTGGCTCAGCGGGAGAGCCGATACTATAATATTCACTGCACTCTAGAATCTTGTCCCATAACGCTTTGCGGGGCCTTTGGTTGGGATTGTATTTTTGCCCATAACTTTGCTTGGGGTGGTCCTAGGAGGATGGGACCACCACCGAATTGTTCAGCATGATGTGCCCTTTGTGTTCAAGGCATATGCTTGGTCCTCTCCCTAGGTTAGGGGTGACCCCAAAATCATCACCTCTGTCACTGCTTGCAAAGTTTCCAATCTCACTTTTGTGAGATGACTATATGCTCTTCTTTAGCATGTAAAGGTTGAGTTGCTTTACCAAGGGTGTGTGAGGTTCCCATGTTATTAATTGAGATGGGGTGGAGCGGAGCGGAGTTTCACTGAGTTTTTTTCCAACTCCGTGGAACTCCGCGTAGTGGCACTCTGCCAACTCCGCCCACCCTTAGAAGGGAACCACCAGAGACCGGCCGTATGGTAGGCTAAATCAGTGGCGAAACCTCTAGGTGGGCTCAGGTAGCCATATGCCAGTTGAGATCAGGCACTCACAAAAGGGCCCAGGCCCGGTCTCCCTGCCCGCAAGCTCAGCTAGTGGATATTTATGAGGGTGCTGTTTCTGGGAGAGCAGAGGCATCGGTATGGATTCGGTGGGCCAGAGAGAAAGGAGGGATCCTACCGTCTTGGCCTAGATGAGCAAGCCGCCGGGGAGGCTGCCAGTCGAGCCCTGAGGCTCACCAGGGTGGGGGGTCACCACTCTCCAGTGCCACGATGGCGTCTCTCATGTCACGGGCACCTGCTTATTCCCCAGCATCTGATCTCAGGAGGAGGCTCCAGGGGGCAGCTCCAGGTCTGGCTGGCAACGCAGGATGCACCTCAACTCATCAAAGCCACGCTGTCGCTGAAGGTAGACTGCAACGGTCTTCGCACCTCCCCGGATCCGCTGCTCCCCAGGTGCAGGCCACTGTTCAGGTCGATGGCTCTGGGGCAGCCAGCCGGCTCTCTGTCGTCCGCATCAGCCGTGTGGGCCCGACCCTAAACCCAAGGCAGAGTCAGGGACTGCATTTTGGGTCTCTCGGGCCACTCCCGGGTGCCAGGAATCAGAGTTCGGGAGGGGTCGCAGCGTCGATCTCTGCAACCCGAGGTAGTCAGCTCGGGCCCCGGGCACCTCAGGGAGCCCAGCACAGTATTCCGCTAGTACAGTTAAGCGTGGCGTGGGGTTCGAACAGGTGGTGGGGACGGAGCAGCGAGGAAAGACATCCTACCTATCCACCATCTTGGCCACGCCTCCATAAATCTATTTTAAAGCACACTTTTGCTACTCTTGGCTTGAATATCTGGCATTTCAAACATTGCCAAACAACAAAATGCCCAACGTGAAATTTTTTAAAGGAGATACTTCAACCGAAATGTAGTGATGTATTGTGGTTGAATTTTGTTAGAAAATAATAATAAGGGGAGGCGTATCTGGCATCTAAAATGTGGAATGCTTTTGCTAGCTGCAGAGACCACCAGTGCATGGGCCATCGACAGTGCCAGCAGTGCAGACACTGCGAAGGTCAAAGGGGGAGTCCCTGCGGCAGCAGGGACGGACAGTGGTAAGTCACATAGCTTGCTTATTGACAACTACTAGTATACTCACTGCAAGTGCATCGTGAACCCCTGCTTTAGCAGCTACAGAGAGGTTGAGTTAATGGCCTCTTCTATTTGTAACTCAGCAGGCAAAAGCTCACCAATGAACACTAAAAGCGATGGGTTGTTGGAAAATGGAAGGAGAAAGGAGGGTTGAAATATTATATGCATGAAAAGATGCGTGGGTGAGTGAAGGTGAAATGATGCATAGGTGGGTGATAGGATGCATGCGTGGGTGAAGGATGGGTGAAAGGGTATATGGGTGAAAGGATGCCAGTCTGGGTGGGTGAAATGCTTGATGGGTGAAAGGAATTCTTCTCAGTTGGGTTAAAGCAGGATGGGTGACAGGATGTGTGGGTGGGTAAATAGATGTATTGGTAAAAGGATGGTTGAGAGCCATGGATGGTGAATGGATGGATGGTTTTCAATGGTGAAATACTGGATGAGAGAATGTAAAGCTTTAATGATGGGTATCAAAGGGTGAAGAATACTACAACAATGAAATGATGAATGGATAATTGCTTGGACGAAAGATGCAAGGGAGTTCTTCTGGAGAGGGGCATGCACACCTACTTTATTTATTTATTTATTATATATATATATATAGGCAGATATGTATCCAGCCCATCACAACCCTTCCCATGGCATTTTACGAGTGCCACCCATGACCAAATTGTTGCATGGTTCAATTCGGCATTGTAGTGTTGGCTGTGCAATGTGCATCTGCTTCCATTAATGTGGCTTTTTTAACGTTTTTAATGCATGGCAAAGTGAAATCAAAGTGCGTTTCCTTCCTTACCCTGTGTCCACTCAGTCACTTTCTAGTACTTTGCTCCTTTATTCTTTCCTAAGTTCTGTCCCAGTCTGCCCCAAAAAAAAAAAATCCATTCTTGGGATGCACCACTTTTTTCTGGCCAAGTGATTTATATATTTCATGGCTTCCATAACAGATTTGCACTTGTTTACATTTTTCCCATTCAACATTTGTCAACTAAAGTGACTGATTAAGCCAAAGCTTAGCCACATGATGATGATCAGTGACTCCCCACTATTCTGTAGTAAAACGTCTAATTACCTGGCCTAATCCCTCTAACTTGCCCTGCAGTAGAGTAAATTAAGTTTGCTTTCTTTAATTCCAAGTTAATGTATTTGTTGGAAATAATTATGATTTGTGGTAGAGGGCAGGCCAGGGAGTAAAGTCGGACTAGGTGCCTTGAGTTTTGCAGATGGGATAGTCTGTGATGATCATGCCAAATAGAATCTACATATCCAGTTCCTTAATCCTTTCCCTGTTCTGCACTGCATCGTTTTTCCCACAGTCTACTTACGGCAGACAGGATATCCACATTTTAAACGTGTGTGTGACGTTGTATCATTATTATTCATCTTCCTCGGAGTCACAATAAAATTGAAAGGCATTTTGGAGAAGAACAGGGCTATTGGGATAAGATAATTGTCCATTATATCTGCCCCAACTGCAGACTGCAGAGTAGCAAAGTACTGACTACCGATGCAGTAGCTAGCATGCCTTCATTAATAGCCCCACAAGAATACTTGTACTCCATAGTGCATAATTACTTTCTCATTATGAGAGGTAATTTATTTTTATTTTTCCACACAAAGTGTCTGTTTATTTCTTTCGTATGAAATCCTTTAAAAGAAGAAAAATAACAGTTTTTTTAACCAGGTGTGGTGTTATTCTGCCTTAATTCCTTTCAGCCAGTTTCAGCCTTATGTGAGGCATGTGTGGGTAAAAAAATGGCTGTGACTCTAATCACATCAAATTTGAATGGCCCTAGAGGACCAGTAATGTACTGCTACTGTGCTATTATATCCTTTTAAACAAGTGCTTTGCACAGAGCATTGTTTCCAATTTGTCTTTTTTCTTTCTTGATATAGCTTCTCCTGCTGGTTGCCCACCTACTAGGCAGGAGATGGCAGAGGCTGGAGGCCATGTGGGCCTTATTTCAGCAGCAGGCGGCCCTTGAAGAGAAGGGGGATGCTGCCCAGGGCCCCAGTCAGTCACCAGCCCATCTAACCTCCCGGCAAGAACAACAACAGCACCCCCGGCAGCTGGAAGCTGCCCGTCCAACCACCACTGCTGCCCCCTCACACTCAGACCACATTTTCCAGCCTTGGGTCCTACTGAAGCTGACGCACCTTGAAAGCAGATCGGCACGCATGGAGGGGTACCCCAAATAGCTTCTGGCCTGCATGTAGTGCCCTCTCCTTTAGGCCCTTTTTTAATAATTGTTTTAGTCAGAGAAACTTGTGGGTGGTGAGGGTGGGAAGGATGGGAGTTGGAACCGGGACTGTTTCTTGGACTTTTTCGTTGGACATTTTGGACATTGGTTGGGGACGGGGAGATATGTTTGGAGAGAGGGGTGGGACTGTTATGGGTGAAAGGGGTGGGTTTTATTGTTCAAAAAGGGTAATAAAGAATTATGTTGCTTTATTTATGTCTCAAATATTTTTTGGGGTGTTTTACTTTGCAGTGCTGCCTTTGAGCACTGCCTGTTTTTTAAATCTGTTTAAAAAAGTGTATACCAGTTAGTTATACGGTACCCTTATCCTACAGCCCTCTGTGGGGATTGCCACTGCCTATATTGCATACAACAATGCTCCATAGTTCTCTTACCTCAATAGATGAAGCGAGGGCTGCTACCTCTCTCAGTGTTCTTACTGCAGGGTTTCCCAAGGTGCCATGGTGGTGGTAGTAGTAACAGGCTAGAGCGCTAACGGGGGAGGAATCACAAGCGAGGTCCCGCTTCCACCGAGGTGAACTACAACTGTAGAATTAATCAAAGTATTATCCATCACAGGCAACTAGATTGAAAGAAAACACAGAGTTAGTGGGTTATTATATTATTATATCATAACGTTAGAAAGACTGAGACCAGAAAACCACCATAACACAACAAAGAATACCTGATATGATAACAAAAAGTAGCAATAGTAACTTCTGAGCAATTGGGAGCTAGTATTTAAAACTAAACTTACTAAATCTTCGAGTCAGAAGGAGTTGAGTTAGAGTCAGGAGTGGGCAAGGTTAAGTATTTATGTAACACAATAGAAGGCCTGAATGATGATGTTGATGAATGATGTTCTTCTAGATCTAAAATATGGATAACTTTTATGTGTGGGTGGGTAAAATAAAATGGGGCTAGCAGATGTGGTGAAAGCAACACCCACTCACTGTGAGACCTACAAGTGAGTTGGTGTTGCTTTCACCACGTCTGCCCCACCAAGTGTGTGATCTATTCATGGTATAAATTAAGCCACGCCTCAATAAATCCCACAGCCCAGGAGAAGAGGGTTAGGGGTTTGATTAGGGTTGGGAAAGGGGATCTGGGTAAAGGTGTGACAAAGATAAACACTTCACAACGACACAATATTCATCTGGGCCATGAGCAGCACATCAACATCAATCTGTTATGGAAGGAAATGAAGGAATGAATATGACACAGTTTAGTTAAATGCATTGCAAACAGAAACAGTCCTTCAACCCCAGAGACCCAAGTTATTATTATATATTTAAACGCTCTGCCATCTAGGTTTGAAAAATAGTATACAAATTATGGAGGAGTGATGTGAACCAACACAGTTCTAAAAAATGATTCTTAAAAGAAACATTATACTGTGCTGTCAAATTTGGTGGTGCATCTGCTTTCTTCTTGGAGTGTCTGTCAATCTTGGGTACCTAGCTGAAGCAGTCCGGTAAGGTAATCGGAGTGCTATGGAGCTTTCACCTTTTGTGCAGGAGAAGAGACGGCCTGCAGATTGTAAAACAGAAATGGTATTGTAGAATCAAGGTGAAGGACAGAACAGAAGGTAAGCTTCATGAGGAGTGTACCAAGTAGACTCAGAGAGGCAGAGCATGAGCATAGCCTGCTGCAATCATTCATTTTATGACTCATGTGCAATCGATAAGCTGAGAAGTGAGAGCAAATTGCAATAAATCACAGACAAATGGCTGCATGTAATGGGCTGATCAATGTCACAAATGTCATCATAGCATTTAGCCAAGTGCATGCATAATGTGATGATGTGACATCACATGTCTGTCTCTAGTTACTTACAACAGGCCTCCCACCCGACCCGACCACATAATAGAGGAGTTTCAAATTTGAACCAGCACATACACTCAGAAGCATTGCATTTCCCAAATTAACTCATCTCTCACTAGCCCACAGAGCTGAGTAGGCCTCCTAGAGTCATCATCATGTTGGTTTCCCTGAAGTTGATAACTTCCTTCTTCTGACTGTTGTTAAGGTGGTCCCACCCGAGTCCTTCCATCATACTCCTTAATCTGAGTATAAATCTGTCCAACTCCGTTCCGACGTCTGACCCAAATGAAAGAGATCGACCTGTAGTGCACTGCTGTTGATGAACAAGAAGAGAAACATTGAGTAATTTCTTTGTGTAGATTTGTGTTTAACTAAACGGACTGGAAAGGTCTTTGAAGATTAATTTTGTTATGAACCCCAATGTACCCCAATCTAGGTATGGGTAGCTACATGACCTTTCACCTATATTTGTCCTACCTTGCTCTGCATAACGGTCTAGCACTGACCTTTTACCTAGTTATGTGCTGAATAAATGTCGATCAGTTTTCTCTGAAACTGGCCTCATTTATTATGCATGAGGATTCCTAGTATCATATCTTAATCCCCTGCCCAGGATTTACACAGCAGGATTACCATATTCTGTATAATAACTCTGTACAAAAGTCACCATCGTCATCCTTGGATGACAGGTCCACTACACATAATGGGAAATCATTACGTGTCTAGGTAGTACCCCTGAGGGTACCTTTTGGGTATAAAAGAAACACATCTTCACTGGTGAACCAGAGGAGAAGCTTCCATGCTGACATAAGACGCTGGGGTCCCGGCACGCAGACGCTCCAGCACGCAGTGGTCTGACATCCCTTGCAGTGTGTACATCTAAAGACCAAGATGGGGTCCTTCGTTCTCTCCCATCAGGTAATGGGGTTGGCTCTTTCCTAGGGGGATTCTTGGCTTTACACCCACATACATGCTAGGTACATTTAGGTACACTTAGATAGGGTCCTCATAGTGGGCGTACGCATGATTACTGCCATGTATCTATATGCCTGCATATATTCACTGCTTTAGCACAATGGTAGAATTCTACCTTTTAATTTCTCTGTTGGTGCTTGTAGTCTTATATATATATATATGTTTCTGTCTAATGATTGTCACAGCAAATATGTTTTATACTAGAATGATGCTGGTTCAATAAATGCTTATTGAAAACTTCCCCATTGTTTATTCTGTGTATCTCTCTGAGACTAGGTGAGCACGTTTGACTGGGAAAGTGCTGTTCTGTTTCCAAGATCCCTGAAGGATCAAGGGTTGTCATGGTCAATAGTTGCCAGAAACTATTCACTCCTTGGTAAGGTTAAGGGGCTTATGGAGGCACTGTGAGCTAACTATCTGCATGCTAACATATCCTTTGGGGTGTCTGGAATCAGCCTGGATACCAATCCCTTGGTTTATGTTGTCTAAACATGCAGATCCTATACAGATTTGTAGGAACTACATGACAATTTGTGAACAAGAAAGTAAAAAAAAAAAGGAGTGGACCCCGCAAGCATGTCTCACTAAGTGTGAAAGGGGAAGGGCCAATAACCTTCAGGAAAAATGTTTACCCATCAGGCCACAAACATTGCAAATCATCACAATCAAGCTTACAAATTATTGTTGAATACCTCCCTCACTGTCTGCCACCACATGAATCATCACTCACAATCACTCATATATCACTCATTGGTGCAATATATTTACCTGTTCCAATCCAAGCATGATGGTACAGAATTATCGATCCTCTTTGATGCATGCAACACACATTGGGACAGTTTTCTGAATCAAATGTTCTGGGACAGTTCTGCTAGGGGATGAAAAAAGTATAGGCACAGGACGGAGTGAGGCATTGTCTCTCCAATATCCTTAGAGGGAATGGGGAGGCTTCTTCATTGCACACTGGTCCAACTCCAGTCCAGCCATGCATGTGACTAAAAAGCTGGATCTGCATAAGTCAGTCAGACACAAACAAAGAAAAAAATAAAATAATGTTCCCCTATCTATATCCATTTCTTTTGGCAAAGTAATTCAGCAATAAAAGTTCTAGGGTGGCCTATTCAGTCTCAGGGAAGTAGAGCTTGTCTCCAAACTCAGGTAGTTCACCCAGGAGTTGGTTAGCTAACACACTCAGATCTGAGTCCTACCAACCATCCTCATCCTCCTCCTGTGATGTTTCAGGAAAGGTGTAATTTGATGGTATAAAATGTTAGTTCATTTTAATCATGGTCAAGCTCTCCATGTTTTGAGGAAAAGACTGGTCCTTCTAATTGTGACGACTGTGCCAGCTGCACTGAACACACTCTCATCAGACACACTGGCAACCACACATACCAGATACATTATTTCCAGCTGACTGAACTGTGGCTATTGGTTCATCCTCGTATATCAATACACAAATGGGTTTTGATCCACTTAGATCTCTCTTGGGTCATCCAGATACTCATTGAACATCCTCTCATTGTTCATGGTGCTGTCACTTGCTCAACCTGTTTTGCCTTCACCTCTGCACTGGACTTAAGCTCTGCCATTAGATACCAAGACAATGCAAGGCTGTGGACGATTCTTCTGTTCCTGTTGTTGGTGCTACCGGTGTTCTTGTTGCTGGTGTTGGCTGCTGAGACAGCAGCACTGCCCTGTCTGGAAGTTGAAGGTGGCACCCCAGAATTTCTTTCCCTGACTTGGACTTTTTGTTCCAGCTGTTCTTCTTCCGAGACTCTGGCTCGCTCAACAATCCACTTCTTGTATTTTGAAACATCTCCTTCTGAAAAAGGAATGAAAGTGGCCAGTATTTTTTTGTAATGGAGATACGGTATTGTGGCACAAATGTACTCTTTTAATGACACAATGTCTCTTTGCAGCCTTGTATTCACAGTCAAGCGAAGGATTAAGCTCTGAATTAAGGTATACGCATCTTCATATTCATCGCCCACAGCTGTGAACCTGTCAGACACGTTTTTTAACTGCTCCTTTAGCAGATGTAATTGTGGGGTAGCTTGGCCCATCGTACTGTCTTCCAGTGTGAAAACTTCAAAAGGAAGTAGCATCTCTGTCAAGCACTTGACTAGTTTTCATTTGTCCATCCCAATGGTCATGCTTTTAGTTACTTTCCCTCCTCTTTGCGTGACATACTCATTGATCGGTTTGTACTGATCAAACAGATGTTGTAACATGTAATAGGTTGAGTTCCAACTTGTTGGCACCTCCTATATGAGGGCTTTAACTGGCACTCTATTAGCATGCTGAATGATCCTCAACTGCTTCCGGGCTTTAGAAGAATGGCTGAAATGAGTTCTGATCCTTCTGCAGATGGTCAGTACATTGCCGACAAGGTCTTCTTTTTTGAGAAAGTCCTGCACAATGATGTTGATGCACTGCACCAAACACAGGACCCTGAAATAGCTACCATCTGCCATGGTCTCAAGTATATTACTGCCATTGTCCTTGGCAACAAGCCCAATTCTGAGACCTCTGGGTCGCAGCCAGTCAAAGATTTTTCTGTTAAAGCCATCCAAGATGTTTGAAGCTGGATGGGATTTCTCCATGGCGAACATGACTACTGTTGCATGCCGCCGAAAGCGCTTACAAGTTTCTTCAGTGCTGAGACCTGTAGATAGCTGTTGCCTAACCCCCATGAAAGAGATCCAGTATGCAGTGATACACCTGTAATCAGAGGCTTTAGAAGTGGCCCACATGTCTTTTGTCAGGTAGATAGCCTGAACAGCACTCTGCTGCAAAGCTTTTGCAACCAATTCTAGCACATCGTGATGGAGCACTGGAACAGCCACTCTGGCAAAGTAGGCCCTGCTGGTAACCTTCCATTTTGGGCAGATGGCCACCACAAACTCAAAAAACCCACTCCTTCCACAAAGAAAAAGGGAGGAGGTCCAGCGCTAACATTTTACCCAGCTTCCCGTTGTACAAACGTGCCATTGGGTGATTGCGGTCATGGGGCCCCTCCTGCCTAAACATGCTCATAATAGTAGCCTGGATTTGTTTTGTTGGAGGTGCCACTGATGCAGGCAACTTCTGGAGAGGACCAGGAGGTGGTAGACTCAATGCGCATCTTGGGGCAGTCACTACTGTATGCTGTTGCTGTGTTGTCTTCATATGACTCTTGTGCCATTGCGAGGTTTCTGAGGCGAGGGATACTGGTGCACTGCTGGGGACTGGGCTTCTATGCATAAAGATGTCACCCTGTCCTTCCTCATCAACAGCTACACCTCCCACTCTGATTGGAGGCTCCTGAGTTGTTACCCCTCCCACATCACCTTGACCACCACCACGTGCAGAAAGTTGATTAAGGTGCGCCTCCCAGCGGAGTGTGTGATGTTTTTTCAAATGGGTCACTTGGCCTCCGGTACCATAGAGTGTACCCAGCTTACCTCGACGAGCACTAGCATTGCAAATGCAGCATATTGCAATGTTGTTCTCGTGCTTGCTAACCATAAAGAAGTCCCAAACTGGGGAGGAGTACCTTTTCTGTGGGCCACTGGTGCCACTGCCAATGTCCGAAGAACTGGAGGAGGGCAGGTGTGTCGATGATTGGCTCTCTGCAGTGTGACTTTCTACAGAGCTAGTGGTGGATGCAGGTATCAGCGTGGGCCTTACAAATATGGAGGCTCGTGCAGGCAGGGGTGGAGGTGCCACATCCCTTGGAGCAGGTTGAATAGGCGGGGTAATGTCAGTCTCCTCTGTGCCACCTTCCACAATGACTGCCTCGTTGTCATCCTCACCCTCTTCCATAATTGTAAGGCTTTCAGAATTTTTCTTTTTCATGAGCCTCTCGTGGCGGTCTCAGACTCATCCATGGTCCAATCCCTGTCCAGATCATCAGAAGGGGGGCTTGGAGAAGATGGTGGAGCACCCTTCCCTTTTTCTTGCCGGAGATCTGAAAGCCAATGGTTGTAAAAGAGGAGGTTCTTTGACACCAGGAAGCTCAACCTCCTGTTCTGCTCCTACTCCAGTAAGATACATTGCTGGCTGAGGCTGTTGTCCACTTTTCTTCAACAATTGGGTACTACTTTGTGAAAGAGACAAATCCAATTCAATGTCACAGCTCATCAACATGATTGCAGTGGCTGCCTCACTGAGAGACATAGGCTTAGGTTGGTGTGGTGCCGTTGATGCAGAAGTGCTGTTCCCCAGAGGCCAGTGCGGCAGGCACAAGTTTGCAGGAAGAGGTTCTGGCCGGCATGCCCGTGGCAGAAATCTGCTTCTTCTCCTCCCCGCTGGCCACTTTCTTGGCAGAACCTTTCTTTGGGGCCAACTTGAAGCTGTCAGTTGGCAGTGGCACTTAATTGCACAAGTGGAAGAGATTGGAGGACTCAAGTGACTGTCTCGCAGTCCTGTGGGTGATATCTCTTGTGCCCCTAAAATCAATCAAGCAAGAAAAGCATTTAGTGAAACGTGGCATTGTTGCACTTTGAATTAGTACAGACAATATAATTTAGTGTGGTTACTTAAGTTATCATTAATATCTTAAATAATTAACAACAAAAATGCATTTCAAAGTCAAACCACACTACCAGAACATAATATTTAATGTCCAATCAGGATAACATCATGCAGATGTGCCTGTTTGCTTTGTGTGCATCTAAGGGAGAAACCTGTGGTAGTCAAGGCGGTGTAGAGGAAAATTTTATAATGCTTAAAAAATTAATGCTGGCGGTGTAAGTCTACTCTATGGCAGACAGAGGGTCCAGGGGAAAATTGAATAATCCTTAAAAAGTTAATGCTGCTGTGCGCCTATGGTGGGTAGGTGGTAAATGAATGGTGAAAAAACTTTTTAAGAAATGTAAATACAAAAATTACATAAAAAATGTAAATAAAAAATGATTTAAATTAAATTAAAATAAAAAATTTAAACAAATAAATTAAAAATGAATATTAAAAAATTAAAAACGAAAACAACAATGATGACTTGCTGGTGTACTAGGGGACTATGAGAAACCCATTGGGAGGCTAGGAGGTGCAGGTGAAAAATGCAAAAAGCGTATAATATAAAACTGTTAATAAATATACAAATATTACAATGATCCTCAAGCATATTATTAAACTGATATCACGGAAAAGTAAACAATCTAACTAACAAAAAAAGGCAAAGCCCTCTCCTAATAATTCTCTCTTAGAAAACTGGAAAAAAGGGTGGCTGCACAAAATGACTGCTGGCTACATGGTCAGCCAACAGCAGCAAGCAAGTAGGCATGGTCACAACAACACATGTAGGCCTATGGCAAAAGCACACTGGTTAACAATACAAAATGGCCACCGGCCACATAGTCAAACAACAAAAGCAAGCAAGGAAGCATGGCCACTGCAAAGAACACATGCAGGCCTATGACAAAAACACACTGGCTGGCTACACAAACTGGCACCAGTCACTTAGTCAAACAACAACAACCAGCCAGGAGGCATGGTCAAAACAAAAAACACATGCAGGTCTATGGCAAAAGCACACTGGCTGCCTAGAAAAAGAGGCCACATGGTCAAACAAGAACAACCATCAAGGAGGCATGGGCACAACAAAGAACACATGCAAGCTTATGGCAAAAGCACACTGGCTGGCTATACAAAATTGCCGCCGACCATATTGTCAAACTACAACAGCAAGCAAGGAAGCATGGCCACAACAAAGAACACATGGAGGCCTATGGCAAAAGCACATTGGCTGGCTTCACAAAATGGCCACCGGCCATATGGTCAAACAACAACAGTAAGCAAGGAAGCATTGCCATAACAAAGAACACATGTAGGCCTATGGCAAAAGCACAATGGTTGCCTAACAAAATGGCCGCCAGCCACATGGTCAAACAACTACAACCAGCATAGAGGCATGGCCACCACAAAGAACACATGCAGGCCCATGGCAAAAGCATACTGGCTGGCTATATAAAATGGCCACCAACCAAATGGTCAAACAACAACAGCAAGCAAGGAAGCATGGCCACAACAAAGAACACATGCAGGACTCTGGCAAAAGTACACTGGCTGGCTATACAAAATGGCCACCAGCCATATGGTCAAACAACAACAGCAAGCAAGGAGGTGTGACCCCAACAAAGAACACATGCAGGCCTTTGGCAAAAGCATACTGGCTGGCTACACACAATGGCCGCAGGCCACATGGTCAAACAACAACAACCAGCAAGGAGACATGGCCACAACAAAGAACACATGCAGGCCTATGGCAAAAGCACACTGGCTGGCTACACAAAATGGCAACTGACCATATGGTCAATCAACAACAGCAAGCAAGGAAGCATGGCCACAACAAAGAACACATGCAGGCCTATGGCAAAAGCACACTGGCTGGCTACACAAAAGGGCCACCGACCACATGGTCAAACAACAACAACCAGCATGGAGGCATGGCCACCACTAAGAACACATGCAGGCCTATAGCAAAAGCACACTGGCTGGCTATACAAAATGGCCACCAGCCACATGTTCAAACAACAGCAAGCAAGGAAGCATTGGCACAACAAAGAACACATGCAGGCCTATGGCAAAAGCACACTGGCTGGCTTCACAAAACAGCTGCCAGCCACATGGTCAAACAACAACCAGCAAGGAGGCATGACCCCAACAAAGAACACATGGAGGCCTATTCCAAAAGCACACTGGCTGGCTGCACAAAATGGCCACCGGCCATATGATCAAACAACAACAGCAAGCAAGGAAGCATGGCCACAACAAAGAACACATGCAGGCCCATGGCAAAAGCACACTGGCTGGCTACATAAGATGGCCACCGACCACATGGTCAAACAACAACAGCAAGCAAGGAAGCATGGCCATATCAAAGAACACATGCAGGCCTATGGCAAAAGTACACTTGCTGGCTATACAAAATGGCCACCGGCCACATGGTCAAACAAAAAAGGCAAGCAAGGAAGCATTGGCACAACACAACACAGAATACATGCAGGCCTATGGCAAAAGCACATTGGCTGGCTACACAAAATGGCTGCCGGCCACATGGTCAAACGACAACAACCAGCATCGAGGCATGGCCACCACAAAGAGCACATGCAGGCCTATATAAAAAGCACACTGGCTGGCTACATAAAATGGCCAACGGCTGCATGGTCAAACAACAGCAAGCAAGGAAGCATTGGCACAACAAATAACACATGCAGGCCTATGGCAAAAGCCCACTGGCTGGCTACACAAAATGGCTGCCAGCCACATGGTCAAACAACAACAACCAGCAAGGAGGCGTGACCCCAACAATGAACACATGAAGGCCTATGGCAAAAGAATACTGGCTGACTACACACAATGGCCACAGGCCACATGATCAAGCAACAACAACCAGCAAGGAGACATGGCCACAACAAAGAACACATGCAGGCCTATGGCAAAAGCACACTGGCTGGCTACACAAAATGGCAACCAACTACATGGTCAAACAACAACAGCAAGCAAGGAAGCATGGCCACAACAAAGAACACATGCAGGCCTATGGCAAAAGCACATTGGTTGGCTGCACAAAATGGCCGCCGGCCACATGGCCAAACAACAACCCGCAAGGAGGCATGGCCACAACACAGAACACATGCAGGCCTATTGAAGAAGCACACTGGCTGGCTACACAAAATGCCCACCAACCACATGGTCAAACAACAACAGCAAGCAAGGAAGCATGGCCACAACAAAGAACATAAGCAGGCTTATGGCAAAAGCACACTGGCTGGCTACACAAAATGGTCACCAGCCACATGGTCAAACAACAACAACCAGCCAGAAGGCATAGCCATAACAAAAAACACACACAGGCCTATGGCAGAGCACACTGGCGGGCTACACAAAATTGCCGCGGGCCACATTGTCAAACATCAACAGCAAGCAAGGAAACATGGCCACAAGAAAGAACACATGGAGGCCTATTCCAAAAGCACACTGGCTGGCTGCACAAAATGGCCACCGGCCATATGATCAAACAACAACAGCAAGCAAGGAATCATGGCCACAACAAAGAACACATGCAGGCCCATGGCAAAAGCACACTGGCTGGCTACATAAGATGACCGCCGGCCACTTGGCCAAACAACAACCAGCAAGGAGGCATGGCCACAACAAAGAACACATGCAGGCCTATGGCAAAAGCACACTGGCTGGCTACACAAAATGGCCACTGACCACATGGTCAAACAACAACAACCAGCAAGGAAGCATGGCCACAACAACAAACACATGCAGGCCCATGACAAAAACACATTGGCTGGCTGCACAAAATGGCCACCAGCCATATGGTCAAAGAACAAACAAGGAGAAGGGAAAACAAAGAACACATGCACGCCTATGGACACAGTCTGTACAAAATGGCCCCTGGCCACATGGCATGTGGAACTAAGACAGATGGTGGCCTATGACAAACATACTCACACATTGGCCAGACAAAAAAGGCATGATAACACTAAAGAAAACTGCATTAATTGAGCAATGCCAAAAACAAAAATTAACTGAGCGGTAAAATTTTACAACAACACACATCCTCCAAAGGCATCAAATATATATTACCCCGCCTATACACATTTTGAAGAAAAAAAATGAAATACCCCAAAAAAACAATTTTTTTAATTTAATCAAATGCCATCAATGGCCTAACGATGGTTCAATTCAACATACATCACAGAAACAGTTGTTTCATGCACCCATGAGTAGTACTGGGCCTATTGGCTGGGTGGCCCTTTGGCAGACCAGGCCACATAGAAAAATAAATGAACATTGCAAATTTATTTAAAAAACATGAAGAAAATTAACTGAACTGTGCAACATTTTTCCTTTACAAAAGAAGGAAAATTAAATGCAAAAATATAAGAAGGCCCATACTGAAAATGCAGGCCACCACCCTCAATAAATTGAATAAAAGTGCAAATAAATCCTGGTGCATGCTCTCTATCACAAAAACAAAGTCCTTAAATGCATTGGTATATATGCAGCAGGCAAAAAGAGTAATTCTTCCAGCTCCAAATCCAAATGAAAAGTAACCAGGAGATGGTCAAAGCACTGGGAGGAGCCTGCTGGACATGAACAGGAAGTTGGAGTCTGTGGGGCACTTCCTCCTTGTTGAAAAATAAAAAGTTAAATAAAAAAAAGGCTCCTCGTACTAAAACACAACTTGAATGATCCATTGGAGAAGAATATTAACTCAAAAATGTCTTTTTAAGTAAATTTAGTGGCTTCTTGAGGAGAGAATCTGCTTGAGGATGCAGCCGCGGTCGCTAGCGCTCTCTCGTGCTCGCTGTCATCAGAAATGTCGCCGGCGCGGCCTAATGCCACAGTAGCAGCCATCAAATCTCGCGGGCGGCCGGCAAGTCTAAGCGCTTGCGGGTGGCCGGAAAATCTCGTTGGCGGTCGAGAGCACCAGGCAAGACTTGACGCACTCACCAGCACACGCAAAAACCGGCTTGAGCGCGCTAATGAAAAAAATTCCACCACAAGGCGGTAAGCAGAATTTATCAGGTAGTACGCATTTTCCATGTAGCGTGGAGTTCCTGAATTCTGTGGAAATAAAATCTATAATTATGCCCCTTCGCTGCCCTCTGCGCGATCTAATTATGCCCCTTTGCGCGATCCCCTTTGCGCGATTAATAATTGCCCACATTAAAAGCCGACACCATTTTGTTTTTAATTCACCCTTTGGTGTCCCAAGACCCCGAGCACGAGCACGACACCCCTGCACCTGGTTTTCCTCATTTTCACCATCTGTCTCTGTGGTTTCTGCCAAGTCCGGGAAACCAGTACATGAGTTCCTGCTCCCCCGCAGAGATGGTTCATGTTTCTGACATGAAGCACGAGCACAAACCCCCAAATGAGGAAGCCTTCCCCTTCCAACTGTCAGACTATTTCACATCGCAAGTCCCCTCACGAAGCCTAAGACACGCCCCCATTTCTTCACACTCTGCTCCTCTTGCTGAATCTTTGTTCCTCTATCTGCCACGACCTGTTTGTTCCTCTATTTTGCCTCGTGACCAAGACTGTATAAATATTCTGCTGTTGAAAATAAAGACCCCCACTTAAAGAGAGGGACTTGAGAGATTGCTCCTGTGCCCGCTTGGTGCTGGAAGCGCTCCCTTTAACTCGAGTTATTGGTCTTCTCCTCCTTCATTTGAGCACCACGGACTCCTCGCTTTGCATTGACAAGAAATTATGATTTATTAAGCATAGAAATTCAGAAATGAGGTAATAAGTAAATTTAATTTACCACAGTAATTGGCGCCCGTACAGGGACCTTCCCTTTCCCCACGCGCCGGCGATATTGGACCCGGTACTGTCCCCTCCTGACCGTTGACGGACTTCAAAGTGCACAACGCGGGGAATTCCCGCTAACTCCCTCGAGGCGAAGAGGGGGACCGACTGCGGCCCAGCATCCACACGAGGCGGTGAGGAAATAGCGGAACGTCCTGAACCAAAGCCCAACCTGCGAAGCAGACGAGTCCGAGGTTCTACAAATCCCACCTTGAAACTGCACGCCGCGTTTTCCCAAAATCTTCAAGAGGCCTTCCAGTTACTTTTCGGTGAGTACTGCTGAAAAGTATAAAAACGAACCCACAGCTTTTGTGGGGGCGGTAAAGATACGCGTTTTTTTGGTTTCTCACTTATCTTTGGTGAGGACTACTAAAACTAGTATAAAAGACGGACTCACTACCTTGTGGGCACGGTAAATATACATGTTTTTTGTGGGTTTCTCACTTATTTTGTGAGGACTACTAAACTAGTATAAAAGACGGACTCACCTCTTTCGTGGGTACGGTAAAGATATTTGTTCTGTTTATGTTTTTCTCACTTCTAAAATCTTTGAAAGTCTTGCCATCATGCCTATTTTCTCGAAAATACGTAAGATGGCAACCAAAAGGAGTATTCTTGAGAAGGAAATTCCCCTTCCTCCTCGGGATACTCCAGGACACTTCATGTATGCAAAACATGGTGTCGGTGCACTTATTTATTGTGATCTATGGGTAGAATATACTAAAGACCTAGAACTCAGATATAGATGGCCTGAAAATGGTAGTTTTGATACGGAGTGTATTATGAAATTAGAGGAACAGTTATGGAAGAAAAGAGAGTCCGCCAGTCACAGAGTGACTCAGTAGAATTATGGAGAAAAGAAGCCCATAGGAGGCAACAGAAGGAATTGCATAAAGTTGAAAAGGGTAAGAGAATGTCAGAGCAGGCCAAGAAAGAACAGTTACAAGAAATAGGGAAAGAAGTAGTTAGTGAAAGGAATAAAAGGGAACAATCAGCCATTTCTACTGGTTTTTATCCTGTATTGCCATCTGCACCTGAAAACCTTAACATTGCATCAGCACAGCCTACAGCCCCACCACCAGAGGATACTTTTACTAATTTTCTCTTAGATACTCCACCACCCTATGAAGTTCCAGTCATTCAACACCCTCTGCCTCCGCCACCCCTTTCACAACATAACGCACCACCTCTCACTCCAGAAGGGGGTGCCGTAGGTCCAGACCCAGGTAAAACAATTCCCGACTGCCCCTATGACCCGTCTCCGAGCAACACAGGGGAGGCGGGCCGAATAAGTAAAATACTTCATGACTCCTGGGAAGAAATAAGACATCTACCAGCAATTGACACGTTTCTTCAAGCGGCCTCTGAGTTTCTTCGTACTGGAGAGAACTCACGAGCCATTAACGCTATGACTACAAGAAGATCACACCCTGTAAAAATGCACATGTATAGGTTCCTCCTTTGCTGTTTCATAAAACACATACAAGCAGAGGAAAGAAATGTACCAGTTTCACTTTTTGACTTATTAGATTCCGCATCCGACCACACTAGTCTAGAACTTATAAATGATGCACTAGACAGGTTCACCCGTAATGTGACCCGTATTCTGCAAAACTTGCAAACAAATGAAGAGAATAAGAAACTTGAGGAGGAAATTACTGAACCTACTGAAAAAGTCCTACCCGTTCGTTCTTCCGCCCCTAATTCACGAACACCCCCGCCTACATTCCTCCAAGGTCACTCTGAACGGTCATCTCCAGATGAGTTATTTGAAAATACATCCAATGCATTAGACTACTGGTTAGACCAGGAACCTCCGCTTACACCGGAGGAGGAGGAAATAGCCAGAACTGCGACCCTATGGGTCTCTCAATATAAGATATATGACAATGATCTCATAGCCCAGCTTTTTCTAGCATTACCACGCTCACATCAAAGATTAGCAAGTCTCTACATGGTACAACATCTCATCACACTCAATGACACTCATTTTAAACATGATCCAAGACTCGAAGATTTTCTGTCTGACTGCGCTGATAACATGTTCCTCCACAATAGTTCAGTTTTTCTTAACACATTTATAGATTTTAGACAGAAATACCAGAAAGTGACTGGATATAGATCTCCCCATAATACGTGTGGATCAACTAATAGACTTCCTCAAACACGCCAGTTCCCCATGAGAGAGGTCCACCCCAGAGCTGACACGAATGGCGCGCTACAACGCGTCTTCATTTATGTACCCTTGACAAAACTTGAGTTACTAAGGATGAAAGAGATGGTTCCCTCCCACTCAAAGGATCCTGCTGGATTCTTTAAGGAATTAGGAGATGTATTAATGATGGGAACATATACTCTTTCTGATATCACAGCAATTCTGAAATTATTGTTGCCATCAGGTATATATGACAAACTAAGAGAAAAAGATTGGGAAGTAGCAGGTGAACACATTAAATGGACTGAACTTCAGAATGACGAAAATACTAGAGTAGCAGGTCAAGGTATAGGAGACAAACTAAAAGCACTTCCTGGCACTATTTTAAAGGTGCTACCACAGTTACTAACAGTGAAAAAGGAGGACTGGGATGCCATTTCCTCCTGCAAACAGAAACATGGTGAAGACATAGGAGATTATTACACTAGACTTGAAAAGTGTTTTGCGGTAAATAGCGGCCTTACGCCAACAAGTGAAGCTTACCCGCATCTGTTTGTTTCCAAATTAGTAGATAACGCCTTGCCAGCCATTAAGGACAGAGTACTAAAAGTAGAAAGTACCTGGCAAGCACATACACCTCCACAGGTGTTACAAATGCTACAATATCACCAGAATCGCATTAGGGATGAAGAAGAAAATGATAAGAAACGCATGAAAGACACAAAGATGAAAGCATTAGTAGCCCAAACTGCACCCCAGCGTCAACAGACACCAAGTAGCCAGACAAATATAAAAAGCACTTGTAATTATTGCAAAAAGATGGGACACTTTGTTAAAGATTGCCCTGTCTTAAAGCACAATTTGGCTACTGGTAAGACCCAGCCACGCCCATATCAGCCAAAACAGAATGATTCCCTAGACAGCTCAACACCTTCAGTTCCACTGACAACACAAATGGCCCAAATGAATATTATAGACAGCGCCTACACTGAATATTACCCAGATTTCTCATGATGTTGCCCAGAGAGAGAAGATGACAAACTGCCCCTAATCCCCATTCCAGTAGATCAGACAGGTCCATTTATAGAGGTCCGACTTCTTGGGGAGGATAGGAAGTTTCTACTAGACACTGGGGCCAGTAAAACAACAATAAGCCATCAAGAGGTCCCAGAGGCTCCTCTCTCGGGTTCAAAAGTATTTCTCTGGGTTTCTCGGGACAACCTGTGACAAACGTCACGTCAAAGCCACTGCCCTTGCAGGTTGGTCCCCTCATGACAACTACAGATCTTATATTGACAAAATCATGTCCAGAAAACTTGCTTGGTATAAAAACATTGAAAGAATTAGGAGCTGTCATTGTTTGCTCACCTACAGATGTCAGACTATTTCTGCGAGATTTCAAGGGCCACTACACAAGTAGAGAATTAGATGAGCGTTTGAAAGATTTGCCACACACCCTGTGGGCCACAGATTCCACCACAGTAGGATGTATGGAAATAACACCTCACAAGGTTACACTGAAAGAGGGAGCCCAACTACCACGCATAAGTCAATACAAAATTCCACCTCAGGCTGAACAAGCATTAATGTTAATTATTCAGGACCTAATACAGTCAGGTGTGATTAAGGAAACAACTTCTAACATTTGCAATTCCCCTGTTTTACCAGTTCATAAAAAAGTGGAACCAGGAACACCACCTGTCTACAGACTAGTGGTGGATTTGAGAGAGCTCAATAAATGTGTCGTTCCACAACACCCTGTGGTTCCAGACATCTCCACCCTACTCACAGCCATAGATGCGGAAGCAACGCATTTTTCAGTCATTGACTTGAAAAACGCATTCTTTAGCATACCTATTCACCCAGACAGTCAATACCTTTTGGCTTCTCCTTACAAGGACGAAGTTTCCAATTCACAAGAGCTCCTCAAGGTTTCACAGAGAGTCAAAGCGTATATAGCCAAGCATTAAAAAGACAACTAGATACTGTTCAAATGCCCACGGATACAGCCATACTACAATATGTTGATGATATCCTCATTACGGCCAGATCTGACGCAGCATGTGCTGAAGCATCACTACTAGTACTAGAATTCCTAGCTGCAAATGGCCATAAAGTTTCCCTGGTAAGCTCCAATTTTGTTTACAGCAAGTGGCATACTTAGGGCACTTGCTGTCAAAGGAGGGTAGGCAGCTTACACAGGAACGCATCCAACTCATACAACAAATACCACAACCAACAACACAGAAACAAGTTCGAGCCTTTGTTGGTCTCACCTCATATTGTAGACAGTGGATCCCACAATTTGCACTCATTTCCAAACCGTTAGTGCAGCTGACAACACTCGAAGCTGGCGCTACTCCACAATTACCCTGGACAGATGAACACACGCAAGCCTTTCAGTCTCTTAAAAAGCTATGTGTCAAGCCCCAGTGCTGGCAACACCTAATTACACCAAAGATTTTACATTATTTGTAACAGAAAACTCAGGTACAGCACTATCAGTTCTGACCCAACTTCAAGCAGACAAACATAAACCATGTGGTTATTTTTCAAGCACATTAGATCCAGTAGCACAAGCATTGCCTGCATGTCTAAAATCAGTAGCAGCTACTGCACAAGCTATTAGACAAAGCGATTCTATTGTATTGGGACATCATCTGATAGTTCAGGTCCCACACGCTGTAGAACTTCTGTTAAACAGAACACAAACACAGCATCTGACAATAGCCAGACTCACCGGATATGAGATGACACTTTTTCAGCCACACATTGAGATTAGACGCTGCAACATTTTAAACCCAGCAACACTGTTGCCACTGACCTCTCCTACTGAAGAAATTCACGATTGTATTGACATAATTGATTTAGTGACCAAACCAAGACCAGATTTACAAGATACTCCCCTTGCTAAGGCAGAAATGACACTCTTTGTTGATGGTTCATGTATGAGACTCCCCACAGGAGAATTAGCAGCAGCCTATGCCGTCACAAATGGTACAGACACTTTAGAAGCACACAAGATAGAGATACTGTCGGAACAGGCAGCAGAACTCATAGCCCTAACACGAGCATGTCACTTAGCAAAAGGAAAGTCAGTTAACATCTACACTGATTCACAATATGCCTTTGGAGTTGTACACAACTTCGGTACATTATGGAAAGAGAGAGGATTTCTCACATCACATGGGTTCAGAATACAGCATGCTACACTCATCACTGCCCTCTTAGAGGCCAGTCAGTTACCAGAGAAAATCGCAGTGCTAAAATGTAAAGCGCACACAAAAGGAACAGATGAAATATCAAAGGAAATGATTCTGCAGACAGTGCAGCCAAGTTAGCAGCAAACACAGAATTAAGTATACCACACCGCCAATATACAATACGAGACCCCTTTTCTGACATCCAGGATGTCCAAAGTCACGCCACACCACAGGAACTGCTAGAATGGAAGGAAAAAGGAGGGGTCCTTACAGATCAAGGCTGGATGACACCTGAAAGAGCAGTATGGTTTCTACCGGATGCCATGGTACAAGTTATGGTAAACACCATACATGGACCAGCACATCTGGGAGAAAAAGCAATGTTAGACAGCATACAGAATATATGGCACAACAAACATTTGAGAGCTGCAGCCAAACAAAAAGTTAAAACGTGCATGATTTGTAATCAGTTCAACCCAGGAAAAGGCACAAAGGTGGAACAGGGAGGATTCCAACCCCTGACCATCCATTTGAAGTTCTCCAGATGGACTATATCCAGATGGAGAGATGTAGAGGTCACAAGTATGTGCTAGTTGTAGTGTGTGCTCTGACCAGATGGACAGAAGCCTATCCCGTCCCAGATTACACTGCAACGACAACTGCTAAACAATTAGTTAGAGAGTTTTTCCGAGGTATGGGTTGCCCCGTGTCATCTACTCAGATAACGGCCAACCTTTTTCCTCTGAACTCATGAAGCAAGTGTCTCTTCTGTTAGGGTACACTTGGAAGTTTCACTGTGTAAGACATCCTCATGCAGCAGGTCTAGTAGAAAGGCACAACCAAACTTTGAAGACAAAATTGGCCAAGATATGCACTGACAAAGGCGTGGACTGGATGGTAGCCTTACCGGTTGCCCTCTTCTACATGCGTATGGTAGCCCATTCCAGAACTGGCTTATCTCCATATGAAGTGGTCTTTGGCAGACCACCAAATATGTGGGGTACGCCAAGGCCTAAAAGAATAACTGATGTTGACAGTACTATGCTGACTGACTACCTGGCTTCCTTGATGTCTGCACTCCAATCTTGTCGTTCTCAGGTTGCTGCCACCTTCCCTGACAAAACCAACCCGGAAGAACACGCCATCCGACCCGGGGACTGGGTCCTCGTGAGGAACTTCGACCGGACCAGTCCCCTCCAGCCCAGGTGGAAGAAGCCAAGACTCGTACTACTAACAACACGGACAGCAGTGAAGGTCGAGGGCAGGAAGGGCTGGCTCCACGCAAGCCACTGCCGGAAACATTTTGGACAAAAAGACACTGTTGCTGATGGCCCTGCCAATCCCACTGACATTGTGACTGAACAATCTTTATTGCCTTTGGAACTAACCCCACAACAGGATTACAAATCAAAGTTAAGGTCTGCCATTCGGACTCTGGCTAATTAAGTCCATTGGGCGTCGGTCCAGTGGTGAAGCGGTTGGAGCATGGGAATGGATTTTAACACCTTGACTATGTGGGAGAAAAAAAAAATGAACTCTAGAAAAAGACATAATGGTCCTATTATATGTTTGACAGTATTATTTTTCCTCATGGCAGTTATGACGTGTCTTGGTTGGATTCTCCACACTGTTTTTCCCCCAACACAACACACCTCTCATACACCCAACAGCACTCAGGAACACACCTATCACGACCTACCCCCTCATGAACAAGCCCATAGACTAGCCTTGCGAAACAATACCTTCATACAGATGCTACACCACACTCAGCAAGCCAGTAATAGCACCAATTGTTGGATATGTGGCCGCATCCCACCTTATCAGAAAAAGGGAGGGATGCCTCTTTTTCTTTCCCATTCTCTTATAATGGAACTTGTGAAGCCTGGTTCGCCCTAATAACAGCTGACGCTACTACCCCCACCTCCTGCCCTGACGGAAATAATTCATGCAAGAATGGGTGGCCTTGGGGGGATTTAAACAAGGTACTCAATACTGCCTGTTACCCTGATAAGGAGGGAGATCCTCAGGCGACCAGTACAGTCCTAGAAAGTGAAGAATACAAGCAAGGGAACATGACCATGTCCTACAAGATGTTAAATACCAAACCTAAAAAGAATGCTGGTTCCCCTTCCATCTCGGTCTCACCAGTAAAAGGACACCTGTGCATCCAGAAAAATGGCTCTGTTCCATTAGGACACAGTGACTGTCATACCACTATAAGTTTTGAAGACAGAGGAAAGTCCTCATTTCTAGCATCTCGCCATACTTATTTCATCTGTGGCCAAACGGCCTATGTGCAGCTGCCCTTGAACTGGGGGGAACTTGCTATATAGCATTCCTGTTACCCCCTGTCTTTGTGGCCCCATCCACTTACCACAGAGACCTCCTAGTGCCCCATGTCAGACATAAAAGAACGATCGATACCTCCTTGGTTGACCAAACGGAAACCTCATGGGAACAGTATACAGATTTTAACAAAGGGTTCTTCTTCTTTGTTGGCCCTGTACAGAACAGCAAGCTTATACGCAGGTTGACAAGGACCTTAGAGGCTGTAGTAAACCAGGACGGCGTCTGCCCTGGGGAGCTTAACCCAGGAGCAGTCTGCCATACGATTGGTTACTCTCCAAAATCGCCTTGTCCTTGACATCATCTTGGCTGACAGAGGCGGAGCCTGTAAAATTATAGGCTCTAGCTGCTGTATATTTATTCCTGATAATTCCCCATCTGTATACACGGCCATAACAAAATTACACAAGATAGCCGTAAGTTTACATCAAGAACCTGGCACTTGGACGTGGTCTGACTGGTTCTGGAAGATAATATCGTCCTGGGGATGGCAACTGCCGTCAGCAGCAGGCATAATATTCCTGATAATAACTGGATGCTGCCTTTGCATCCAATGTGGTCCTGCCCTATGCGGTCTATGCGCTGCAAAATGCATTCCTAAACCACTTGTCCAGCAGAGAGAAAGGGAAAGAATCATGTTACAAGAATGTATAAATGATCTCATGCAAATTGAGATATAATGTAGGTACACTCTGGGGCAAGGAGGGAATGTGGAAATAAAATCTATAATTATGCCCCTTCGCTGCCCTCTGCGCGATCTAATTATGCCCCTTTGCGCGATCCCCTTTGCGCGATTAATAATTGCCCACATTAAAAGCCGACACCATTTTGTTTTTAATTCACCCTTTGGTGTCCCAAGACCCCGAGCACGAGCACGACACCCCTGCACCTGGTTTTCCTCATTTTCACCATCTGTCTCTGTGGTTTCTGCCAAGTCCGGGAAACCAGTACATGAGTTCCTGCTCCCCGCAGAGATGGTTCATGTTTCTGACATGAAGCACGAGCACAAACCCCCAAATGAGGAAGCCTTCCCCTTCCAACTGTCAGACTATTTCACATCGCAAGTCCCCTCACGAAGCCTAAGACACGCCCCCATTTCTTCACACTCTGCTCCTCTTGCTGAATCTTTGTTCCTCTATCTGCCACGACCTGTTTGTTCCTCTATTTTGCCTCGTGACCAAGACTGTATAAATATTCTGCTGTTGAAAATAAAGACCCCCACTTAAAGAGAGGGACTTGAGAGATTGCTCCTGTGCCCGCTTGGTGCTGGAAGCGCTCCCTTTAACTCGAGTTATTGGTCTTCTCCTCCTTCATTTGAGCACCACGGACTCCTCACTTTGCATTGACAAGAAATTATGATTTATTAAGCATAGAAATTCAGAAATGAGGTAATAAGTAAATTTAATTTACCACAATTCCGCAAACCCCCCCTAGCAGAGTGGAATTTTACACCCAGGCCTACTTAGTCCAGGTTTGTTATCTCTTCAACTTTTAATTATGTTACACCATCCTTCTAGAATCCCTTTGAGGTGCAAATATGGCTTGCACATTTGTTCCTATCTTGCCTCAGTGCTGTTTTAGGTGATGTATTAAAATTAAAAAATATACAGACTCCCTGTACACTTGTTAGAGATATGCAGATCTCCACAAACCTGGAAACAAAATAATCATAGGACTGTTGTCCCACAGCTCAGTCCTTAATCATCATGAGTCTTGCACCTTTTTCCTCACCCACCCCTGGGCCTGGGCTTTGTGTGCAAATGTGCTATTCATGACCCTACAGTCAGCTGAAAGATTTGCATTTGGGCCTTAAACACAGTAGATTGATTATAAATTTGCTACGTATCATAAACATTGTAAGCCATTTTAGAGACGTGGAGTCAAGGTTGGATTGGGACAGAAAATAGGCCCAGGCACCAAAATAAAAGTGGGCCTCATTAGTGAATCAGATAGCTAAAAAAGCTGCCCTTATTTGCTAATTAGTGCAGTTTTGAACTTGCAAGACAAGCTGTATATGTGTTTTGCAAGCAATATGTGACTGTATGCATTTGTACTTCCTGCAGGCAATGTTTATTGCAGGAAATGTTTATTGTAATCCAGAAGAAAAAAACATCCACCAGGCCATAATACAGCCCCTAAAAAGTGAACAAATGACCCAGACACTGACTATTCAGACCAGCCCTTTGGGCTTTGCCAGCTAGCCCTATAGGGTCATCGGACCCAGTGTGGTCTCTATCTGCTCAGTTAGGTCTGGAAGCTCTAAAATACTTATTTGCTGCACCAAAACTCTCCCCTTAACTCACTGCAGCCTGTAAGGAGTATAAGTAGTTATTTGTGGATCTTTATTTGTTTAGACAGACATAACTAAGGCTAGCAGCCTATGGAACTACAAAGGTGGGATTTAAAAATGAGCAACTGTGCCTGTCCATAGAAAATGCTGCTCTGTGCTGAAGCAGGTTCCGCTGTATCGGAGAAGCCTTTCCTGATCATGGCCATGGTCGGCCTGACCTATAGGACAATCAGGTTGTGCCTGTCAGGCTGGCCTCAGAGGTGAGTGTGTGCGCACGTTTTTTTGTCTTTTTGTGGGGTGTTTAGGGCTTAGAGGTGACATATGCATTAAAAAGGAAGTCTTTGGCCTGGCAAAAGGCCGGTTTTTACTGTTGATTTCTCTGATACTAAAACAAGCATTGCCTGAGCTAAGCTGAAATCCATGCTGTCTTCCATACCTTGCAAAATATGGATACAGCGTGTCTTTACAAGTTCAACACTGCCCCAATTTGCAAACTTGGGTCACGTTTTTTAGCTCTCTGATCCACTAATGGGGTACTTTCATTTTTTGTGCCCAGACCTATTTCCTATCCCAGTCCGACACTGATTATGGCTTCATTGAATAGTGCACGACTGCTGCCAGAGAACTACAGAGATAACAGAACTGTGTGCCTGATTTTTCTATTATTAAAACAAAATGTATTTATTGCCAAATGGCATTAAAAGTAATCATTATTTCAATCTGTTTTCAAATGTTACATGTGTTATTGCTTTTTTTTGTTTAATACCATAATAGGTATTTATTTTCCACTGTCTTTACAAAATACTCCTTCATTGACTTTGATGGTTGAAACTTCATAAATAAATCAATCAAAAAAAGTCTTGCTGCAGTGTATGAAATGAGAACAGAGTCTACGTCCCTGTATGTCATCTTTTTGATTACTAGGCGTCCTGTATGAAGGATTTATTCTTTAAAGTAATGCACTTTGTGTTTGTAATTTTTCAATAACTAGGTGTCACCCTCACATCTTTTGGAAACTAGCTCGGTTTTACTGTACCATATACCATCTGTTCCACGCAGTTTTGTTTCTTCCCTGTCATCACTTTTTGCCTTTGTCTAAAGAAAGACTTTTCCCAAAAAATCATCACCTTTCTCTTGTAGTTGTAGTAGGTGGAAACAGGGTAGCTTGATTACGTACTGATTCAGTGTCTCATGATGGTACGGCCAGTCACTTGTTAGTTTAAGTAGGCCTTCCGTATCCCATGTAAAGCCATAACATTATCAGTAGCTTCAAGCCATTTGATTAATTTACTATACTAGGGTCTGCAAGACATAGCTGTGCTAAGCAGGAGTAGTTAATGTTTGTCCTACTCAGCCGGAGGAGGGGAAAGACACAGACAGGCTGTCAGTCCTGATCCTATAACAGGCAAGAGCATATACCTCCTTATCGGAAATTCACTGAATGCTAGCTTGAAAAACATTAAAGAAATTATTAAGAGGCAAAAAGTCAAGGAAGCAAAAAAGTTTGCTAGTTAACAAACATTTCACAGATGCACGAAAGTAACTTCAATGGACAAGGTATTTTATTCTAGGTCTAGAAAGATCTGTGCTCCATCTGCTTATGGCCTGCTTCACATTTCCACAGCCACCTGTCTGTGTCCTTGCAGGTCTTAATGCTGAGATCCCAAAAATGACTGGCAGAACGCCTGCTGCAGCAGAGGGATCTACCTACTCAGTGAGCTGATGGTGAGACCCCATGGGCAGAAGGGGGTACCAATCAGGAATCCCATGACATGGGAGCTTGGAGAGCTGGAGGATGCCTAGAAAGGCTATTCATAGGGACTATAAGAGCTAACCTTGCTGACTGACCTTTGCATACCTGCCAACTTGAAGAACAATCTTACTGTGTGAGGATGAGGGCAGAGCCTTGAAGGGGCAGGCTTTGTGCCAGAAGTCCCTACAAGGCACTTTTGAACCCCACCCCGCCCCCAAGCCCCCTTCTGCCCACCCCAAAAAAAGCTTACTGAGGCTGGTGCAAATGTCCTGTTTTTTTTTTTACACCCCTTAATGGACGTCAGCAGTTAAAAGCCTCGGAAAACGAGCTGTAAAACCACTATTTACAGTGGTTTTCAGCTTGTTTTCCCTGCCACCATGTGATATCAGCTCCTCACCAGAAGACCGTGTGATAGGAGCCGATATTGTGTGTCACACAGTGTCACTGTATGAGTTGGCAGGTATGCCTTTGGATAGGACGGAGGTGGCACATCAGCAGACACCTCTAGTGAAGCAAGCAGAACTGCTGTGTGTGCCTGTGACATCTCCGATCGTCACCTGTGATACAGGGAGTAACTTTCTACATAGGACTCAAAGAAGGTGGCAGGTAAAGGATGCCAGAATAGGTGAAATCTGGATCAGGTACGTAGAACAAGTTTTCACCAGTGATGCCTAAATTGAGAAGGTCTAGGGGTCTCCAACCAGTAGCTCGTGAGCTACTGTAGCTCTCCAGCTACCTCGAGTAGCTCACCTGTGTGCAGCCCAGCTAATTAAATTAGAAAGTTTTTGCTTGGTTGAATTATTATACATATAAAATAATTGAAATTATACAGCACTAATAATATTAGTAGCTGTCAATGCGTTTCATTGAACATGAGTAGCTCTCAGTACAGAAAAGGCTGGAGACCCCTGGCTCTAGAGTCTGTATGTGAAAAGTGGAGCCCAAGGGGCATAGTGAAGTATAAGGAGTATTGCTACTTGGACTCTTAGGGTCTTTGTGCTAAATAATATTCTCAGAACTGCTCTCCATTTAGTAAGACAGAAGGCTAATGGACCAATCTCAGAATCGTAGGAAAATGGGCAGTCTCACCAGGAAACGCAAGAATGCCCACACATGAAAAGGGGCACCACGTATGATACTGGAAGGAGTGACCAACTAGGTCAGGTGGCCTGCCCCCTCAAAAAAATAATATGTAATACAGATCTGCAGGAGGAACACCAAGGTGAGCGTTGTGGCAAACATACTTGTAACACTGAGGCCCAGATTTACAAAGGTGTGAAAACGCAGCACAGAAACCAAATATGCTGCGTTGCATGGGAGGGAGTGTGCAGGAATGCACCTTATTTAGTAAGATATGGCACTATCCTGCTCTTGCCCTAGCACTGGCACATAATCAGGCTTTCTAGTGCCACACACACATCTTTGCACCATAGTGCAAAGGTGTCTGTGTCATGTCTAGCATGACTTTTTTACTGGAAGGGTATCTTTCCAGTATAGAATACCATGCTTAGTTGGGAGAAATAAAAGTATTTCTACCTTTAAATACCAGCTTCAATATGGTGTTATTTAATTTTTGATGCAAAACCCTGTCTGCTATTGTTAGTAGACAGGGTTTTGCATTAAAAAACGGGAGTGGTTGCATGGGAACGCCCTTGCACCACCTATGGAACGCCCCATGAAACAGAGTAACACAAAGCAGCACTTTGCCCTGACTTTGCTTTGATGCAACTTTCCAGCGCAAGACGTTTTTGCACATGAATGTAAATCCTAAAAAAATAAACATTTGTGGAGGTTTACATCACTTTTGTGATGCCAACCCTGCACAAAAGGTTTGTAAATCTTGGTCTATGTGGTAAAACACAAACGAGATATCCCATCACTGGCGTGCCTATTAAAATGACTGAAGAGTAGATTTTGGCCAGAACCAGGTCCTAGTGACACATGCCCCTTTTCAAAGGAGAAGGTTTCAATAGGGATCGGGAACAGGAACCTGATCAGTAGGTTGAGAGCACAATGACATTTTTAAGCAGCTGATGAAGGGCTGGCATTGACCCATTGCCTAGAGGCCTAAAAATCATTGATTCTACCCGGGCGGTTGTAAATACATGACTTTATGGACCTGCTAGACACTGGTCTTTCAGAGAATGGGAAGGAGGGAAATGCTTTTTATATATCTTAGCCACATGAAACACGCAACAAGAGACTAAACTCCATACACTACACTGATGCTACTGTTATCTGCAAATGCAGGAACTAGAGGCAGAGCTGTAGAATAATTGCTGAATGTCAGTTTGGTTAAGATTGTGTCCTGTATACTGCCAGCAAGAGTGATAAGCGGCATAATTTACTGACATCCATGAAGAGGGGCATAGTCCTTTTGCTAGAAATGCACCTTCTAAATAAGGCCAATGTGAGCCTGTGATCCATGGTATTGACTACATAGATCTCTACCTAAGATAGGACTATGATGAACACTGATGGGATCTTGCTCAATGAATATTTTTTGCCTAAAAACAGCCAGACACTACTAGACAAAGAAGTAGGATAAGCAATGAAAAAAGGGTGAAAAAGAGACTGTGAATGATCATCTTCGTCTCAGTATACTACCCTAAAATGACACATTAAGGTTTCTTTGATAGTGTGTGTAAGAAATTGGATTATTATTTGGGCTGGGTGACTGCTCACCTCAAGGACCAAATACAACCCTTGTTAGGGTGAACCCTCACTGTAGAGGGAACAAGTGTTGTGTACGTTGGAATTTGAGAGACCGTGCCGTAGTACGCGGGAGAATGAACCCTGTGATTAAGAAATTAACTGTACGCCTGAGAGGCAGGCAGACCCTGCTCCAAAGAAACTAGCTGGACTAGGGAGCATGTGTTCAGCAAGTTAGAGGGAGCCAGTATTTGAGAGAGATAAAAGAGGGACCCTGTGGTAATGTACCTTGGAGTGGAAGAGAGCATGCGCTCTGCCTTAAGAGAAATTAAGGTGGGTGAAAGAGGTGTGATGGGCCTTGGAGAGAAAGAATAGTCTTTTGACAGAGAGACAACCTACGCTTTAGAGCACGGGTACTCATAGTACGGCCCGCGGGCCGGCGGCGGCCCGGCAAGCCTTCCTTGGCGGCCCGCGGACCTTGCAGATACCTACCTGTGTTTTTTCTTCTTTTTTTTTTTAAGTGCCAGCAAACACCGCCGGTTGCAGCAGCGCTCTATGGGGGCCGGGCGATTCTTTAAAAAACCATTCACTTGTTAATGAGGCTTTGTTGTATTTCACCTCTTTTAGCGCCCCTGCATCTCCATGCAGGGGCGCTAAGAAGAGGTGAAATACAACAAAGCCTCATTAACAAGTGAATGGTCTTTAAAGACCTGAGGCTGTGAAGTACTCGGGTGCGGCTGTGTGTGCGCCCGGGAAGCTGTCTCAGCCCGGGCTGACACACACTCGGGGTGACGTGACAGAGCGAGGGAGACAGACAGACAGAGGAAGGGAGACAGAGAGAGGGAGACAGACAGAGGGAGGGAGACAGAGAGAGGGAGACAGAGGGAGACAGAAAGAGAGGGAGACAGAGGAAGGCAGAGGGAGAGGGAGGGAGTCAGGGGAGACAGAGGGAGGGAGAGGGAGACAGACAGACAGAGGGAGGGAGACAGAGAGAGGGAGACAGAGGGAGACAGAGAGAGAGGGAGACAGAGGGAGGCAGAGGGAGACAGAGGGAGGGAGTCAGGGGGAGACAGAGGGAGGGAGAGGGAGACAGACAGAGGGAGACAGACAGAGGGAGACAGAGAGGGAGACAGAGAGATGGAGACAGAGAGGGGGAGACAGAGGGAGGGAGACAGAGGGAGGGAGACAGAGGGAGAGAGAGAGGGAGACAGAGGGAGGGAGACAGAGAGGGAAACAGAGGGAGACAGAGGGAGACAGACAGAGGGAGACAGACAGAGGGAGGGAGACAGAGGGAGGGAGACAGACAGAGGGAGACAGACAGAGGGAGACAGAGAGAGAGGGAGTCAGAGAGAGAGGGAGAGGGAGACAGAGGGAGACAGAGAGAGATGGAGACAGAGGGAGACAGAGGGAGGGAGTCAGGGGGAGGGAGAGGGAGACAGACAGAGGGAGACAGACAGAGGGAGACAGACAGAGGGAGACAGACAGAGGGAGATAGAGGGAGGGAGACAGACAGAGGGAGATAGACAGAGGGAGATAGAGGGAGGGAGACAGACAGAGAGAGAGGGAGGGAGGGAGACAGACAGAGAGAGAGGGAGGGAGACAGAGCTAGAGGGAGGGAGACAGAGAGAGAGGGAGGGAGACAGAGGGAGGGAGACAGAGAGAGGGAGACAGAGAGAGAGGGGAGACAGAGAGAGGGAGACAGAGAGGGAGACAGAGAGAGGGAGACAGAGAGAGGGAGACAGAGAGGGAGACAGAGAGAGGGAGATAGAGAGGGAAAGACAGAGGGAGGGAGACAGAGGGAGGGAGACGGGGAGAGAGAGAGAGAGGGAGACAGAGGGAGGGAGACACAGAGGGAGACAGAGGGAGACAGAGGGAGGGAGACAGAGAGAGGGAGACAGACAGAGGGAGACAGAGGGAAGGAGACAGAGGGAAGGAGACAGAGAGAGGGAGACAGAGAGAGGGAGACAGAGAGGGAGACAGAGAGAGGGAGACAGAGAGGGGGAGACAGAGGGAGGGAAACAGAGAAGGAGACAGAGGGAGAGAGAGAGAGAGGGAGACAGAGGGAGGGAGACAGAGAGGGAAACAGAGGGAGACAGACAGAGGGAGACAGAGGGCGGGAGACACAGAGGGAAACAGAGGGAGACAGAGGGAGGGAGACAGAGGGAGGGAGACAGAGGGAGGGAGACAGAGGGAGGGAGACAGAGAGAGGGGAGGGAGACAGAGGGAGGGAGACAGAGAGAGGGAGACAGAGAGAAGGAACCAGACAGAGGGAGACAGAGGGAAGGAGACAGAGAGAGGGAGACAGAGAGAGGGAGACAGAGAGGGAGACAGAGAGGGGGAGACAGAGGGAGGGAGACAGAGGGAGAGGGAGACAGAGGGAGGGAGACAGAGAGGGAAACAGAGGGAGACAGACAGAGGGAGACAGAGGGAGGGAGACAGAGGGAGGGAGACAGACAGAGGGAGACAGACAGAGGGAGACAGACAGGGAGAGAGGGAGACAGAGGGAGACAGAGAGAGAGGGAGACAGAGGGAGGGAGTCAGGGGGAGGGAGAGGGAGACAGACAGAGGGAGACAGACAGAGGGAGACAGACGGAGGGAGATAGAGGGAGGGAGACAGAGGGAGACAGACAGAGGGAGACAGACAGAGGGAGATAGACAGAGGGAGACAGAGGGAGGGAGACAGACAGAGAGAGAGGGAGGGAGACAGAGCTAGAAGGAGGGAGACAGAGGGAGGGAGACAGAAAGGGAGACAGAGGGAGAGGGAGACAGAGGGAGGGAGACAGAGAGGGAAACAGAGGGAGACAGACAGAGGGAGACAGAGGGAGGGAGACAGAGGGAGGGAGACAGACAGAGGGAGACAGACAGAGGGAGACAGACAGAGGGAGACAGACAGGGAGAGAGGGAGACAGAGGGAGACAGAGAGAGAGGGAGACAGAGGGAGGGAGTCAGGGGGAGGGAGAGGGAGACAGACAGAGGGAGACAGACAGAGGGAGACAGACGGAGGGAGATAGAGGGAGACAGACAGAGGGAGACAGACAGGGAGAGAGGGAGACAGAGAGAGAGGGAGACAGAGGGAGGGAGTCAGGGGGAGGGAGAGGGAGACAGACAGAGGGAGACAGACAGAGGGAGACAGACGGAGGGAGATAGAGGGAGGGAGACAAAGGGAGACAGACAGAGGGAGACAGACAGAGGGAGATAGACAGAGGGAGACAGAGGGAGGGAGACAGACAGAGAGAGAGGGAGGGAGACAGAGCTAGAAGGAGGGAGACAGAGAGAGAGGGAGGGAGACAGAGGGAGAGAGACAGAGGGAGGGAGACAGACGGAGGGAGACAGACAGAGGGAGGGAGAGAGAGAGAGGGAGACAGAGAGAGGGAGACAGAGAGAGAGGGAGACAGAGGGAGGGAGACAGAGAGAGGGAGACAGAGAGAGGGAGGAGGGCGACAGACAGAGGTAGGGAGACAGATAGAGGGAGACAGAGGGAGACAGAGGGAGGGAGACAGAGGGAGGGAGACAGACAGAGGGATACAGAGGGAGGGAGAGAGAGAGAGGGAGGGGGAGAGAGAGAGGGAGGGAGACAGAGAGAGGGAGGGAGACAGAGAGAGGGAGGGAGACAGAGAGAGGGAGACAGAAAGAGAGAGAGGGAGACAAACAGAGTGAGTGAGACAGAGAGAGGGAGGGAGAGAGAGGGAGGGAGAGAGAGAGAGAGGGAGAGAGAGAGAGGGAGAGAGAGAGAGAGAGATAGAGAGAGAGAGGGAGGGAGAGAGAGAGAGGGAGGGAGATGGAGAGAGAGGGAGGGAGACGGAGAGAGAGAGAGGGAGGGAGAGATAGAGAGAGGGAAGGAGACAGAGCGAGAGAGAGAGAGATAGATAGATAGAGAGAGAGAGATGTGTGTATGCCGGGTCTGGGGCTCAGTGGACGAAGGCGTCCGCTGCAGGGGCCTGTGTTCAACCTCATGGTCATAGGTTTTTTTTTTTGCTCTAGCCCCGCCCCCGCCCCCACTGACCCCGCCCCCACCGGTGCGGCCCTCGGCCACAAACCACACTGTAAATTTGGCCCCCGAGAGAAAGTTTGTGAGTACCCATGCTTTAGAGAGAGAGAGGGAGAGTGAGAGAGAAAAATATGTGTGTATATGTGAGAGGACGAGTGAGAATGAAACCGGGAGTGCGGTCTGTACCAAATGAAAGTTAGAAAGAGAGTGCAAGTGTGTATGTGTGTTTTGTAGAGAGAGACGGAGAGCTAAGTGTGTGTGAGAGTTAGAGGGGAGAGAGATTATGGTAAGCGCATGTGAGATAAAAGTGCGTGTGTGCATGAGGAGAGAAAGAGCCAATGAGAGACCTTCTACTATGTGCTTTATAGACAGACTGCACCTCAGAGAGGGAAAGTGGTGGAGTAAACAAGAGTCTGTTTTTCTTCCAAGAGCACTTAAACGCCACTGCGCAGGTCTGGCTTGTGGCAACCATTGGTGGCACTTTTTGCCTAACAGGTTTTTTTCTTTGGCATTTTATTAAGATTTAAAAAGGTGCAAAACAGGGACAGTTTGCTGTCAGTGTGGTTTTGTTTTTGCCTATGAGAAAAGAAAAAGGAAACAAGCTTTACAAAAACAGTGGCAACTTTCCCAAAAGTGTTAAAAAGTAATTTAAACTTCTGAAACAAACGTGCTAACTATAGCAAACTTTATTAAGAAAGCCACCGAACACATTGTGCACAAGTGTTTGTGAAATGAGCGTTTAAAACAACCCTGTAGTGAAATGAGCGTTTAAAACAACCCTGTAAACATAAAAATGTCTTCCATTTAAAGCTGTTCAAAACATAGTGCACATTCTCCACGAAAACAGTGGCAACCTTGTAAATTCCATATTTATTACCCCGTGCCTACAAAATAATTTATAATATAGCTCCTGTGTATGTTTAGTGCCCCAATAGTTTCTCTTTACCTTAATTGATATTTAAGTTGTTTAACAAATAAAGAACAGAAATAGGAGCATATTAAAACTGCATTCAGTGATTAGAGGTGTTTCACATACCCAAAAAAGGAGCAGTAAGAGAAACAAGCACTGGTATACAGGAGGGGGCGCCTGGCTGTGCATATAAAGCGCAGCACTTTGGTCCTCACTTAGTGTAAGTACAAAGCTGCCAACACGTGGTGTAAGTACAAACTTGCCAACTTTGGGACACGGGAACAGAGTTCGAGTCTTTGTGTGGCTTTCACGTGTGTGCCACAAATGTCCATGGGAACTAATAAAAAAAAAACAATGGCATGCAGAGTGCAATTCATAACATAAATAAACAATGCAAATTGTAAAAAAAAAAAGAAAATGAGGATGTTTACGAAGAAACCACAACATTAAGGAACGAGCAGCAGCAGGATATAAAAGAAGTAGTCCCACAACATAATGAAACTGTAGTTGGCCGGTGCTCCTGAACAAAAAACGGAAGTGAGGTATCGGGAGCACCAACCAATAAGGAGCCATCAAAGAAGTCTGACATAGGAGAGAACCAATGGTAAGCAGCAGTCGGAATTTCCCCTCAGTCGAGTGATTACAGCAGGTCTTGCAGACAGCACATGCGCGCTGATGCTCGACCTAAAAAATAGAGTAAAATGTAATAAACCAAATGACACTGTTAGAAATGGGATCTCTAGTTGGCAAGGGCTTGCACCTTTGTCCAAGTAGGGACCCTTCTTCCTAGTCAGGGTAAGGGTGTTACACTCGTGAAGTAACCCCTGCTCACCCTCGTGGTAGCTTGGCACGAGCAGTCAGGCTTAATTCAGAGGCAGTGTGTAAAGCATTTGCACATAACCAACAGTAATACAGTGTAAGCACTACAAACGGACACCACACCAGTTTAGAAAAATAACCAATATTTTATATACTCAAGACAAGACCAATTACGACAAAAATCCACAATACTATACTTTATGAATGAATACTTGATACGGTAACTTCTTCTTTGCAGGAATAGCACAAAAGCAAAGTTCGTACGAGTCGGTAGCTCCGTCCGAGCCTACCGTGATGCTGAAAACCCCAGAGTCTAACAGTTCCAGCCGACCGCGTCGATACGGGCCAGCAGAGTCATGAACGGACTCGGTTACAGTACCTTTCTCGTTGTGGCTGGTACGGAGTGTACGAGCCGGTCGGCGTTCGTCGCGGTTGCAGTGCAAGATGGAGCGATGCAAGGTGCGGTGTCCCTCGATGCGGTGCAGGCAGCTGCTCGATGAGCGTCGTGCAGACGGAGTCGGTGAGTCCAAGGCATGCGATGCAGGGTGAGACGATGCTCGATGCGGTGCTGACAGGTTGCGATGCAGGCGACCTAGCCGGAGTGCGGGTGCTGGCGTCGGACAGCGGTGCGAGTCGGAGCGGTGCGTCGCAGACGTGCGAGCGGTGCCCCAAATGCGGTGCGGTCTCGACTCTTGAGCCAGTTGCAGCGACCGCGTCGGTCGGGTCCGGTTGGTTCAGTGAAGCGATGCGATGCGAACTGCGGTGCCCACAGGTCACGGTGCAAGCAGCGGCTCGATGTTGGCGGCGTCGGACGTCGCCCACGGTGAGACCAGGGTTGCGATGCGAAGCGGGGCGATGCGGTCTGCGGTGCAAACAGGTCACCGGCCAGGGATGGATTCGGTTGACGGAGTCGGTTGCAGTTCCCTTCCTCTGTGGCAACTGAAACAGCGTTCCAGAAGCGGTACCCAGAGGCTTGTGAAGTCTTTGTAGTCCCTGAGACTTCTTAACAGGAGGCCAGCTCAGTTTCAGGCCCTTGGAGATACTCAGCACAAGTTTGTAGAAAGTTCAGTCCAGTCCTTTCACTGCCCAAGGCAGAAGCAGCAGCTGCAGGCCAACCCAACAAAGCAACAACACAGCAAAGGGGCAGTACTCCTCCTGGCAGCTCTTCCAGCTCTTCGTCTTGGCAGGTTCCTTGATTCCAGCGAGATCTAAATTCATGGGGTCAGGGCCCCAATATTTATATCCCAAATTCCTTTGTTCTCTGAAGGCAGAGAGGCCTTTGCCTAGTCCAAACCATTTCTCGAGCACTTTGTTGACAAGTCTCCGTCCCTTCTTTCAGTGAGCAGGCCAGGGACATCAGACGCACCACAGGAGGTGGAGCCAGCATTGTGGAGGGAAGGCACTGTCCTATTCAGGGCCCAGGTGCGACCCCTCCCACCCATCTACATGTAGATCTTGCTATCCAGCCCTGTGCTGACTCACCCTGTCTCCTGGCATCCCCCAGCCCCTGTCACTCACATTCCAGACAAGGAATACACAACCTCGCAGAGGCAGGCTTGGATGGTTAGACAAGAAAATACCCACTTTCTAAAAGTGGTATTTTCAAACACAGAATGTTAAAACCAACTTCACTAAAAGATGCATTTTATCATTCTGAGTCCAGGCATACTAAACTCGAATTTCTACCATGTTCCCGGGTTCAGTTAGGATTATAAGCTGTAATAATCAAAACTGCCCGTTCTGGCCTAGGGGGAACAGGTAGCCTTGCAATAGTGAAAAACGAACTAGGCTGTAATTCACTATCAGGACATGCCGCACACACCCGGGCATGTCCTACCTTTCGCATACACCGCACCCTGCCCACAGGGGTACCTTGGGCCTACCTTAGGGGTGACTAACATGTAGCAAAGGGAAGGTTTAGGGACTTGCAAGTGTGTGCACTTGCCAAGTCGACATGGCAGCCCCAGGCTGCGCACAGGCTCTGCGTTGGCAGACCCGAGTTACACTTTACGGGCTGTTTGCGTGGGTGGCACAATCCAGTGCTGCAGCCCACCAACAGCATTTGGTCTATAGGCCCTGGCACTCGCAGTGCACTTTACAAGGGACTGACACATAAACCAAATAGGCCAATCATGGAAACACCAATCCATAATACATTTTATACAGGAGCACTTGCACTTTCCCACTGGACCGCAGTGAGGAAAGTGCGCAGAATCATTACACCAGCAAAAACAGAGTCAAAACCGGGAGGTCAGAAAGCAAAAAGTCAGGGGAAACACGCCAAAAGATGCCAAGTCTAACACATGTCCCCTCCAGCTGAAAGTAGGGAGAACTACCCAACCCCATTGGAGTTCTCTTCACTAAGGCGGAAGAACCTGGACAGACCATCTGCGTTGGCGTGTTCTGTACCAGGACGGTGTTCCACCGTAAAGTCCATTCCCTATAGGGAGATGGACCACCTCAGCAGTTTTGGATTCTCACCCCTCATTTGCATCAACCATCTGAGGGGCCTGTGGTCTGTCTGAACCCGGAAGTGAGCCCCAAACAGGTATGGTCTCAACTTCTTCAGTGCCCAGACCACAGCAAAAGCTTCCCTTTCTATGGCACTCCACCTCTGTTCCCTGGGAAGTAGTCTCCTGCTAAGGAAGACTACAGGCTGATCCAGGCCCTCTTCGTTCAGTTGTGAGAGCACCGCTCCCACACCATGCTCTGAAGCGTCAGTCTGCACGACAAATTCTTTGGAGAAGTCAGGTGCCTTGAGCACGGGCGCCGTGCACATGGCTGCCTTCAGGGCATCAAAAGCTTTCTGGCAGGACTCAGTCCAGATCACTTTCCTGGGCTGCCTCTTAGAGGTCAGCTCTGTTAAGGGGGCAACGATGGTGCCATAGCCCTTAACAAATCTCCTATAATAACCGGTGAGACCTAAGAAGGCTCTCACCTCTGTCTGGGTCTTGGGGGCTCCCAAGCCAGAATGGTGTCAATCTTGGGTTGTAGGGGCGCCACCTGGCCGCTTCCTACCTGGTGCCCCAAGTACACCACAGAACCCTGCCCGATCTGGCACTTACTGGCCTTGATCGTGAGGCCTGCACCTTGCAGAGCCCTCAACACTTTCTCAAGGTGCTGTAAATGTTCTTCCCAGCTGGAACTGAACACAGCAATGTCATCCAGGTAGGCGGCACTGAAATCCTCCAGCCCAGCCAACACCTGATTGACCAACCTCTGAAAGGTGGCAGGGGCATTCTTCAACCCAAAGGGCATCACCCGGAATTGGTAATGACCTTCTGGGGTTGAGAACGCTGATCTCTCCTTGGCCCCATCGGTTAAGGCAATCTGCCAGTACCCAGACGTTAAATCAAACGTGCTGAGGAACCGGGCAGCTCCCAACCGATCAATGAGCTCATCAGCTCTGGGGATGGGGTGCGCGTCAGTCCTGGTGACGGCATTGAGCCCACGGTAGTCCACACAAAACCGGAGTTCTGGAGTGGCACCGGGCGCCGCAGCCTTTGGGACCAAGACCACTGGGCTGGCCCAAGGACTGTGGGAGGGCTCAATCACCCCTAACGCCAACATCTTAGAGACCTCCTCCTTGATGCTGACTCTGACCCGGTCAGTCAACCTGTAAATTTTGTGCTTCACAGGATGGCTGTCACCGGTGTCCACGTCATGGGTACACCAGTGAGTAACACCGGGGGTCAGAGAGAACAGTGGGGCGAACTGTCCCAACAACTGGCGACAGTCCCCCTGCTGCTCCTGAGTCAGAGTAGGGGAGAGGATCACACCCTCTACTGACCCATCATGCTCCTTGGTAGACAGGAGGTCAGGGAGAGGCTCGCTCTCCTCTTCCACCCCATCATCTGTCGCCAAGAGCATACTCACTTCGGACCTCTCGAAGTGGGGCTTGAGGCGGTTCACGTGAAGGACCCTCAAAGGGTTCCTTGGAGCCTGCAAATCCACCAGGTAGGTGACGTCACTTTTGCGCTCCTTTACCTCATATGGCCCAGTCCACTTGTCCTGCAAGGCACAAGGTGCTATTGGGGCCATGACCCACACTTTTTGCCCAGGTTGAAATTCGACCAGAGTGGCATTCTGGTCATACCATCTCTTCATTTCTTCCTGGCTTGCTTCTAGGTTCGCCTGAGCGAGTTTCCTGAAGTGGGCAGTTTGGTTTCTAAAGGCCAGCATATAGCTAAATACATCCTGGGGAGTTTTCCTGGGAGCTGCCTCCCAGCCTTCCTTTACCAAACTCAGAGGTCCTCTGACAGGGTGGCCATACAGGAGCTCAAAGGGGCTGTACCCAAGAGACTTCTGAGGCACCTCCCTGTACGCAAAGAGTAGGCATGGCAAGAGGACATCCCACTTACGCCTCATGGGTTCTGTTAGACCCTTGATCATGCCTTTCAAGGTCTGGTTGAATCTCTCCACCAGACCGTTTCCTTGTGGGTGGTAAGGAGTGGTGAACTTGTAGGTTACACCACACTCCTTCCACAGGGATGTCATATACTTCGATATGAAATTGGTCCCCTATCGGAAACCACCTCTCTGGGGAATCCCGCACGGGAAAAGATCCCCATTAACGCCCGGCCCACCACTGGCGCCGTCGTTGTCCTGAGAGGGATTGCCTCCGGGTACCGGGTGGCATGGTCCACCAAGACCAGGATGTACCTGTTGCCCATGGCTGTCTTGGGATCCAGTGGCCCCACAATATCCATCCCTACCCTTTCAAAGGGTGTTCCAACAACAGGAAAAGGTTGGAGAGGAGCTTTGACCTTCCTCCCACTCTTACCACTTGCCTGGCAAGTTTGGCAAGACCTACAGTGTGCATCTGACTGCCTTCGCATTTGGGGCCAAAAGAAGTGGGTGACAAGCCTGTCAAAGGTCTTGTCCTGCCCCAAATGTCCTGCCAAAGGCACGTCATGAGCCAGACCCAGTAGGAAGGTCCTGAAGCGCTGGGGTACCACCAGCACACGGGCTGACCCAGGCTCAGCAACCTTAGGCTCACTGTATAGGAGACCACTCTCCCAGTAGATCAGATGTGACCCGGACTGATTACCAGCTGCCTGGTCTGCAGCCTGCCGCCGCAGACCCTCCAGAGTAGGGCACTCGTTCTGCTCCCTGCAGAACTCCTCCCTGGTGGGACCCCCTTCTTGCTGCCAATGGGTCAGCTCAGAGATGTCTCCCAGTTCGGCTACCTGCTCCCCTGTAGGCACCGGGGCATCCCCCTCAAGGTCCGCCTCCTCCCGGTCCGTGGGAACTTCGGGGGCCGGTTTCCCGCGCCTCCTGCCCTTTCTCTTGGCAGGGACTTGGGCCACTGTTTCAGGCTCCAAGTCCTTTTGATCACCCTTTCTGGCTGCCATTGACCGAGTAGACACGCATGCCCACTCTGGCAACCCAAGCATCTCCAAGTGAGACCTGAGCTCAACCTCCTTCCATAAGGACTGCTCCAGGTCGTTTCCTAGCAGACAATCTACAGGCATGGTAGGGCTCACAACCACCCTCAAGGGACCTGAGACCCCCCATTCAAAGGGAACCTGTGCCACCATACATTGGCGCTCTGAGTTGTCGACAGCAACTACTTGGTGGAATGCTCCTGGGACTACCTGCTTCTCAGAGACCAGGTGACACCGGACTGAGGTCACACTGGCTCCAGTATCTCTGAGAGCCTCTACCCTGTTCCCATTAATGGTCACCCAGGTGCTATATTTCTTTGTGTTAGGGGGCACCTGGTTTCCTGGGACCATCTCACTGTCCCCTAGTGAGACAAGGGTCATTTCTGCGGGATCCCCACCCTCCTGTGGGCACCCCTCCTCCCCAAGCGCTACACTAGCCAACACTTTGGATTGTCCACCGGTGGGTGGCTGTGTCCCCTTCGGGCACTTGGGGTCCCCCTTAAAGTGACCTACCTGGTCACATGCATAACACTTGCGGGGGCCGGTCTCAACAGGCTTCCCTGTAGAGACCCCTTTCTTCTTATCACCGGGGGCTGGGAACCTTTACCCTGGGTACTAGTTTGGGGCCCTTTAGAGAACTCCTGTGCTTTACCCTTGTCCCCCCCACCTTTCTGCTGGGGACCCTGCCCACCTTTGGCTGAGTCTCCCCAAATGCTTTCTTGTGGACCCTGGTACTCACCCAGCAGTCCGCTTCCATAGCAAGCTTCCTGGGGTCAGTTAGCTTACTATCCACTAGGTGCTGGCGCAGATCTGCAAAACATAGACTAGACAAGTGCTCCCATGCAATCAAGTTGTAGAGCCCCTGAAAATCGGTTACACTACTGCCCTTCACCCAACCATCCAGAGACCTGCAGAACACATCCACACATTCCAACCAAGTGTTGGCATCAGACTTCTTACTGGACCTGAACTGATCCCTGTACTTTTCAGGAGTAAGACCATACTTCGTGAGAAGGGCATCCTTCATGTCAGCATAGGTGAGGTGATACCCCTTACCCAAAGCTATCAGAGCATCCCTTGCTTCTTCTGGGAAAAGTGGCCACAATCCTGCTCCCCAATTCTCCTCAGGGACCCCATTCATGTGTATGGCTGCCTCATAACCCTGAAACCACCTTTGTATGTCATCCCCCTTCTTGAACTCCTTGCCTACGTTCTTGGGAATGTGCACAATCCTGTCTGCCTTTCTGGACGAATTGCTGCCACCATCTGAGCCTGACTTACTTCTAAGTTCTAGCTCCTTCAGTTCTCTCTCATGCTCTAAGAGCATCTTCCTTTCCTCTATGGCCAATCTCTTCTCCTCCCGCTCACTCTCCAGCCTGAGCTTCTGCAGCTTGAACTGCCTTGCCTCCCGCCTGTCCTCCAGCTCCTCTGGGGACAGACTGCTGCTGCCTGACCTGGCGGGTTCCCCCCTACCCAAAAGCACATCCACCCTGGAAATAGGCTCCTCCACCTCCTCACTGAGATCACCAGGCTGCCCATTGGCATGTCTGGCTGCTACCCAGGCCCTCAGCGCCTTCTGTAGCTCCTCCTTCCTTGTGAGGCCTTTAATTTGGACTTTCAGGTTTTTACAAATCGCTCGTAACTCCTTTACGGCGTAGGATTCCAACCTGTCCTCCTCAAAGATAACTTCCAGAGATGCAACGGATGATGCAATTGATTCAGGCATGACAAAAGTCGTGAGTTGAAAACTGGCAAGATCAAAAATAGGCCAAAAGAAAAAGAACCAGTATGTGGTACGTAATGGTCTGCGATATGGTAGTAGTGCACACCAATCACTGTAAGTCAAGTGCAAACGCAAGTCCTATCCTCACCGCTGACAACCAATGTTAGAAATGGGATCTCTAGTTGGCAAGGGCTTGCACCTTTGTCCAAGTAGGGACCCTTCTTCCTAGTCAGGGTAAGGGTGTTACACTCGTGAAGTAACCCCTGCTCACCCTCGTGGTAGCTTGGCACGAGCAGTCAGGCTTAATTCAGAGGCAGTGTGTAAAGCATTTGCACATAACCAACAGTAATACAGTGTAAGCACTACAAACGGACACCACACCAGTTTAGAAAAATAACCAATATTTTATATACTCAAGACAAGACCAATTACGACAAAAATCCACAATACTATACTTTACGAATGAATACTTGATACGGTAACTTCTTCTTTGCAGGAATAGCACAAAAGCAAAGTTCGTACGAGTCGGTAGCTCCGTCCGAGCCTACCGTGATGCTGAAAACCCCAGAGTCTAACAGTTCCAGCCGACCGCGTCGATACGGGCCAGCAGAGTCATGAACGGACTCGGTTACAGTACCTTTCTCGTTGTGGCTGGTACGGAGTGTACGAGCCGGTCGGCGTTCATCGCGGTTGCGGTGCAAGACGGAGCGATGCAAGGTGCGGTGTCCCTCGATGCGGTGCAGGCAGCGGCTCGATGAGCGTCGTGCAGACGGAGTCGGTGAGTCCAAGGCGTGCGATGCAGGGTGAGACGATGCTCGATGCGGTGCTGACAGGTTGCGATGCAGGCGACCAAGCCGGAGTGCGGGAGCTGGCGTCGGACAGCGGTGCGAGTCGGAGCGGTGCGTCGCAGACGTGCGAGCGGTGCCCCAAATGCGGTGCGGTCTCGACTCTTGAGCCAGTTGCAGCGACCGCGTCGGTCGGGTCCGGTTGGTTCAGTGAAGCGATGCGATGCGAACTGCGGTGCCCACAGGTCACGGTGCAAGCAGCGGCTCGATGTTGGCGGCGTCGGACGTCGCCCACGGTGAGACCAGGGTTGCGATGCGAAACGATGCGGTCTGCGGTGCAAACAGGTCACCGGCCAGGGATGGATTCGGTTGACGGAGTCGGTTGCAGTTCCCTTCCTCTGTGGCAACTGAAACAGCGTTCCAGAAGCGGTACCCAGAGGCTTGTGAAGTCTTTGTAGTCCCTGAGACTTCTTAACAGGAGGCCAGCTCGGTTTCAGGCCCTTGGAGATACTCAGCACAAGTTTTTAGAAAGTTCAGTCCAGTCCTTTCACTGCCCAAGGCAGAAGCAGCAGCTGCAGGCCAACCCAACAAAGCAACAACACAGCAAAGGGGCAGTACTCCTCCTGGCAGCTCTTCCAGCTCTTCGTCTTGGCAGGTTCCTTGATTCCAGCGAGATCTAAATTCATGGGGTCAGGGCCCCAATATTTATATCCCAAATTCCTTTGTTCTCTGAAGGCAGAGAGGCCTTTGCCTAGTCCAAACCAGTTCTGGAGCACTTTGTTGACAAGTCTCCGTCCCTTCTTTCAGTGAGCAGGCCAGGGACATCAGACGCACCACAGGAGGTGGAGCCAGCATTGTGGAGGGAAGGCAATGTCCTATTCAGGGCCCAGGTGCGACCCCTCCCATCCATCTACATGTAGATCTTGCTATCCAGCCCTGTGCTGACTCACCCTGTCTCCTGGCATCCCCCAGCCCCTGTCACTCACATTCCAGACAAGGAATACACAACCTCGAAGAGGCAGGCTTGGATGGTTAGACAAGAAAATACCCACTTTCTAAAAGTGGTATTTTCAAACACAGAATGTTAAAACCAACTTCACTAAAAGATGCATTTTATCATTCTGAGTCCAGGCATACTAAACTCGAATTTCTACCATGTTCCCGGGGTCAGTTAGGATTATAAGCTGTAATAATCAAAACTGCCCGTTCTGGCCTAGGGGGAACAGGTAGCCTTGCAATAGTGAAAACGAACTAGGCTGTAATTCACTATCAGGACATGCCGCACACACCCGGGCATGTCCTACCTTTCGCATACACCGCACCCTGCCCACAGGGGTACCTTGGGCCTACCTTAGGGGTGACTAACATGTAGCAAAGGGAAGGTTTAGGGACTTGCAAGTGTGTGCACTTGCCAAGTCGGCATGGCAGCCCCAGGCTGCGCACAGGCTCTGCGTTGGCAGGCCCGAGTTACACTTTACGGGCTGTTTGCGTGGGTGGCACAATCCAGTGCTGCAGCCCACCAACAGCATTTGGTCTATAGGCCCTGGCACTCGCAGTGCACTTTACAAGGGACTGACACATAAACCAAATAGGCCAATCATGGAAACACCAATCCATAATACATTTTATACAGGAGCACTTGCACTTTCCCCACTGGACCGCAGTGAGGAAAGTGCGCAGAATCATTACACCAGCAAAAACAGAGTCAAAACCGGGAGGTCAGAAAGCAAAAAGTCAGGGGAAACACGCCAAAAGATGCCAAGTCTAACAGACACCAATCCAGTAGGGGGAACTGGAGATCTGAATTTTGAAAGTTTTAAGTAGGAATAAAGCCTAGAAGCATAAAGTGCCATTGATAGTGAATGATTGCAGTAGACTGGGAACTAGTCGTAATTTGATGCTGAGCACAATGGAGCGCTGATTGCATACACCAACCAGGCTCGTCCTGTTCAAAGATTTTACCTTCTGACTTTAGACTTTTAGTCCCAGTCCATCACAGGAGTACACTTCTAAAGGCCCCAGGTGCTGTGGGCAGGCACTTAGAGACTCACAGGGTGGCAGGTAAAGACTAAACAATAGGTTCTAGTCCAATTCCAGTTGCAACTGGTCATCTGGGCAGTTGCAGGAAAAGGTCTCTTGCAGCTTTTTGTTTCCATGTTGTGTCTCTGTAACTTTAACAGGAGGTCTGCCTTATGACCCTTGGCATCCACTTCTATGTCCTGGATACAACAGAGAGCAGTTTCAGTCCTTTCAGGGCTCTTCTTAGGTTTGTCGGAAGCCTTTTGCTAAACTATATTTGGGCTCTGAGGGCTGGGGGTGTGTGTAGGGAGTGTACTGTCGTATTCCTAGTACCCTCCCAAATCTAACACCAAAATCCAGTTTGAATCAGCCGTGGGACCCCTAATAAACCCAGATACTGAAGTCTAATAGACCAAAGCAGGGTGTTCAAGAAACCAGAAAATGAATGCACAAGAAATGTTTTGGCATCTGAAGTGTGCCCCAGCAGACCTGTCAAGCAGGATTTGACACTGTAATGTCAAAAAGAGGCCCACTATGATTGGAACATGTCTGGCTGGTGGGGACAAAGGAAGGGCCGTGTCCAGGTATCAGCTAGCTTTTGCCCATTGAAGTTAATCGCGTTTCTGGGCACAGCCCACTGGCCATCTTTACAGGGCTCTGTGAGCAGTTTTAATACTCCTTCAAATTCTAATTACTGGCTGTCAGAAGTGGGAGAACAAATGCAAATGTGCCTCTTCTGATGCTTCTAACCTGTATTTCCTGGAACAGATTTCTGAATGAAACTGGTGATATATGCTTGACAGGCATGGGACATCAGGGTAATGGCATTTACCAGGTGACATCTCGGTATGGATTTTGCCAGACTTGTGGAATGTTTTAACTTTTTATTGTGGGACTTTTGATGCCAAGATTGACTCATAGCGTTGATGGGCAAAACCAAGACTTTTCCTACCATGATCTTAGACACAGTTGGGGGCGAAAGATACCAAAAAAACTTACTGAGAATGAGCCTCTGTCACTGAGTGATACAGCTGTGAGTCACAGGTCCTGTTAGAGTCCATTGGACAGCTCATAACAATGTTCACTCACTTAAGGTTCCATTGTGAACTTAACTTCCATGCTATCACTTGCACAGTAGCTCTATCTTGTTTTCCCTGCTAATTGCATTTTGGTAACCGTCTTTGCCCTCATTGCCCTTCTACCCCTACTAAAGGGCCAATTAGGCTGTTAATGGCATCAGAGGCTTTTTCTACAGCTTGGTCATCTGTGCACCCTCCTGCACCATCCAGCCTTTTGTACTGTTCAGACCAAATGCTGTTGTGGCACACTGGGAGTATTATGCTAGAGGAAAAAAGGATGAGGACTGGGGTAGATAGACGGCAACAAACAGGGGCAAATACACAAACTAAGCACATAAACTCAAATCATAATAGGCATATGTGCCACATGCTTTGCCAGCCCTCCCCAGTGTTGATCCCAACTTATTCAGCATTGCTGCTTTTTGCAGAAGAAAAGTAAATAGCGTGGAGGTGGGAGAATATATGTGCACTCTGATTCACCTGCTCACCTGTTTATTTTCTCCTCAGTTCTTTGCTTTACCCTGTCTGCCACCCAGTACCTGCCTAGTGCCAATCTAGCACCTGACACAAGCTGTACATTCCCAGACCCCAAAGTACTAAAAATATTGGTGTTTACTACACTGGAGATGGATGCTGCTATTTTATTGCCTCCAGGGCTAGAAGCAGATAAGCAAAGCAAATGAAACTCAACATCTTCAACCATGGCAAACACTGTCTACTACTGGAGTTGTACTTCAACTCCAAAACAAATATGGTAATCAGATAGGACCAATGCTATGATCTCTATTCTGACAGGGAAGAGTTGGAATCACAGGCATTGCACTGGCTGAGCTGGGTATGGCAGCAGTGGTGGACATTAGAGCAAGGAACCATCAAGGCAAAGAAGAGAAAGGAAACACCAGCACATGCATGCCTCCGATGAAAGTGGAGGAGTAGACCATGCCCAGCTTCATATGCTGTCTCTTCTCACACTCTTGTTTGCATTCTGTTTACACACTGCCTAGGACCATGGGCCAGATGTACGACCATGTCATTTAGTGACTCGCAAATTGCTCTCAACTGCGAGTCGCAATTTGTGAGTCCCTAAATGCCATGTACAACAGTGTCTGAGACACTGTTAATGATTCCTAATGGGGTCGCAAATTGCATGCCTCATGCATATTAATGAGGCACTCACAATTTGCGACCCCATTAGGAATGGCTGGCCCTCCCAGGTATGGTGGCCTGCTGGGCTCAGCAGACCTCCATGTCTGGGACTGCTTTTAAATAAAGCAGCTTTTTTTTAAATGCAGCCCGTTTTCCTTAAAGGAAAACGGGATGCATTTAAAAAAAGAAAAACGAAACGTTTTCGTTTTATTTTTGTAAGGGCAGGTAGTGCTGGGACCACTGTCTGCCCCTTAAAAATATTTTCCCCTGCATTCGCAAAGGGGAAGGGGTCCCCTGGGCCTTCCCATTTGCGAGTGCTTTACCACCCTCTTGGAGAGGGCGGTAAATTGCGAGTGTTTTTGCGACCGCAATTGCGGTCGCAAAACATTCTTACATAGGCCTCTGACTCGCTATTAGGAAGGGACGCCCTCGGAACGCCCCTTCCTAATAGCGGCTCGCAATTCCTATTTAGCGAGTCGCCAAAAAATTGCGACTCGCTAAATAGGGATTGTACATGGCCCTATCAGATTTTGCATGCGCAAACGGGTTGCAAACCCGTTTGCGCATGCAAAATAGGGTCGTACATCTGGCCCCATGTTTGCTACCTGTCAGAGTGTCAAGAGAGTCCACGAAAGTGTTTACATTTCTCTAGCATGGGTAAAAAAAAACAGCTGTACTGCAGCAAATAAAATTAAATTGAAAAAAGCCAGGAAAGGCAGTCCATGAATGGCTGGCCTACTGGCTATTTGGCAGCCCAGCGGCAAGACACAGTGAAGTGAGATGAAAACATGCAAAGAATGGTATTGTCTGGAATATCTTGTGTGAAAGACCAGGTCCATGCAAATGGCATGGGGTGCCAGCTTTTCCCAGGCAAGGTGGGGGAACGAGCATGAAGCGTGGATGGAGCAAACACTGCTGCATGCTATTGACTGTGCCGCCCCCTGCTACATTTTAATTGGCCAATCGGGCAAGTGGGACCCCAGCTCAAGTGTGGACCGAGCCGGCCCCCAGCTGCACATTCAAGTAAGCAGAATGAAGAGGAGGTCAGTGGCACTATACTCATCTCGATAAATCCAGCAGTAGGGAGCCAGCAAGGAATGCTGCAGGGAGAGGCCATTCAGCGGAAGACTTGGAGTGGACTGGCGGTGCTGTTTGCGGCACCCATCTGGGAGTGGACTATGCAGCAGTGGATTGAGCATAGAGGGAGCAACATCAGGAAGACCGGCACAGGTTAAAGAGCCGAAGGGGATGCCCAACAGGAGGGCCACACTGCATCGAGGAGCAAGCACAAGCCAGGTCACACAACAGCTGCACCAGAGAGGCCCGGGTGAGCTGACTGAAGTCTAAAATGCGCCCTCTGTACAACTGGCATGGAGCAGGTTGTGCCAAGCCACGCAGTGGCTGTGCCATGAAGGCCACATCCATTCTGACAGCATCCCACCCCAGCAGGAAGAGGTCACAAGCGCATAGCTCCACCTCCCCCTCACTCCAGAGAATTAAAGTGGCACGCTCATATTTGGCCCAGAAGGAGAGGCAAGCGGCATCCCGGGCGCAAAGGACACCGAATAATAAAAGACTAGCCCAAAGGTTGGAGTGGGATCAACAAGCAGCTGGTAAATATGGCATGTCAGGTATGGTGTTGTAGATATGGTAGATAAGAATGGTGGTTATGTTAGTCAGGTATGTCAGGTAAGTAGGTATGCTACGTAAGGAAGTAGATACGGAATGCAGGTTTCGTAAATAGGTTACATATGGTAGGTAGACTAGGTAAGACACATTAGATATGATAGGTATATTAAGTAAGGAAAAGAAGGTTCAGAATGGTGGGTATGGTTAGCTAATATGGCAGGTTAGGTATGGTAAGTAGGTATGGTAGGTAGGTTAGGTGTGAAAGGTTACTTATAGTAGGGAGACAGGATGTGTATGAATGTATGGTAGGCTAGTTCGGTAAACGCAGGTTGAGTATAGTGAGTAGGATGGGTTAGTATAGTGAGTAGGTTGGTAAGTATGGTAGGCTAGGTAGGGATGGTATATATGGTTATAGGTAGGCTTTCCTTTTTTCAGTTTCTATTTTTGGTAAATTCTGGTGTTTTTTTTTCAGTGTTTTCACGTGATTTCAATACCATTAAAAAACAGTGGTTATCAGTGGATACACATTTTCGCACCATTAAAAACAACAGAAAGAGTGTTTTTCCGGTGTTTATGGAATGTTTTCTTTTATTATTGCTTGCTTTATGCACTGATAGCACATGGTATATAGACAGTATACGTATAGTGTATATGAGGTCCAAATACATTTTTGCAAATTTAACCTATTGTAGTACACCATATAATACTTCTTCAGTGAGTCTTTGATCATGTGCGCTCGCTCTTTCCTTCCTATGTAAACTTCTTTCTGTGAAAAGGCCCTCTCAACATTGGCACTTGAGACGGACAATGCCAAAACAGCCAGTACACAATTTGTTAACTCTGGCCATTGACATAGCTTTCCATGCCAATACTGGTGCACTTGAAGATTGCGATTCTCAGGGCAGGTTCTGCAACATTTGCATTGAACTGGGCGCTTATGCCCTCAGAGTTATTGAAGTGGTCAAAAATGAAGCAGCACTTTTGAAACTACGGAGGAAATTCCCCTTTACGGAAGGGATCTAGAACTTGTACAGAGTACCACAGTGAGGTTTCATTGACTTCAAATGCCATGGTTGGTAAAGGGACATTTCTATGCATCATTGCAAGCCATTTCTCATACATTGTAAAATAAAAGTTCCTGAATTGCTCTTCAACATTGCTTTGCTTACCAAGTGGCAAGCACTCTAACATGGAACATGTTGCAGTGCCAGAGTCGCTAAAGGTGTTGCCCAGCCTACACTCAAGGAGATGTTTCACATCTACACCAACTATGCTGAACACTTGGCAGACAAGGGTGTTTTCAGACTCTAGTTTTTTTATTATGTCCACTACAGCAGTTATGTTTTCCTGTAAAAATCTAAGAATGCAGTAGAGTGTACTTTTTTTCACATCACTATCAATATGCGACCAAAGATCCTCACATTTCTTGCCTTTGTCATCATCACTCAGCAAAAATTCTGTAAACGGTCGCCACATGGATAATATAGCATTCATAGCCCCTTGGACTGAGAACCATCATCTAAGTGACACAGTTGGGATGACTTTTTCTTTGATGCCACACAAAGCACGAAATTAGAAATATTTGAATTTTAGTTACTGTGGATATCAAAACAGTGCACCAGAATGGACTAAAAAGTCAATAGAATTCTTCAATAACTCTGAAGGTTGTAAAGATGCTTGCAGCATACCATCTAACAAGTGGCAAGGATCTCTTACAGGGAAGAACTTCAGCTCAGGTATCGATTTTGACAGGTCATCACACAACATTTTCATATACGTAGCTGAATCACTGCAAATACAAACAATATCACTCCAATCTTTGTTGAACTTGGAAAGAACCTTTTTGCAGGGCATTCAAAGTGACACTGCGTTCCATGTTCTCTAAAAGTCTGGTGTCATGTTTTCACCACTATCCCAGATGCTTGGTGATAGCACTCTTTTCACATATACTTGTCACTATACCTTGCATTGAATGTTTAAAGCCTGAGGTGTTGTCAATTCACCCACTATCAATACTGACTCACTAGAAACTGTGGGCTGATGTATCAAGGGTTTTTACCCATTCTCTGTGGGTAAATGTGATGACACATATTGGGAAAGATTCCCAGCCATTTTACCTATCAGTGAAAGAATCAAACGCAGCCAAAATATCAAATATGATTTTGATATTTCCTGATTCTCTACAGTTTATAAAATAATTAAACAAGACCTAAAACATGCTTCTAAACCCTGTATCTTTAGACCAAAGACCACAAAACTGAAAAAAGCAAAAAGAAGAAGAAACAATATTTGAGCGGCATCCCTAAACAACAAAACTCAAGCAGAATAATGCTAGCCCAGTCTTTCATGCTGCTAGCTTGTATAACAAAGTTACATTGTATTGGCCCCTTCAGGAAGAAAAAAATGACTCACTCTCCTTTATCTTTCTTTGAATGGCATTTAGTTTGTGGTTGTGCAGGTGTTTTTTCAGTGTTTATATGTTTTCACTGGTGAGGGCTATTTCTCTTTCAGTGGTGTTTTATCAGTTATTATAGGTTTAAACCTAAAACCGGACAGCCTAGTTATAGCTTAGGAATGGTAGGTAGGTAGACAGGTTGTTATGGTATGTTAGGAAAGGTAGATAGGACTAGAAGGTATTTGTGACAGGTATATAGGTATGGTAAGTAGATTTGTTAGGTATACTAGGCAGGTATGATAAGTTAGGTATAGTATGTAGATATGCGATGAATTCATGTATGATGGGTAGGTATGGCAGAAGGGTATGGTAAGTTAGGAATAGTAGGTTAGTATGGCAGGCATTTATGATGGTTAGGTGGATATGTATGGTAGGTTAGATGGGGAAGGGGGCACGTGTCTTCCGTCCCTAGGCCACACAACATACTCTTAGGTATTGACTACCCCCTTCCCTGGAGAACAAACTCCCTGATCTTAGTCAAGACTTTTAGCTAGATAAAGCCAATCCCCTGAACCTTATTCACACCACCTTGAATCTCGAGCAGCTCCTGGAACTCCACCTGACCTCTTGGACTAACCAAACCCACTCACCAAACAACATACATCTGGAGAGAGGAAGTGGCTTAACGGCTAGGGCAGTCGATCACAAATCTGGGGAACCGGGTTCGAGTCTCAGCAATGACGCTCAACATCCTGTGATTCTGGGCAAATAAATTAATTTCCCTGTGCCTAACAAAAATTAATGTGTCATTGTGTAACGCAGCTGGTGCTCATGTAAAGCGCTCTGATACCTGATACCTTTGGGTCAAGTTCGCGCTATATAAAACATAACTCACTTCTTATTGGATGGCCAAACTACTCCTGACAAAGGGTATCGTACATCAAAAATTCTCCGAATTCGACTGAAAAACTCAATCCCATCTCCAGATCCCAGAGGGTTATAGACCACCTATCTGATGATGACATTCACTCCCTTCTGCTATCTCACACTACTAATAATAGGGATTCATCCCCCGCGCCAGTCACTATCCAGACTATTCCATCCAAGCCACTTAGAAAACATAGTCTCAAATACAGAACCGAGAACAAGTTCAATCTACTATAAGTTCCCATAACTCACTGTGAAGCTTTAGAAACCAAATCTCTTCTCAGGTCTATGCTTCTCAACTGCAGGTCGGCGGTAAAACATGCAGCTGATATTGCAGATCTCATTCTCACACAAGACCTTGACCTCTTTATATTAACTGAAGCATGGCTCAATGAGACCTCCTCACCTAGCCTGGACATTCTAGTCCCACCCAACTATAACATCATCAGACTGGATACAACTAGAAGATCTGTGGGGGGCTTAGCATGCATTTACTGCTCCATGCTCACCCTGAAACATTCACAAACTGTGACAATGCCAGCCTATGAATATCTAGGTATAGAAATTTGGAGCAATAACAAGATGGCATGCAAACTCCACACAATTTACCACCCTCAAAAAACAACCTACCTTTCATTGAACAAATAATGGAGACCATCTCCTCTAACTCGGATCAGCACACCAACCATATCTTCCTCTGAGATTTCAACTTACATTGGAATGACTCGAACTACCCCATTCTGAACATGGTCCAAGCCTTCCTCAAGGACCTCAACCTCACCCAGTCAAGTAATGGCCCAACACACAATAGAGGCTCCACTCTCGTTCTAATCATATCTAGGAACAATACCATTCAACTTGAATCCATAACCCCATGTGATTGGTCAGAGCACTACCTAATCTCCTTCCTCATCCTGGAGAAGCTGTTTATTAGAAAGGGCCAACCTCTTTTACCCAGACAATGGTCCAGAGACTTGAGAAATATTAATCCATACTATCTAACCTCTAATATCAACAACACCCTTCTACCTCCCACAAACATGAAGAATGTTAATGTTCTTACTGAACACTACATACACTCCATGTCAGACATACTGGATACGATTGCTCCTAAACAGTTAAAAAGAATACCAACCAACACTCCACACCCTGGTTTAATGGCAGCCTTAATGAGGAAAGACGCAACTTAAGGCTTGTTGAAAGATCAGTGTGAAGCTCTCCATCCATCGCATACCTCAAGCATCTGAAGTCGACAAGAAGCTCCTACAATAAACATATCCAAAGTTCCAAAGCAGAATACTTTAGGGTGCAACTAGACAATGCCAAAAACAGACCGAGGAAACTATCAGAAATCATCAAACAACTAACAGTATGCAACTCTAACCAACACTCAGCTGACACCGGATCCTTGCCAAGCGGGGTGGAGTTCTCCGACTATTTCATTGGAAAGAGAAGGAGGATTGAATCTGATCTGCATTGCGCTTCACAGCTTCTGCCAACCCAGGGCCAGCCTAGGCTCCTATCTGGACAGCACCAGGTCAATTACCCTCCTTTTGGCTATACTACTAAAAACAATGCCACTTGGAGTGCCTTCAAAATCCCAGATGAAGCAGTTTTACTAAAAATTCTAACAACAACAAAACCCTCCAACCATTTCAGTGATCCTCTACCTGCCAAGTTCATCAAACAGCTGAGCCCTTCCATGCTCCCTCTCTGGACGAAGATTGTCAATGCATCTTTCCCTCAGAGCTTGTTTCCTGATTACTTAAAGATAGGACAGGTCACCCCTATTCCAAAAAAAGCAAATGCGGACCTGTCTGACCTCAATAATTACCACCCAATAACCAACATCCCGACACTGGCAAAGCTATTAGATAAATACATGAACGTACAACTCTGCAACCACATTGAGCATTTTCAGCTCCTAGATCATCATAAATGTGGATTCAGAACAGGTCATAGCACTCAAACGTCTCTACCACACATTGTCAATGACGCCCTGAGAGTGCTGAACCAGAACGAACCCTGCCTACTTATACTACTTCATCTCTCCTCTGCTTTCGATGCTGTCAAACATGATAATATGAATGGCCTTCTAGAGAAGAGGATGGGGCTATCTAGTCCTGTCTTAAACTGGTTTGCCTCGTTGTTAGAAATGGGGGTCTCTAGTTGGCAGAGGTAGGTACCTTTGTCCAAATAGGAACCCTTGCTTCTAGTCAGGGTAAGGGGGATACACACTCTAGATAACCCCTGCTTATCCCAAAGGCAATGTGTAAAGTATTTGTACCAACACTCACAGTAACACAGTGATAACACCACAAATGGACACCACACTGGTTTAGAAAAATAAAGTATCTTTATCTAAACTTAACAAGACCAAAACGACACAAATCTAACATACAAGTATTAGGAAAAATGACTTTCAAAAGGTTTTAGCAACTGAGTCCATAGAAAACTATGGATGCGTGATTTCTTGAAAAGTACCTGTCGTTGCGACAAAATTCACCAAGCCAAACAGCCGCAGTGATGGGAAGCGTCGAAAACAAACAGATGCGCCGATTCCTGAGACCTTCATGGATGCAATGCAACAGTTCCGCTGGACACAGGGGAGCGGTGGGTGGGGTCTGGCGTGTAGGGGAAAGCGATGCGTCAATTCTGAGACGACTCCGATCCACAGGTGATGCATCGGGGAAAACTTGCTGCACAGGGACGATGCGTGGAAATCCGGGATGCGTCAGCAAACGATGCGGCGGCAGCGAGCGGCGCTGCGTCGACCTTTTCAGCCGCGATCCCTTGATGCGTCGATTCTTGCCGCGGCGACAGGCGCTGCGTCAGTTTCAGCAGCGGCGCGGCGGTGCGGGGAGATTCTTCTCGCACCACGGCGTTGCGTCGGAAAAACTGTCACAAGAAGAGCGATGCGTTGATTTTCTTGTTGTTGCAGTGCTTTCCAGCTCCCAGTAGCGGAGACAACCTCCAGAGGCCACACACAGCCACAGGCACTCCTGGCAGGTCAGAACTCCCAGCAAGGAAGTTCAGGGGAGCTGAGGGAGAAGTTTTTGTGTGCCTGAGACTTCAAAACAGGAGGCAAGCTCTACTCAAGCCCTTGGAGACTTTCCTCAAGCAGGGGGACACAGCACACAGCAAAGTCCTTCTCCATTCCTTGGCAGAAGCAGCAACTGCAGGCCAACCCCAGACACACAACAAAGGCAGAACGTCTCCTCAGTTCCTCCAGCTCTTCTCCTTGGCAAAGGTTCCTCTTGATTCCAGAAGTAGTCTAAAGTCTGGGGTTTTGGGTCTGATACTTATACCCCAAAATGTCTTTGCTCTCTTTGTGCAAGGGGCTCTGAGCCCAGTTCAAACCAGTTCTGGGGGGCACTCTGCAAGTGCACAACAACATCCATTGTCAGTGTGAGCCTTGGCTCCTGACACACCACAGGGGGGCGGAGCCAGCATTGTGGAAGGCAGGCACAGCCCTATTCAGGTACAGGTGCTACTCCTCCCAGCACTCCAAATGCAGGTCAGGCCTATTCAGCCTAGTGCTGACTCATCCAGACTCCTAGAGCCACTGCACCTCCCCAGCCCCTGTCCCTCCAAAGCCAGACAGTCAATCCACAAACAGGCAGAGGCACACATGATGGATGAATAAGAAAATAGCCACTTTCTAAAAGTGGTATTTTCAAACTCAGAATGCAAAAATCACCTTTCCTAAAAGATGCATCTTTAGATTCTGAGTTCAGGCATACTAAACTTTATTTTCCTATCTGGTCCCAATGGTAAGTTATATTTATAAGATGTTATAAATTAACTCCCATGCTTTCCTATGAGGACAGATAGCCTTGCAATAGTGAAAAATGAAATTGGCAGTAATTCACTATCAGGACATGCCACACACATCAGGGCATGTCCTACCTTTCACATACACTGTCCCCTGCCCACAGGGGTACCTTGGGCCTACCTTAGGGTGACTGACATGTAAGAAAAGGGAAGGTTAGGGCCTGGCAAGTGGGCCCACTTGCCAAGTTGACATGGCAGTTAACAACTACGCACAGACACTGCGGTGGCAAGTCTGAGTTACCGTTTCAGGACTACTCGTGTGGGTGGCACAATCAGTGCTGCAGGCCCACTAGTAGTATTTGATTTACCAGCCCTGGCACACTCAGTGCACTCTTCTAGGGACTGACCAGTAAATTAAATATGCCAATCAGGGAGAACCAATCATAATAACAATTTACACAGGGAGCACTTGCACTTTGACACTGATCGGCAGTGGCAAAGTGCCCAAAGCATCTAAGCCAGCAAAAACGAAATCCAGCACAGCATCAAAAATACAGGAGGTAGAGGCAAAAAGTCAGGGGAAACCATGCCAAAGATGCCAAGTCTAACACGTGTCCCCTCCCGCTGAAAGATGGGGAGAACTACCCATCCTCTTGGGAGTTCTCATCACTAAGGCGGAAGAATCTGACAGACCATCAGCATTGGCGTGTTCTGTACCAGGGCAGTGTTTCACCGTAAAGTCCATTCCCTGTAGGGAGATGGACCACCTCAACAGTTTTGGGTTCTCACCCCTCATTTGCATCAAACATCTGAGGGGCCTGTGATCAGTCTGAACCAGGAAGTGAGTCCCAAACAAGTAGGGTCTTGACTTCTTCAGCACCCAGACCACAGCAAAAGCTTCTCTTTCAATTGCACTCCACCTCTGTTCCCTGGGCAGTAGCCTCCTACTAATGAAAGCTACGGGTTGGTCCAAGCCCTCGTCGTTCAATTGTGAGAGTACTGCTCCCACACCATGCTCTGAAGCATCTGTCTGCACAACAAATTCTTGGAAGAAGTTGGGTGCCTTGAGCATGGGCGCCGTGCACATGGCAGATTTCAGGGCTTCAAAAGCGGTCTGACAGGCATCGGTCCAGATCACTTTCCTTGGCTGCTTCTTAGAAGTCAGCTCTGTCAAGGGGGCAACAATGGTGCCATATCCCTTGACAAACCGTCTGTAGTACCCGGTGAGTCATAGGAAGGCTCTCACCTCTGGGTCTTGAGGGGCTCCCAAGCCAGAATAGTGTCGATCTTAGGTTGTAGGGGCGCCACCTGGCCGCCTCCTACCTGGTGCCCTAAGTACACCACAGAACCCTGCCCTATCTGGCACTTACTGGCCTTGATAGTGAGGCCTGCCTTCTGCAGAGCCTTCAACACTTCGCAGAGGTGTTGCAAGTGTTCCTCCCAGCTGGAGCTGAACACAGCAATGTCATCCAGGTAAGCGGCGCTGAATTCCTCCTGCCTGGACAATACCTGGTTGACCAGTCTCTGGAACGTGGCAGGAACGTTCTTCAACCCAAAGGGCATGACACGGAACTGTTAGTGCCCCTCTGGCATTGAAAACGCAGACCTCTCTCTTGCCCCATCAGTCAAGGCAATCTGCCAGTACCCAGACGTTAGATCAAACGTGGTAAGGTACCGGGCAGCTCCAAGCTGATCAATGAGCTCATCAGCTCTGGGGATGGTGTGCGCATCAGTCCTGGTGACGGCATTGAGCCCACGGTAGTCCACGCAGAACCGGAGTTCAGGAGTGGCACCGGGCGCAGCAGCTTTTGGAACCAAGACCACTGGGCTAGCCGAGGGGCTGCTGAAGGGCTCTATCACCCCTAACGCCAACATTTTGGAAACCTCTTCCTTAATGCTGGCCCTGACTCTGTCAGTTACCCTGTAAATTTTATGCTTCACAGGTAAGCTGTCCCCAGAGTCCACATCATAGATGCACCAATTGGTGACTCCTAGAGTCAGGGAGAACAGGGAGGCGAACTGTCCCAGCACCTGGCGACAGTCCCTCTGCTGCTCTGGGGTCAGGGTGGGAGAGAGGTTCACACCATCCACTGACCCATCATCTTCCTTGGCTGACAGGAGGTCAGGAAGAGGCTCACTCGCCTCCTCCATTCCATCGTCTGTAGCCAGGAGCATTGTGACCTCAGACCTCTCAAAGTGAGGTTTGAGGCCGTTCACGTGCAGAACCCTCAAAGGGTTCCTAGGAGTCTGCAAGTTAACCAGGTAGGTTACATCGCTCTTGCGCTCCACCACCTCAAATGGACCAGTCCACCTGTCTTGGAGCGCACAAGGCTCCACTGGTGCCATCACCCACAGTTTTTGGCCAGGCTGAAACTCAACCAGTGTGGTATTCTGGTCGTACCATCGTTTCATCTCCTCCTGGCTGGCTTCCAGGTTCGCCTGAGCGAGTCTCCTGAAGCGTTGAGTCTGGTTTCTGAATGCCAGCATGTAGCTGAACACATCTTGGGGGGTCTTACCAGGAGTTTTCTCCCAGCCCTCCTTCACCAGACTCAGAGGTCCTCTCACAGGGTGCCCATACAGCATTTCAAAGGGACTAAACCCTAAGGATTTCTGGGGGACCTCCCTGTAGGCAAACAACAGGCATGGTAAAAAGACGTATATTGTAAAGACAGAGGCCCCCTGCTAATAGGGTGCAGTTCCTTAAGGCAGGGCTAATGAATCAAGTGTAAAGGCTTAAGGCAACAATTATACCAACATCACTTAATTTCAACAATAAACTAGGCAAAAATATTTTAAGAAACAAAGGAGAACCAACAATTACTGTTTTTCATTTTAAAGTATCAAAAATTATTTTATTAATAGTCAAATTAATACTAAAAAGACAATTGCATACTAAAACAACAACCCCATTCATACTAGTTCATTCGTATCTTCATTCATACAGAATACAATCAAATCACAATAAAAACCACAATTTTTGTTGACAAAGACAATGATAACAATTAATATCTGATTTTCATGATCATAGAAAAACAAAGTGGCACAATGGTAATAGACTGTTGTGTTCTACGTGCGTTTCGGCACAAGACAGTGCCTTTGTCAGGAAAAGGGCCACAATGGATCAATGATGATATCTTGTCTCTCTCATAGCGATGATCAAGTTATGTCTATGACTGCTGCCACTTGTAGAGCGTTAACTGCATCTGGCCAAAGATGATAAAATACTTCAATATTAGGTCTACAATTGAGAGAGTGTGTGTTACAATGACACCACAGACGGAAAGCCGTATAATGCTAACATCGGGCAACTGGATATAGGTCGTCCTTTTTAATTGAATTGCTTTATGCTCAATAATTCACCAATTGATGTATTTGTTGAATTATATCGGGTTGCCAGATAAGGGATTCCTCCGCACGCCGAGATAGCCGCGTGAAGACGTCCCACTTACGTCTCATGGGTTCTGCAAGACCCTTTATCATGCCTTTCAGGGTTCGGTTGAATCTCTCAACCAACCCATTCCCTTGGAGATGGTAAGGAGTGGTGAATTTGTACATTACACCGCACTCCTCCCACAGTGACTTCATATACCTGGAAATGAAGTTTGTACCACGGTCAGAGACCACCTCTCTGGGGAACCCCACACGGGTAAAGATCCCCATCAATGCACGGCTCACCACAGGGGCCGTGATTGTCCTGAGAGGGACAGCTTCTGGGTACCGGGTGGCATGGTCCACCAAGACCAAAATAAACTTGTTGCCTAAGGCTGTCATAGGATCCAGGGGCCCCACAATGTCGATGCCCACCCGCTCGAAAGGGGTGCTCACCACAGGAAAGGGTTGGAGGGGAGCCTTACACTTCCTCCTGTCTTGCCACTTGCCTGGCAAGTCTGACAAGACCTACAGTGTGTGCCAACGTTCCTCTGCATTTGGGGCCAGTGAAGTGGGTGACAAGCCTCTGATAGGTCTTGTCACACCCCAAATGTCCTGCCAGAGGTACGTCATGAGCCAGACCCAGTAGGAAGGTCCTGTAGCACACGGGTACCACCAGCACACGGACTGCCCCGGGCTCAGCGACCTTAGGCTCACTGTAAAGGAGACCATTCTCCCAATAAATCAAATGTGATCCGGTCGGACCACCTGCTGCCTGGTCTGCAGCCTTCTGCCGCATACCAACTAGAGTAGGGCATTCTATCTGCGCCTTCCAGAAATCCTCCTGGTAAAAAGACGTATATTGTAAAGACAGAGGCCCCCTGCTAATAGGGTGCAGTTCCTTAAGGCAGGGCTAATGAATCAAGTGTAAAGACTTAAGGCAACAATTATACCAACATCACTTAATTTCAACAATAAACTAGGCAAAAATATTTTAAGAAACAAAGGAGAACCAACAATTACTGTTTTTCATTTTAAAGTATCAAAAATTATTTTATTAATAGTCAAATTAATACTAAAAAGACAATTGCATACTAAAACAACAACCCCATTCATACTAGTTCATTCGTATTTTCATTCATACAGAATACAATCAAATCACAATAAAAACCACAATTTTTGTTGACAAAGACAATGATAACAATTAATATCTGATTTTCATGATCATAGAAAAACAAAGTGGCACAATGGTAATAGACTGTTGTGTTCTACGTGCGTTTCGGCACAAGACAGTGCCTTTGTCAGGAAAAGGGCCACAATGGATCAATGATGATATCTTGTCTCTCTCATAGCGATGATCAAGTTATGTCTATGACTGCTGCCACTTGTAGAGCGTTAACTGCATCTGGCCAAAGATGATAAAATACTTCAATATTAGGTCTACAATTGAGAGAGTGTGTGTTACAATGACACCACAGACGGAAAGCCGTATAATGCTAACATCGGGCAACTGGATATAGGTCGTCCTTTTTAATTGAATTGCTTTATGCTCAATAATTCACCAATTGATGTATTTGTTGAATTATATCGGGTTGCCAGATAAGGGATTCCTCCGCACGCCGAGATAGCCGCGTGAAGACGTCCCACTTACGTCTCATGGGTTCTGCAAGACCCTTTATCATGCCTTTCAGGGTTCGGTTGAATCTCTCAACCAACCCATTCCCTTGGAGATGGTAAGGAGTGGTGAATTTGTACATTACACCGCACTCCTCCCACAGTGACTTCATATACCTGGAAATGAAGTTTGTACCACGGTCAGAGACCACCTCTCTGGGGAACCCCACACGGGTAAAGATCCCCATCAATGCACGGCTCACCACAGGGGCCGTGATTGTCCTGAGAGGGACAGCTTCTGGGTACCGGGTGGCATGGTCCACCAAGACCAAAATAAACTTGTTGCCTAAGGCTGTCATAGGATCCAGGGGCCCCACAATGTCGATGCCCACCCGCTCGAAAGGGGTGCTCACCACAGGAAAGGGTTGGAGGGGAGCCTTACACTTCCCTCCTGTCTTGCCACTTGCCTGGCAAGTCTGACAAGACCTACAGTGTGTGCCAACGTTCCTCTGCATTTGGGGCCAGTGAAGTGGGTGACAAGCCTCTGATAGTTCTTGTCACACCCCAAATGTCCTGCCAGAGGTACGTCATGAGCCAGACCCAGTAGGAAGGTCCTGTAGCACACGGGTACCACCAGCACACGGACTGCCCCGGGCTCAGCGACCTTAGGCTCACTGTAAAGGAGACCATTCTCCCAATAAATCAAATGTGATCCGGACGGACCACCTGCTGCCTGGTCTGCAGCCTTCTGCCGCATACCAACTAGAGTAGGGCATTCTATCTGCGCCTTCCAGAAATCCTCCTGGTAAAAAGACGTATATTGTAAAGACAGAGGCCCCCTGCTAATAGGGTGCAGTTCCTTAAGGCAGGGCTAATGAATCAAGTGTAAAGACTTAAGGCAACAATTATACCAACATCACTTAATTTCAACAATAAACTAGGCAAAAATATTTTAAGAAACAAAGGAGAACCAACAATTACTGTTTTTCATTTTAAAGTATCAAAAATTATTTTATTAATAGTCAAATTAATACTAAAAAGACAATTGCATACTAAAACAACAACCCCATTCATACTAGTTCATTCGTATTTTCATTCATACAGAATACAATCAAATCACAATAAAAACCACAATTTTTGTTGACAAAGACAATGATAACAATTAATATCTGATTTTCATGATCATAGAAAAACAAAGTGGCACAATGGTAATAGACTGTTGTGTTCTACGTGCGTTTCGGCACAAGACAGTGCCTTTGTCAGGAAAAGGGCCACAATGGATCAATGATGATATCTTGTCTCTCTCATAGCGATGATCAAGTTATGTCTATGACTGCTGCCACTTGTAGAGCGTTAACTGCATCTGGCCAAAGATGATAAAATACTTCAATATTAGGTCTACAATTGAGAGAGTGTGTGTTACAATGACACCACAGACGGAAAGCCGTATAATGCTAACATCGGGCAACTGGATATAGGTCGTCCTTTTTAATTGAATTGCTTTATGCTCAATAATTCACCAATTGATGTATTTGTTGAATTATATCGGGTTGCCAGATAAGGGATTCCTCCGCACGCCGAGATAGCCGCGTGAAGACGTCCCACTTACGTCTCATGGGTTCTGCAAGACCCTTTATCATGCCTTTCAGGGTTCGGTTGAATCTCTCAACCAACCCATTCCCTTGGAGATGGTAAGGAGTGGTGAATTTGTACATTACACCGCACTCCTCCCACAGTGACTTCATATACCTGGAAATGAAGTTTGTACCACGGTCAGAGACCACCTCTCTGGGGAACCCCACACGGGTAAAGATCCCCATCAATGCACGGCTCACCACAGGGGCCGTGATTGTCCTGAGAGGGACAGCTTCTGGGTACCGGGTGGCATGGTCCACCAAGACCAAAATAAACTTGTTGCCTAAGGCTGTCATAGGATCCAGGGGCCCCACAATGTCGATGCCCACCCGCTCGAAAGGGGTGCTCACCACAGGAAAGGGTTGGAGGGAGCCTTACACTTCCCTCCTGTCTTGCCACTTGCCTGGCAAGTCTGACAAGACCTACAGTGTGTGCCAACGTTCCTCTGCATTTGGGGCCAGTGAAGTGGGTGACAAGCCTCTGATAGGTCTTGTCACACCCCAAATGTCCTGCCAGAGGTACGTCATGAGCCAGACCCAGTAGGAAGGTCCTGTAGCACACGGGTACCACCAGCACACGGACTGCCCCGGGCTCAGCGACCTTAGGCTCACTGTAAAGGAGACCATTCTCCCAATAAATCAAATGTGATCCGGACGGACCACCTTCTGCCTGGTCTGCAGCCTTCTGCCGCATACCAACTAGAGTAGGGCATTCTATCTGCGCCTTCCAGAAATCCTCCCTGGAGGGACCCCCTTCCTGCTGCCAATGGGTCAGCTCAGGCAGGTCTCCCTGTTCGGCCACTTGTTCCCCTGTAGGTTCCAGGGCATCCCCCTCAGGTTCTGCCTCCTCCTGGACCGTGGGAACTTCGGGGGCTGGTTTCCCACGTCCCCTGCCCTTCCTCTTTCTGGCAGGCACCTGGACCACTCTTTCAAGCTCCAGGTCCTCTTGATCACCCTAACTGGCTGCCATTGACGGAGTGGTCACAAAGGCCCACTCAGGCATTCCCAACATCTTTAAATGAGCCTGGCGCTCCACCTCCTTCCACGGTGAGCTCTCCAGGTCATTGCCAAGCAGACAGTCAACAGGCATGGACGGACTTACAACAACCTTCAAGGAACCTGAGACCCCCCCACTCAAAGGGAACCTGTGCTACCTTACACAGGGGCTCAGAGTTGTCTGCAGCAACTACAGGGTGAAGTACATTGGGGATGACCTGCTCTTCAGACACCCATTGACACCTGACAGATGTCACACTGGCTCCTGTGTCTCTCAGAGCCTTCACCCTCCTCCCATTGATGGTCACCCACTGCAGGTACTTTTTAGTGTTATCCGGCAGGCAGGTTTCCTGGACCATCTCTCTGTCACCTAACGAGACTAGGGTCATCACAGCTTGCTCCCCACCCTCACTAGGAACCAACTCCTCACCCAGCACTACACTATCTAACCCCGGTGACGGTGCACCAGTGGGTGCTGGTGGTGCCTTGGGGCACTTGGTATCCCTCGCAATGTGGCCCTCCTGACCACATTGATAACACCTGCGGGGACCCTGGTTGTCTTGCCTACCCTTATGGGGCAATGGCTTCTTAGAACTGGGGGGCTGGGGATCCTTACCCTGGGAACTGTTTTGGGGCCCTTTAGAGAACTCCTTTTGGTTATCCTTGTCCCCCCCATTCTTCTGCTGGGGACCCTGCCCACCTTTCGCTGGGTTTCCCACAATCCCCTTGTGGACCCTGGTGCTAGTCCAGCAGTCCGCCTCCTTAGCAAGCTCCCTGGGATCAGTGAGCTTACTATCCAATAGATGCTGGCGCAGCTCCGGAACATACAGACTACTCAAGTGCTCCCAACCAATCAAGTTGTACAACCCCTGGTAATCAGTTACCTTGCTGCCCTTTATCCAACCATCCAGTGCACGGTTACACATGTTCACACATTCAACCCAAGTATGAGATTCAAACTTTTTAAAGGTCCTAAACTTTTCCCTGTACTGTTCAGGTGTGAGCCCATACCTGAGGCATAAAGCCTCCTTCATCTTGGGATAGGTCAGGGTACCCGCCTCCTCCAGGGGTGTCAGGGTGTCTCTCCCCGTGGCCTCAAAGTGCTTCCACAGGCCCGACTCCCCAATGCTTCTCAGGGACCTCATGCATATGCAATGCAACTTCATACGCCACAAACCAAGCATACACATCCTCCCCCTTCTGGAAATTCTGTACCACATCCTTGGGTATGTAAACCTTTTGGCCTTGCACTGGCTGCGCGCTGCCACCATTTGTATTGGACTCTACCTGCTTAGCTTTAATGTCCAGTTCCCTCATGGTTAATTCATGGGCCAAGAGCAACTTTTTCTCTTCTAAAGCAAGAGCATTCTTACTCTCCTCTGCCTTTATTCTCATGACCTCTAACTCATGATCTCTGGCCCTGCGTCTTTCCTCTATTTCTTCTGGCGCCCAATTTCTAGAAGAATGACTGCTGCCAGCCCTAGAGGCTGCTCTACCAACAGGCAAATCTTGCGATCTGAAACCATTCTCTGGTGTACCCCCCTCCACTTCTGCATCATCTGTCTCCCCAGCTTTTCTGGCTTCCCACCAGGCCCCTAAGGCCTTCTGTAGCTCCTCTTTTCTAAAGTGGCTTTTTATGGGACGATCAAAGTTTTTGCAGAATTGCCTGAGTTGATCTACCTTGTAACTGCTTAACAATTCAAAGTCAAACTCCAAATCTGCAACCTCACTTGCTGATTTACTATTCTGAGACATGATGCATGGATAACTCAAGGGTCAGACCAAAAATAGAACCAAAAATAAAACACAGTATGTGGTTGCGTAGTGGTCTGCACTAAACTAGTGATGTACACCAATCATTGTGGGTCAAGCACAAATACAAGTTCAAATCCTCACTGCTGACCACCAGTGTTAGAAATGGGGGTCTCTAGTTGGCAGAGGTAGGTACCTTTGTCCAAATAGGGACCCTTGCTTCTAGTCAGGGTAAGGGGGATACACACTCTAGATAACCCCTGCTCACCCCCTTGGTAGCTTGGCACGATCAGACAGGCTTATCCCAAAGGCAATGTGTAAAGTATTTGTACCAACACTCACAGTAACACAGTGATAACACCACAAATGGACACCACACTGGTTTAGAAAAATAAAGTCTCTTTATCTAAACTTAACAAGACCAAAACGACAAAAATCCAACATACAAGTATTAAGAAAATTGACTTTCAAAAGGTTTTAGCAACTGAGTCCATAGAAAACTATGGATGCGTGATTTCATGCAAAGTACCTGTCGTTGCGACAAAATTCACCAAGCCAAACAGCCGCAGCGATGGGAAGTGTCGAAAACAAAGAGATGCATCGATTCCTGAGACCTTCGTGGATGCGATGCGACAGTTCCGCTGGACACAGGGGAGCGGTGCGTGGGGTCCGGCCTGTAGGGGGAAGCGATGCATCAATTCTGAGACGACTCCGATCCACAGGTGATGCGTCGGGGAAAACTTGCCGCACAGGGACGATGCGTGGAAATCCGGGATGCGTCGGCAAACGATGCGGCGGCTGCAAGCGGCGCTGCGTCGACCTTTTCAGCCGCAAGCCCTTGATGCGTCGATTCTTACTGCCGCTACAGGCGCTGCGTCAGTTTCAGCAGCGGCGCAGTGGTGCGGGGAGATTCTTCTTGCACCAGAGCGTTGCGTCGGAAAAACTGTCGCAAGAAGAGCGATGCGTTGATTTTCTTGTTGTTGCGTTGCTTTCCAGCTCCCAGTAGCAGAAACAATCTCCAGAGGCCACACACAGCAACAGGCACTCCTGGCAGGTCAGAACTCCCAGCAAGGAAGTTCAGGGGAGCTGGGGGTGAAGTCTTTGTGTGCCTGAGACTTCAAAACAGGAGGCAAGCTCTACTCAAGCCCTTGGAGACTTTCCTCAAGCAGGGGGACACAGCACACAGCAAAGTCCTTCTCCTTTCCTTGGCAGAAACAGCAACTGCAGGCCAACCCCAGACACACAACAAGGGCAGTACTTCTCCTCAGTTCCTCCAGCTCTTCTCCTTGGCAAATGTTCCTCTTGATTCCAGAGGTAGTCTAAAGTCTGGGGTTTTGGGTCTGATACTTATACCCCAAAATGTCTTTGTTCTCTTTGTGCAAGGGGCTATGAGCCCAGTTCAAACCAGTTATGGGGTGCACTATGCAAGTGCACAACAACATCCATTGTCAGTGTGAGCCTTGGCTCCAGACACACCACAGGGGGGCGGAGCCAGCATTGTGGAAGGCAGGCCCAGCCCTATTCAGGTACAGGTGCTACTCCTCCCACCACTCCAAATGCAGGTCAGGCCTATTCAGCCTAGTGCTGACTCATCCAGACTCCTGGAGCCACTGCACCTCTGCAGACCCTGTCACTCCAAAGCCAGACAGTCAATCCAGAAACAGGCAGAGGCACACAGGATGGTTGAACAAGAAAATAGCCACTTTCTAAAAGTGGTATTTTCAAAATCAGAATGTAAAAATCACCTTTCCTAAAAGATGCATCTTTAGATTCTGAGTTCAGGCATACTAAACTTTATTTTCCTATCTGGTCCCAATGGTAAGTTATATTTATAAGATGTTATAAATTAACTCCCATGCTTTCCTATGAGGACAGATAGCCTTACAATAGTGAAAAATGAAATTGGCAGTAATTCACTATCAGGACATGCCACACACATCAGGGCATGTCCTACCTTTCACATACACTGTCCCCTGCCCACAGGGGTACCTTGGGCCTACCTTAGGGGTGACTGACATGTAAGAAAAGGGAAGGTTAGGGCCTGGCAAGTGGGCCCACTTGCCAAGTTGACATGGCAGTTAACAACTGCGCACAGACACTGCGGTGGCAAGTCTGAGTTACCGTTTCAGGACTACTCGTGTGGGTGGCACAATCAGTGCTGCAGGCCCACTAGTAGTATTTGATTTACCAGCCCTGGCACACTCAGTGCACTCTACTAGGGACTGACCAGTAAATTAAATATGCCAATCAGGGAGAACCAATCATAATAACAATTTACACAGGGAGCACTTGCACTTTGACACTGATCGGCAGTGGCAAAGTGCCCAAAGCATCTAAGCCAGCAAAAACGAAATCCAGCACAGCATCAAAAATACAGGAGGTTGAGGCAAAAAGTCAGGGGAAACCACGCCAAAGATACCAAGTCTAACACTCATTCCTTCATAATAGAGCACAAGGAATCAAAGTCAATCAAACCCTATCTATCACCATGCCAGTCACGATTGGAGTTCCTCAAGGGTCCATGCTCTCACCTACCTTATTTAACTTGCTTATGGAACCTCTTACCAAACTTCTGAAGCTCTCAAACATTCACTACCACATGTACGCCGATGATACACACCTGTATCGAAAAATTTCCTCACTCAAAGTCCAAGCTGCTCAGCTGCACCCTACTGAAAACACAACAATGGCTGACCCACAATCACCTCATACTTAGCACTCTAAAAACTGAATTCCTCCTGATCACCCCTCACAATCACTCTGCTCCCACAGAAGAATGGCTCAAACAAATCACTGCTTTCAACTATGTCCCACACGTGCTTGATTCCATTAGATCTCTAAGTATAACGATGGAAAAATAGCTGAACATGCAAAATCATATCAGTGCCACCACCATGGGAGCCAACTAAATATACCCAGGAAAATCAAACCTTTCCTATACCCAGAAAACTTTCAATTAGCTGTCCAATCCCTGGTCATCTACCATTTAGTTTACGGGAGAGCTACTCTGGCAGGCTTTCCCAAAGTAAGGCTGGCCCCACTACAGGCCTTATTGAACTCAGCTGATAGGCTTATCACAGGATCCAGGAGATTCAACCACATTACCCCTGACCTCAACCATCTAGAATGGCTCCCATTTGAAGCTAGAACGCAGTTGAAAATAGCTTGCTGACTCATAAGGCCATTCACCACAACACACCTTTCTACCTGGCCAAAAACCTAGAACAATCTGGTGGTAATCGCTCCTCCAGAGGCTCCAACTCCCTACTGCTGAAGCCACAGAAGTTCGACAAAAAGAAGACTTACAACCACCTCCTTCTCTGGTCTAGCCCCAAGAATATGGAACACACTGACCCCCGAAATTAGGACAAACCCTACTCCACCTTCTTCAAAAAAGAAGTAAGAAAGCTTGGATTTACTGGATCCACTAGTTATCTTTAGTTACTCAGTTCGATCATTTTCATGTGGATTCATCTGGAGCATGAATCCACCAAACAATTGAGTTATACTGTATCTGTTTCTGTGTTTTGCATTGCGTCCTACTTTTTCTTCCTTGCATTTTCCCTGGTATGTATGACCTGAGTGCTGTATGTACAGAGCTCTAACACACGGAAGGGTCATGTTCGCACTTTATAAAACTCCGCAAATAAATAAATAAATAAATAAAGGCCTGGTGTGGCAGTTACAGTTGATTAGATGTGGAAGTACATAATATTTGTCTGATATTTAAGAGTTTGCAGGATTAAATCATTTTTTAGTCTTCTAGCTTACAAGCCATAGTATTGTTAATGAGCTGCATAAACTCATTTGTAGTGTTGTTTCCTTTATAATAATCATAATAATGGAAATCATAATTATACTCATAATAATGAAGATTAAAAAGGACACTTCTTAGAATGATTGCATTAGTAAAGTATATTCAGTAACCTCAAAGGAGAGTGTTATGAAATCGAGACAGCAGATGAGGTTTGTGGTAGTTGCATAGGGTGAACTTAATAGACAAACAAAGGAAAATATTGCATTCTAGATACTTTTGACATAGGACCGGCGTGTCCATGGCTTTTTAGTAAAGCCTTTGCGCCTGCACATCTTAGTGCACAAAAAAACTATGAATCATCATATGACACCAAACTAAAACAAATGAACATGCGAAGGCTACTTGTGAGTGTCGGTGTGACTATTTTATGACAGGCATAGTCATCCAAACACCAAGGTGTAAATCCATAAGTCAGCAATTATAATGCCATTGTGCCAGCAAAGTGAATACATCAAAGAACACAGACTGGGTAAGAATACACATTATGTTGCATCTACAATTTAATCAAACAGCTACTTGAAGTAACCATTCTAAAAATGCTGCGGAAAAATAGCAAGGTAAATTTCAAAGTACTGCAAACAAAGAGAGCAACAGAACAAGCATGCACTGGGAGGAAGAGGGCATGAAAATGAAGTGAGAGCAAAATGATGGCTAACGGTTCAGGAAAGAGGTGGGTGAAGGGGGCAGGTTTGGATTGGGCACAATGGCTATTCCCTTATAAAAAATTAAAAAAAAGAAAAAGCCAGACTCTTTTTAAAAAAACATTTAATTGAGTTGATTATGTTAAACAAGACAATGCAATTTACTGTAAAAATTAGAGTTGTCCGTTTTTTAAGTCAAGCATTCGAGACCAATTGTATATACTTTAGTATATACTTATATGTGTATGTACTTTGTGGGCTCTGGAGATCAGCCCTAGGACTTGTCTGCTTCCGCTTAGGGGCTTTTTTTCTGTTCAACTGCCTCTATTTAACTGTCTTGATAGAAAACGACCAGTAGAGGTCAGTAAAATACCAGAATTGCTTTCTGCTTAGGGACTTTATTTTTTAAATTTTTCTGGCAACTGCCTCTATTTAACTTTCTTGATAGAAAACGACCAGCAGAGGTCAGTAAAATACCAGAATCACTTTAGCATTCTCTAGATTCCATTCCATAGAAATTGTCTTCCACGAGCAACCGTAGACAATAATATTTTTTCCAAATCTTGTATTTTCAGTGATATGACCACGGAAGGCCCTGATTTTATATTAAAAACAGAGCTTTGGACTATACCATTTCCCGTTGAAAGGCAATATTTCTCTCCATGTGTTCCCATACCTGGTGTGTCACGCAGTTTGGTGCTTACTTTCCCTCCATGTTAAAGAACAGTAGATGTTTCAGCACCCAGGCTAATGTGCTGCATAGCTAAATACATATAAGGTCCCAAAGGCGAGACCGGTTGCATTGTAAATGCTTGTTTCATTAGCTAGTGTTTCCTTTAGTTGGTGGCACACCATGTAACTACTCACAATATCTGGTTAGAGTTACAAACTGGTTGTTCTAGTGCCTTTGGATGTGGGATTACATGCACGTGAAAAATCTGGATTCTTTCAGCTAGTAAAGTAGTGCTTAATTTGCACCTATGATTACCAGTGGGGCCAACTCATTTTTGGGGACCCGCACTTATTTTTCCTCATCAGACATTGACTGAGAGCAAGAGAGGGAAAAAACAAACTCAGGCGAAAGAAGGAGGAAGAAAAAGATGGAAACACTGTCAGCCAGGGAGAAGGCAGGATCTTGCAAGAGAAAGATAAAGGGGCAGGGAGTGTCAGCTAGTGGATTAAAGAGGCATGAGGTGGATTCAGAGGTAGGCATTGGGCGCATCAACATTGAATAGCACCACATGTGGGCATGTAAGCAGAACTTTGGACACCAGAGCTCATTCTTTTACAAATTAAGAACTGTATTATAGGCTCACCGGTCCCTGATATTGGGGTTTCTCCTTAACCCGCTGAGATTTCAACTGTGTTGAAGGCCCTAACATGATGCTTGCGTGCTCACGCTTCTGTTCTCACCGCATACTAAGAACAATCTGGTGTCTGGAAGTGGTGCCTCAGGCACAGAATCACCAGACTTAAACCAGCCTCTCTTGAGCCATCCTCCCAGGATAATGCTCACCTTATGTTGTAGCAAATTTTGTTGAAAGAGTTAGAAATTTGGGCAGAGAACAAAATCTTAATTCCAGTAACACAAACTGCCTTCAGGAGCATTAGCAGCACCACAGATATTTTTTTAGACCTCTCTAAGTTAATATATGAGGCCCTAAGAGTGAAAAAATGCGGCCTGTATGTATGCTTTATAGATTATCGTATGGCCTTTGACAAGACTGACTGTGCATTTCTATGGGCAAAATGAAAAAATGGGACTACTGAGAGCCATTTTAGTCACTTTATTGGCGCCCATAGGTACAAATCAAACTTGCTCAAAATGGCCACATATCAAGAAAAATAGAGACCAATAGAGGCAGGGCTGTGTGCTGGCTCCTATGCTGTTAAACCTATATACAGCAGATTTGACTGAAGCTATTAAGACTCCTGGCTCGCACCCACCATAATTGGACTCACTGCCACTGCAGGCCTTACAATATTTCTAGATCATGTAGCAGCCGTTCTACAGAATTCATTTAGTGCTCTGGCCAGATTCAGTGTTGCTAATATGCTAAGATTTAATGCAACAAAATCAGCAGTGTTAATGTTTAGCATTAAATATTGCAAGTTAGCAAGATAGCATGTGGGGAAAACAAAGATAGACAGGCAAACCAGATATTGCAATCTTGGTGTCTGGTTTGATGATCAGGGCTCCCCAAAAGAACATTGGACACATCTAGGGGCAGATTTACGAAGATTTTGCACCGAGGTTGCATCACTTTTGTTATTTACTAAGCCATGCAAAACCACTATGCATGTCTTTGCATGGTTTAGTAAATACAAAGTAACGCACAGCAGTGCATAGCACTGCCTTGCGTTACCTTGCATTGAGAAGGTGTTCCATGGGTGAGCATGAGCGTTCCGATGCATCCACCCATGGAGTTTGGCGCATTCTCAGATTTACAAAGACTTGCAAACCTGAGAATGCGTCAAAATGCTATGCCTTCCCCAGTGAGGTGCAACAAGGAGAAATATCTTAATTTCACCATGGTGCAATGGTGCCTGCATTGGGCGCCAAGCAGCACACAGTGCACCAGCGCTAGGAGGCAGCAAAAATGCCCCATATCTTAGTTGATATGGTGCAGTTCTGCTGTCTCCCTTTCATGCAATCTAGTGCAGCAGCTTTGCTGCTCTGTGTTGTCTGAAAATTTTGTAAATCTGCCCACAAAAGGACATATCAGTAGCCAACGCAATTTGTCTTCTTTATAACAGTTTAAAAGCCCCTTCGATAGCTCCCTTACTATCAGTTATTCAGGCACAACTTCTTCTCTCTGTCAACTATAGCCTGCAGGCGTGCTCAGAGAAACGGACCCACTGGTCAATAGCATGCAATCTAACGATAGAAGGCAACTCCTTCATCTACCAAATTCCACTACCCAGGCACACATCAGATTTGAATTCAACCTGCAGCAACCCTTACTAAAGCTCATGTTTCTCCTAGTAAATCAGCTACCATAAGATGCAGAAAGCCAAGGTCAACTCTTTAAAAGCATTTTTCTGGCAAGCCCTCTCAACGAGCGACCCTGGATTTGCCCCATGGTCAGACTACCCAATTAGTGTCCTGAGCACTTTGCCAGTGCTTAATTTGTGCTGGTGGTTTCCGGTGCTTGGCACCGGCATTAATTGTCAGCACTGTCTCTAGTGACAGTCCACCACATGGTGGTGCTGTATTTATAATTTCGAGATGAACACAACAACAATGTCTATTAAGTCAATATACATTCAAAATGAACAATACCAGCCTATCATGCCATTATTATAGCTCGGTGTGGCCTGAAATAGTCTTAATTCTCACACTTGTAGGAGTGTGATGGTTAGGAGTTATGTTGGTACTGCCATTGGGAGTGCTGGCAAGGTATGGGTGGTGCAGGCTGCAGGGACCTTCCGAGAAGTGCTCTGGCACTTCATTTTTTACAAATTAAGCACTGCACTTTGCAACTGGAATCTCTTTGAAACTTACTGACATCACTAACGATCTTCAAGTCTGTGGCCAGAAAAACAAGCAAAAACCGACACCTCCATCAAATTCTTGGATTACACCACAGGTAGCTTCCCTGAAAATGCACTGCTAAATTATCTTTTACTTCCGATATCAAAACCAATACGGCATTATTTTATTCGCACACGTTTTTTATGTATTCCACCAATGGGGTTTCGTCATGATTGGTCGAGCCCTCAAACACTGTTCCATTTGCTACCACTTATGTGATTTTAGGTAGGAATCATTAGCACATGTAATATAGGTCTGCCCCTTCCTTTTAGCAAAAAGACGCAAATGGATCCTAAATGCCCTGGTATGAAATTGTAAATTAGCTGTGAAAACACTTACATTTCATTTAATATGGTGAAGTTCATAAACGCAGCTGTCCACCATCTCGGTCTTACAGACGAGGAGTCTGCATAGTATATTGTGTTTTTTAATATAATAATGTTTCATTCTTTTCCCACGGGGTATAAAAATTCGGTACTATTTTTTTTTAACTCCTTTTATTGGTTGCAACTTTGGTTTTAGATGTCTTTTTTTATTTGTATTTATTTATTTAATTTTCTCACGGCATGTGTTAACACTACATCCAAAATATCAATCGATTAGCAGAAATAGCAGTATAAATAAATTTACAAATATTAAATTGAATAAATATTAAAGTACATTATTACAATAAACTGCACAGGCTAATAGTTCATTCTACTCAAGATGAATATAAGAATTCTCTCTCAATGAACACCATACAGTACAATAATAATATAGCAGCATAATACCCTACTGGAATACGACACATACTGGATAAAAGAGCATCCATATTGCTAAAATACAAATCATTAAATAATTGCTGAAATGCCTGCTTAAATACTCCAGAAATTGATTGCTTCATGCCACTCAGCTCATCTTTAAACAGTCATCCCTGCATACATCGTACCTGCACACAGTACCTTAGTATTATAACGTCCTGGCTTCCCTCTGAATGGGCACCCAATTCCTAACCATGCCATATCAGAATCAGATATTACAACTCACATTTCTCAAGCCACCACAGACAGAAACCCCAGAACTTACAGAGTGCATGATATAATCCTAATAGAGTCCCAAAGTTCTGCCAGCACTCGAATACATGCTATAGACATAAGAGACAAAAAGATCCAGTTAAGAATGAGAACACATATAAATTCCTCGTCCAGAGCCACCTTAGAACCATTTAACCACCCACCATCTCTCCTCCTATAATAGATCTAGTTGTCTCAACCCTATTCATGCTCTCCATCCACACTGCAACTGGGGCCCAAATTAAATCTCCTTGTTTCTGTGCCCTTTGTCCCTTTTGTTCATAAAGCCCTTTTTCCATATTATACATGGCCAAAAAGCGCGACCTTTATGCTATGAATGTAGGGGATCTGGGCAAATCCATCCAGATGCTATACACATTCAGGCCATGGTCATTGCCATGAAGCAATGACCATGGCTCCCCCCTTTAGAGAGTCCCTGATCATCACTAACCCCTAATAAAATTGCTTGAGGAGTAATTTTGACCTGGCGATTAAGGATTACTCCCATAAAGACTTCAATTTCTTCAAAAAATATTGATAACTGGGAAGAGGAACTAAACATGGGGATTATATCAGCTTCTTCAGCTCCACATCTATGACATTTTGAATCCGGCCTCTTGCCCCACCTAAACAGCTTATTAGGTGTATGATATAAATCAAAAAACGTATAAAGTGTTGGCTTTTGAGACTGGCAACCAAGGGCCCGATTCACAGAACTAACTTACGACAAAATCCTAAACTTACTACCATTTTGGTATTCACAGAATGAACTTACTCATTTTGGTATTCACAGAATAAACTTACTCATTTTGGTATTCACAGAAGACACTTACACATTTTGTGTAACTTACACATTTTGTGTAACTTACACATTTTGTGTAACTTACTCATTTTGTGTAACTTACACATTTTGTGTAACTTACACATTTTGGTATTCACAGAAGGCACTTACTCATTGATGAGTAAGTGCCTTCTGTGAATACCAAAATGAGTAAGTTAATTCTGTGAATACCAAAATTGTTGTAAGTTCATTCTGTGAATACCCAAATGTGTAAGTTCATTCTGTGAATACCAAAATTGTTGTAAGTTCATTCTGTGAATACCCAAATGTGTAAGTTCATTCTGTGAATACCCAAATGTGTAAGTTCATTGTGTGAATACCCAAATGTGTAAGTTCATTCTGTGAATACCAAAATTGTTGTAAGTTTAGGATTTTGACGTAAGTTAGTTCTGTGAATCAGGCCCCAAGAGTGTATCTTTACATATCTCTAGTGAGCTCTCCAATACTGGCCCTGTTACACCTAATCTAGATTCCACTTCTTATTCAGAATTTCCATATCATCTGACAGGCCCTGTATTAGAGCATCATAAATTCGCCCTATTCTGCTGCCTTGATCCACCATATCTATAACCAAGCATTTAGCAATTGATATTTGTTTTTTATCCAATTTGCCTATTTAATACGGGATCCGGAGATATTTATACAACTTCTCCTTGCTCAATCCAAACTAATCCTGAAGCCCCAAAAAGAAACATAATTGATAATTATTATTATAAAGGACTCATACCTCTTTCACATGTCGTCTTCAATTATACTTGGCAGGGCTGGAGAGCCCCACAAGGGAATATAGCGATTCAGCTTACAAATATTGGGGCCGATTCACAGAACTAATCTGAGATAAAATCCTAAACTTACTGCTTTTGGTATTCACAGAAGGCATTTAGTAATAGTAAAGTTAGGACTCCTAACTTTACTACTACTAAATGCCTTTTGTGAATACCGAAAGTCGTAAAGTTAGGATTTTGTCTCAGTTTAGTTCTGTGAATCGGCCCCATTAACCTTCCTTCTTATCTGACACCAAATCTTAAACTCCCCGTCCAGCTTTTTAAACTTGGTCTTCTTGTAATAACTTCTCGCTAGATTCCTTAAAAAGCAACTCTTAACCTCTGACCCCAATGTGAATTGATAAATAGAAGGGGGCCGCAGCAGGGTCAGTATTATGGGTATTGCCCGTTAAAGATAGCAAAATGTTGCAGCATACAGTAATATTTGCAAAGCTAGGAACTGCCCGCCCCCTCGACATCTAGGGAGGATCATAAATCTCGATACCCTTCTTGGCTTCTTGATCTGCCACATAAAGCTATAACAAAGACCTTCCTGCTTAGTAAACCAACTACAATGAATCTCCATTGGGAAAGTTCTGAATAAATATAGTGCTAAAGAACAAGCATCTTTAACACATTGCACCTCCTGCTCAGTGTTAGATGCAGATTATAAATCCTATAAAGATCTTGATTGATCTTATTGACAAATGGGGCAAAGTTCAATTCCATCATCTTTTCCAGAGTGGTTGTAACAGCCACACCTAGTTAAGTTACCTACCCTACCCAACGCAGATCCCCAGCCTTAGCGCCCTCTGTCCTGATCACTTGGGTTTTACCCTCATTAAGGTTGTACCCTGCAATAACACCAAACTCAGCAGCTTCCTCTTCGGTGGCCTTCAGCGCGTTACAAGGGTCAGATGCTGTGACCACAATGTCGTCATTGTATGCCAACACTTTATAGTGTATTTGGATTACTACAAATGGTCGGATCCTATTGTTGCTTTTCAATCGGGCGATAAAAGGATCAACATATAAGGCAAACAGCAGAGGTGAACAAGGACACCCCTGCCTTGTTCCTCTGGTAATAAAAATCTGAGCTGATCCCTTACCCATATTCTGCAGTCGAGCATTAGGGGCTTGATACAGGGCCCTGATAGCCTTAATAAAACCCAGGCCGAGTCCCTTCCATTTCAACACTTCCGAGAGGTAGCCCTATGAGACTCAGTCAATGGCCTTCTCTGCGTCTAGTAGTACCAGCCCCACAGGTTTTTTTCATTGCAGTAGCTATATCTAATAAGGTAATCACCCGACGCACATGATCAACCATGCCACAACCAAGGATAAATCCGTGTTGCTAAGGTGAGACAAGTCCAGCAATAACCTTGCCCAGCCTACTAGACAAGATCTTTGCATAGACTTTTGTGTCTGCATTTATCAGTGAGATGGGTCTGAATGACCCGGGTTTTAGAGGGGGTTTGCCCTTCTTCTTAAATACCACAATATTAGTTTCTTCCCAAGACAGCGCTATTGTCCCCTCGATCTGAGCTGTATGAAATGTGAGAGACATTGTCTCAGAGAGCTCAGGGAGAAATGTCCTATAAAACTCCAGAGGAATTTTATCTGGCCAGGCAGCTTTGCCCCTAGGCAGGGATCCTACTGCCTCAGCCAACTCTTCAGTAAGAATTGGTTGTTCGAGGGCAGCCCTGTCCTCCTCCTCTACCGAATTCCCCCTAACTGAACCAAGAAAACTGACATTGCTACCTGGTTGAGGGGAAATATCCTCTGAATAGAACTCTGTATAACAGTTACTAAATACTTTGAGGATCTCTGTAGGGATTTCAGTCTTGAAGCCCTCCTTGTCACATATAGCCTCCACTCCTTCATCTACCTCCCTCTGTCTGATATGATGTGCCAAGAGCCTACCAGAGCTCTCCCCATATTCATAGGAACCAGCCTTATAGCTCTGGTATTTAGCTGCCATCCCCTTATTATATTGCTCATTATTTCTGGATTTTGTCTACTGTGATTTCTCCACAATCTTGCCTCTCCCTTCTTAACCTGGCCAAATCGGCTTCATATTTAAAGAGATAATCGTTGAATTCCTGCATAACCAGTCGCTTACGATGTTGCTTAAATAGGCTAAAACTCTTGTCTCCCCCCCTTATTCCTGCTTTGAGGGGGTCTCAGACATTCGTGGGGGCAGCTGTACCTTGATTGATCATTAAAAAATCCTTCAACCACCTATGCATATGTTCCTTGTACTCTTATCATGTAAAGGTTTTCTATGAAATGTCCAAACCCTAGTTTGTCTTTCAAAACCAGATATTGCACAGTCCAAGACCAGTGGATTGTGATCCGACAACACACTAGGGAGGCTTTCGATTCCAACCTGCCCCGCTAGAGTCGACGAGACAAAGAAGTAGTCAAGGCGCAAAAATTTATTATGGAGGTGAGAAAAGAATGTATATCCTGGTTCTGGGTTCTTAAGCACCCCAAACATCAACCAGGCCGAGATCTTTAATCAACTGCTGAACAGCCCTATAGACTAATGGTTTCCTCCCAGAGTACAAGGAGCATTTCTTGCCATCCCTTCCACATACAAATGCAGGTTCAGGTCCCCACAGAGGATAAGAAGAGCTGGCCATGCTGATAGTTCTAAATCAAGTGCGTAGAAAACAGGTGGTTCATCCAAATTAGGACCGTACACCAAGCACAACAAAGCCCTTCCTATGCCAATACGTACATCTGCAATGACCCATCTCCCCATTTAACAGCCTTGGTCTTGTCTACGGTACTGGAAGCCCTATTGGCAAAAAAAGCTACCCCCCTCACTGTGGTCCTCTGTGTTGTGCAGCAGAGTAGTGAATACCCCAGGTCGTCAAATATTTTCCTACGATCCCATGAAACATGAGTTTCTTCGTATGCATGCAAAATTGAGCCTCATATCCCTAAGCCCTGATGCAATCCTACCCCTCTTACCTGTCATTCAGACCACATACATTCCTTATACCAATCCGAAATGTATCCTGCATCAATGTTTCCTTTGTTTTTAACCTGGATTATATGTACCATATTATTTACCTTAATATTCATCATAACAATGCTGTTCCGACATTGTTCATACTCTCTGCCTCTGCTGATTCTGCTGATTCTCTGCGAATACTTTGAATTTTCATATCCCATACCATACATACATCCCCCACTCCTCAACCTACACTCCACAACCAGCCCCCTTCTCCCCCATCCCCACAGCCAACCCCCCCAACAACCCTCCAATCTATGCTAAGGCAATTGGACCTCCCTTGGCCCATAGATGGAAGTGTAGCCGCCCAAGAACCTGCTCCTAATGAACAAAATAACCTATAAATGTCTGAAACTAAGAAATCAACCAACATGCTCCTTTCATTCCAACACCACACTCCCCTTTTTATTCTTTGTTTTTTTCCCCGTATCTAGCCCCCTTAAACAAGTGTCATTTCCCGCTACTGTTTTCTAGTCTTGTTCTTGACTATCCCATCTTATCCAGAAAGTCTTTAGCCTTCACTTCAGATGTGAAAAAATATGTTTTATCTTGCAAGATTATTTTTAGCTTAGCAGGGCACAACAGAAATGTTTGCGCTCCCTTAGCCTGTAGAGGTTGGATCAACTGCCTCAGGAGCCAGCACCTCTCGACTGTAGAGTGACAAAAATCTGGCCTCACAAAAAACGTGCAGCCATCTCCCACCCATTTCGCATAAGGACATGCTTTTTCGAAAATTGCTATACACGGCAGAAAGTTGATAAAAAATACAAGAATGGCTCTCAGCTTACTCCTGTCTTGACCCTGGCACCTCTGCTGTGTAAAAGGAAATCGATGTGCCCGCTGTTCTTCAGATTCCCAGTCCCAGTTTATGAGTTCAGGAAAGGCCTTCCTGAATAAAATGATGGTAAAACTTCAGACATTCTCTTTTTTGGTCCCCTCCTCTATGCCTAGAATCCTGAGGTGATTACGCCTTCAACGATTCTCAAACTCTTCGAGTTTCCACTGGGTGTCTACCAGGCATGCTTCATGATCTGTGCCGGTCTTGCTGATGGCCACGGTATCATTTTCTAGAGTAGAGACCCGACTTTCTATTCATTCGGGTGGCAAACTCTGTACTTTTTTGCCACCTTTCGAACTGCTGCCTGAAGTTTCTGATTGGCTGCCTGCGGCTTTCTAGCCTGGTTTCTTCCCGTTGAGCCGTAACCCCTTGATATATGGCTTCCAGAGTTATTGGATCAGGCTGGGTTGTATCCCCAGACTGGGCATCTATGGCGTTGTCATTAGGCCTTGGAATACCAGTATAATCCCATTTTAGTCTGGATTTCTCTGTGGCTCCCCCAAGTGAGCTCATATTTCTGACAGTCTGTCAGAAGTCCTTCATATCATTCATATCATCCTCTCTTCCTTCACTTGATTCACTAACCACGCTCCTTGGGCTGTCTCTCAAGTCATCTCTCTTCCCCCGTCTTAATCTTCACTGGTCCACTCTGACTGATCAGATAGCGAGAAGAAATGCTCCACAGTATCTTTTTCTGCTGTTTGGCTGACAGGGTAATACCTGTTGCCACCTGGAGGCCTTATCTTAAGCCTATTAGCCTTCCTAATGCTGCCATGCTCTGACCCTAATCGTGGCCCTGGGTCCATCATTACTGAGCTGGGGCTGCATTGGGCCTCTTGGTTGATTTGGAGTCCCTTAATCAGTCTGTCCGGCCCCCCCCAGGGGACTGCAATACTTCATCCATAACCGGGCACTCTTCTAGCGAGGTCACAGTTCCTCTCACCCCTTTACCCCCACTCGACCGCTCAGCAGGCAGTTCAACAATTATGGAGGTAGAGGAGCAAGCAAGAATAGGGGTGCTCGCACCTACCGGACCGACGTCCACCGTGGTGTTTTGTTCTCCAGTAGCCTTTACAGACTCAGCCTCCGTCGCCTTTTTGGCCGAGTCTGGGGCCCGCCGGTTATTCCGACTTTCTCCGAAGGGAATTCTCCACTGCCATCCCACTTGAGAAGGGATTTTCCCCTTCCGGCCGTGCTGGCCTTGGGGTCAATTGCCCATGGCTTTGAGGCCGCCACCGATTTGGGGCCCATCCTGGAATAGGTAGAGGAGGAGAGGCTTCTCAGGGGATGACAAACAGCTGCACTGCCCTGTAATATGAAGAAGATGCTTCCAGACCGCAGTACAGCCTGCTAAAGCTTCCGCAATCTCCGTATACCACCCGCGTGAAACTGACGCCGTACGGCAGAGGAGCACAAGCATAGTTGAGGAGCTGGGACTCATCCGGTGCACTTTCGTTTTTCCATAGAGCAAGCCAGGAGGAGGGTTTGTTCGGCCGTCCTACTCTGCCTCCATCTTGCCCCTGGTTTTAGACTTAAATGTAAGAAAAGATTTTCATTGCCCTGCAAAATATTGTATAATTTTAATAATTTGACAAACCTTTGATTTGATTTGACACTGCCAATCCTCAACAACCATTTTACCGCCAGGCTGTGCCATGGTGTAGGGTCACAGCCCACTTTATAAACTCAATTCAGTTTGTAACTCTTCCAGTCAGGTGTAACAAACACCCACCCTCATGAACTGCGAAAGCTTTCTCTACAGCACTATTCCCTGTGATTGATTTTTGACCTTCCTCCCACATTTGGGAGCTTTGACAATTTCCCAACTACCTAATCAGTAGGTGTTCTCTAACTAGCTAAGGGTTTAATTTGTTATTGAGATCTTTATTGTAAAACAAGTTTTTATTTTTGACCTATTCTTGAGGGGGCTAATTCTCATATGCTAGATCAATGATAACAGAAATGTGAGCATGATCTGAGATAGTGCTGAGGTGGATTTAAACTTTAATTTAAATTGCAAAATATTTTAAAGATAAAATGTACTCCATAATAGCTCATTTGCAATGTTTCTTTGCTGATATTCACCTCCATGATTCTTTTGCATTGTGATGGATTATACTCCTCATGAAGGACCAAATCGCAAAGGTATTTGTGTGTGTGTGTAGACTTGATTTACATACACAATTAGGGGCATATTATCAAGCCCATTATCGCCGCATTAGCGGCCGTTTACGGCCGAAATGCGGCGATAATGGCATCGCACTATTAGCAAGGACACGCTAGCCCGTGTTTCCTTGCCTTAACACCCGGTTCCCTATCGCCTCACCTCGCATCGCTAATGAGATGCAAGGTAGGCGTGCCCCTCACAACTACATCATAAAATATCAGTAACGGTGCTTCGCTGTATTTACAACGAAGCCCCGTCCGGTTTAGCGCTGATTTTTTTCACGCTAACTGGGCCTTAACGCTGGAATTTAACATCTGTTAAATTCCAGACTAAGGCATACCTTACATGGGGGGTGGATTGTGTGGCTAAGACCACAGGCCCTATCATCAAGGATATCGCCGTTTCCCATGGAACATCGCTGGAAAACCAGCGTTGTTCCATGGAAAACGGCAATATCCCCTCTATCAATGGAATTTTTATCGCCTCGGTGATACGCGTTGTTAATTACGCGTTAACCAGGCGAAAAATTCCAGCGATAGACGGCGATAAATAAAAAAGCGCTAAGCGCGCTTTGCGATATTTATCGCCGTCTATTGCTAATATGCCCCTTAGTCTTTTTCCAAGGTCACTTGTAAATTGATTTACTCACATTAAGGGCCAGATTTAATCATCAGGATTGCTTTGCCCCGGCCTTATACAGGGTGACGCAAGGGCAATGCATTCCTTACATCAGAGTTACCAAGCCATGCAAGGCCACCTTGCATGGCCCTGTGTTGCTTGGTAAATATGGAGTAGTGGAAGTTGCCACCTTGTGTTACTCTGCGCTAGGAAGGTGTTACATTGGTGGAGAGTGGGTGTTCCCATGCATCCACCCATGTATTCTGGCGCATTCCTAGACTTCCCAAGACAGATAAACCTGGGAATCTGTCAAAATGCTATGCCTTCCCCATAGAGGCGCAACTAGGAGAAATGTCTTTATTTCTCCTAGTTTTTTCCTCTTTCTAAGTTTGCTGCATTCTGCAGCACACATAGAAAGAGGAAAACACCTCTAAGGTTTTCGCAGGAAGGTGTCCTTTCCTACACAAAATCAATCCTGCCTGCAACGCAGGCACCCTTGCAACATGACAGAAGGGTGCTTGCATTGGCGCTGGGCTCCACTGAGTTTGTCAATGCAAGGAGAGAGCATAAATGCGCCATATCTTCACTGATATGGCGCATTCCTGCCCTCTCCATTTAACGCAGCACTCCAAGTTGTCTTGCTGCGTTGCACTGCGTCAAAGTTTGTTAAATCTGAGCCTAATATTGTCATGCTTGTAAACTTACTGTCAGGAGTGGTGAGCGGTTTGGGGACTGTGTTTGAGAGAGTGGGAAAGTCCTGGTCGCTTGTGAACACACACAAATGTACATGTTTGTGGATATTTACAAATTCCACTCTGAGCCTTGTGATCTGCGAAATACAGTGGAGATTTACTATCGTCAGGGGCAGGGGTAAATCTTTTTCCAGGGTGGAAAGGGGAAAGGAACACCACTCAACATTAGTATAGGGAAAGAGAAAGGGGCTTTTCCATGTGGAAAATGTTTTACTTGTGGAGATGTTTTTTAAAAGTTACCCAGCGCATTTGCACTGGTGTACTGATGTTCTCCCACAAAAATATAGATCTAGATATTTTAGCTTGCGAAAATAGAATTCACAAAAGAATTCCTGAGTCCACCTTGAAATATGCGTCTGTCAATACTTCTTGTTAGGATATTGTCAAAAAACTATGAGGTTATTACAATAAAAATGCCATTAGTCTCTTTAGAAGGGCTTGGCTCTCTGCTCCTGCTTGTCACTCCATTGTCAGCATATGGAGAGGCAAAAATGGGATAATGAGGTACACCAATAGAAACACGTCAAAAAACAGTGGAAACGGAAAAAAATACTTAAGTTGCCCTCAGCGCAAGAAGATAATACAGAGAAACCAGAGAAAAAAAGTCAGTGAGATGTGTTGGTCAGAAGTAGAAAATCGTTGTTAATTCTATAGTGTATGCTGGAAAACTTTAGATCAATGTTGTTGAAAACATTTGCGAATCAGTTCGAATCAAACTTCCACTCTACCACTGTCTAAATTATCATACTGGTATCCGTGACACACATTATAATCATAACTCTATCATTGAAATCATGAATGCCTCATGGAGTGAACTGTTTGCCACAAGCTTAAATACATTTCTTCACTACTTTTCCAAAGCTACGAATCTAGTATTGGTCTGTGGGACCAAAAAGAGCATGTCAAATAAGGTAGCCCTTCCAATAACTACTCATTTCCTTAGTAAAGGCTGAGCAAAATTATATATTTTAGTTTAATTGCTTTGTATTTTATCCCCCACAGGTAATATTGAACAAGAGGACCTTCTTGGTACTACTCTTGCAGAAAAATTTGCATCAGAGTATCTCAGTTCAACTTACTACAAAAAAACAATAACGGAACTGGAGAAACTGTCATCAAAAACAAATGAGAAGACACCCTTAATTATCAAACAGGTCGAATTCCGAACTTCTTTTTGTCACCAGTTGAAATGGACAACCCGGCGGTCAGCGAAAAATTTCTTACTCAGCCCACAAGCTTCAATTGCACAGGTAAAAGCAATCTGAAATATGTAGTTTCTACAAGTTGGTAACAGTTGGTAAAAGCCATTGCATTTCACGGTGTTCTCATTTTTTGCTTGTAGTCTGGAGTATCGAGTAGAGAATATCAACATTTTTGTACTAGAAATGTTCACTAAGATATTAACCTATAATGATATTCCCTACTCAATATTCTAGACACACACCCATGGTTTTTAGATTTTTTTGTAAATGTCATTGATCTTGACTGTAGGATGAGCGTACACCTCTTTTGTTCTAACAGCTGCAGAAGGCATTATGCTTACAGAAGCAATAGGATTACAGAATAACTTCTTTCCACATATTTCATCCCCGTTCGCTTTCATACGTCTGCCGTTCAATAAACGAAGTGACCACTATGTTTAAAACACAACACACCTGAAAGAATATAAGCAAGTGGCTTAACTCACGAGTTTGAGCCCTTGTGTCTGAATGGTTTGGCTGGCACACAGTGGTGCTGGAACAGTTTTCCAAGTGGGGGTGCTGCCATCAATGTTACATCACTGAAGTCATGGGGATTGTGAAAATCCAAGCTTTTCACAAAGAACAAATATGGCAAATGAGCCACACCCATTCATCAGGAGAATGGTAAAGGTGTGGTGTGTGGCTGCTAGTGCACTGTGGAGTACACTGCCACAAATATATTACTAAAACACTCTGTCAGTTACAGGCAGCAAATTTCCAATTGAAATGCCTTCAGAATCCACAATGACATGCAGTTTTACTGATAATACTATATTGCACAAACCATAATGTGTGGGAATCGGGTTTCAGCATAATATTTATCATATGTACAACAGCATGTAAAGTGTCTTGATTTGTTTTGTTCCTATTAAAATCTTTGTTTCCATCAGACTTTAGAATTACAAAAAAATGTGCTATATTTGTTGCTACAATTTGAAATATTTGTACAGTTCAGCTACTTAAATTGTGTGTGTTAGAAAAAAGCCCACATCCAACAGTCTTTCACTCTCAGTACGCAAGCAAGATTGACGGATAGTTCACTTTATAAAATCCTCTAACTTTGCGATCAGAGAAAGAAAAATAAACACAGTTCTCCAAAAGATATAGCCTGACATTTGAACACTGACTTTGAAACACAGCTGAACTCCAGCATGGCTATTTTTTAGGGTGCTGCAGCACCCCCTGCACCAATATTTCCAGCAAAGATGCTGGCAAAGGTGTTAGAGTTACTTTGGAGCGTTATCTTCTTAATAATGGGCCAGATGTACGACCTTTTTTTGCAGTCGCAAATGGGAAATAGGCCCGTTTGCGACCGCAAAATAGGTCTGCCCTATTAACAAACCCTATTTTGCGAGTCGCTAACCTGTTCCCGATTCCCATGATAGGGTTTGTGACTCGCTATTAGGAAAGGACGTGCCAAGGGCGTCCCTTCCTACTAGCGACTCGCACTTCAATGTAAGATTGTTTTGCGGCCGCAATTGCGGCTGCAAAACTTTTGCAGTTTACCATCCATTTCAAATGGGTGGGAAGCCACTCGCAAATGGGATGGGTTCCCCAGGGGACCCCTTCCCCTTTGTGACCAGCATTGAAAATATTTTTTAAGAGCAGGCAGTGGTCCCACGGACCACTGCCTACTCTTAAAAAATGAAACAGTAACGTTTAATTTTTCTTTTTTTAAATGCATCTCATTTTCCTTTAAGGAAAACGGGCTGCATTTAAAAAAAACTGCTTTATTGAAAAAACAGTCACAGACATGGTGGTCTGCTGACCCCAGCAGGCCACCAGACTTGGGAGTGCTAGCCATTCCCAATGGGGTCGCAAATTGCACCTGCCTCATGAATATTAATGAGACTGGCAATTTGCGACCCCATTAGGAATTGCAAACAGTGTCTGAGACACTGTTGTGAATTCCAATTTACGAGTCGCAAAACAACGCAATTTGCGACTCGCAAATTGAAAGGGTCGTACATCTGGCCCCTTGTCAATTCATTTCTGCGCCGTGAAAGCTGATTTAAGTATTGGTGAAAGAATCTGACAATGACAAATGAACATCTGGACAGGTATTGAAAACTAAAAAACTACTGAGAAGCAGTCAATTAAATTAAGAGCATATTTGCAAAACAGCTCTGGGTGGGGAAGACTACTAAATGAAAGGAAAGGTTTATGTAAAGTTAAAGCAGAAAGTGACAAGGAAAGAGAAAACGGAAAGAGTAAAGAGATGCAGTGTGATTAAAAAAAGAGCATTAAACATTTAGGAGGGGAGAATTTAATTGGGCTCCAGGGCAGCTACCTTTCTTAGCAGCTGTGGAAGGTATGCAGCATTTGCTGTCTTATGAGTGGACATTGGAGCTAATATGGGGCATGGAAAAAACGCAATATGGAGGTGAAAGCAGCAGAACATTCCCTGAATGAAGAGATAGATGCTCCAGACTGCACCATGGCAGGATGCATGACAGAGTCCCGCAAACCCTTGTTACCCGTACTGAGGGCTCTAGATGGCTCCTGCCACAACAGTGCAGTTACTTCGAATACTGAAGTGCCCAACCTGTGAATCTGTTTACAAATATTCGGAAATGAGTAAATGACCTGCTTTGACCTACTGTCCTTATGAATCTGGCCATAGATTTGAATTAAGCTCTGCTCAATTGACTGGGGTGATTCAAAAGCAGCCATGCCAAGTACCACGCATCATGCATTACATTAACACATTTCAGTGTGGTGTCCGCAATATAGGCATTTGCACCTGCCCCCGGGCCATCAAGACATAGCGTTGCTAATTCCAATGCTAGTCGTAAACTGAAGGCTGGAGTGGCGGCGCGGCGCTCCGGCAGGCTGGGCTGGCTGTCTGAGCCGTGCAGTAGTGCTACAAAGTAATAATTTGAGCCCAAGGAGTACCAAGACTGTCAGCAGCCGATTCTCAATAGCCGCAGTATGTCCGTCCTGCTGCCACCTGTGGCGCAGCGGGGGTCAGGCAGCAGAGTTACAGTGCGGCAAATGGCAGTGCTGCTCGCACCGCAGCAGTGAAATTTTAGATAAATTAACATAATGTGATTCTGCAACGACTGGACCCTGAAGCCACAGTACCGCGGCAGGCGAGCACACAAAACTCACTGACTGTGCAGCTGCTAAAAACCTTTAGAATCATTGCTCGGGCCGCAGTAAGTGACTACTATTCACTCTGGGGGGACGGGCGGGGTTCACACCGTGGGACAGGGGAGAAAGGGTTTCTTGAAGTTTAAAGTTTCAACCGCAGCAAGACGTTGTTAAAAATTACCCTCCACATCGCCTTCACGCAACGATCCTTGCTGTGGATGGCCAGTCCAATTATTTATAAGCCTCTCTGTAGCTGTTGCAGGTTCCGACAGGCGGGAATCTCAAAGGTATCAGAGGGGGGTGACAGAAGGAACTTGTTTGAGGAGAGCCCCTCTCTGCAGTCTTTATGCTCCCTGGGCCCTGTGTCAGATCGCTCCACACTCTGAAGGGTCACTTGGGTTGTCGCCCAGCAATGGCTAGACATTCTGCCGGCCCCTCCGAGATCCAGAGCTCGCGGACATGCAATGCACACAACGCACAGAGAACACCACAAAGTGAGAAATACCAGCACAAAAAAGACGGTTAACGTTCTCCTACGGGGTCTCAGTGACTCGCTCTATGCCTCTTTGTGTACTTCTGCACGAACGGTCTCCCGGAACACCGAATTTACAATAATACACATAGTGCTGATATCGGCAACACCTCCCGCTTAGCAGTAATTAGTCACGCTGCGCAAAATAAACAGTCCACACAAGTTTTTTGTTGGAAAACAGTTTGCTGCAGGTTTATTACATACAAGGAATATGCCAACTTGGTGGGTTAACTTATGGGCGATCCAAGGGCAGGCAGTGGTGACTAACCTAAGCTGCCCTGCCCACCTGATGAGCCAAACTGCACCGTGGCCAATACAATCGGTGCTACCATTTATGTAGGGGTTATCACCCTTACATATCATGGACCACCAGTCCATACCATTTACTCACGCCTTTTTAGGGGCGGAGCGTAACCAGGCAAGCCCCCGGTTGCTCAGGTTTACAACCGCCTGAAGGACTAGTGGGGTGCCGTAGTTTTCAACCAGGGTCCTGCCGTAAAGACTCCTGGGATTTTGGCATAATGCACCCTTATTGTGCTCTTGAAAGGGTACCCCTTGTACCAATCAGCCTCCGGATCGCCCTGTAAGTCCGCCAAAGCCCTGGATGTGGCCGCCGTCATATCCAGGGCCCCCACCCCACCATGGAAGGCTCCATAACCTCCTGCAACGTGTGGTTACAAGTCCTTCTAGCTGGAGAATTCCCATCTACCTCTGAAGGTTCCCAGTCCTTCTAGCTGGACAATTCCCATCTACCTCTGCAGGTGTTCCCTGTCCCTATCGGGGAAACCTAGTGGCGTATCCACTCAAGAGACCATGCCTTATTTACCAAGCCCTTCTTATTTTTTTTGATTTTGCATTAAAGTTGAATCAAGCCCTCCTGCTTGGTGGGCTTGTGCATGGCTTATTTAACCCATCGTAGGCAAGTTTGCTGGCCTCCACTTAAATTGGGAACTACTGTTCTCTGTTTTAACCTCAGCTTTATTCACCCATCCCTAGGCATGTTCGATAGCCTCTCCGGAATTGAGAACAACTGTTCTTTACTTAAACCACAGTTCAGGGTGAAATCACTATGGTGCCCTCTGTGCCAATAAGGGCCTACTTGTTAGGTGTTGCCGGGTCGTACATTTACCCATCACCGCCCAGTCACTGATTTCAGAATACACTGGATAACATATTGGAGTTCGCCTCCCAGGCCAACAGTGGATTTGTTAACAAGTTAATGTTTGTGGCCAACACCATACCCTTATCTCTGCCAGCTGGCCTCCTCCTGTATAGGAGTATTGCGCCGGCGTCAATTCTTACCCAATAGGGAATGCAAAACTACTGCTCTTCATAACCATAGTTATGTCTGATCTAATCCATTGTGCACTGTGTGCAATATGTGCCTTACATTTAGGGTTGACTAAGCCCTTGTTTACCCCCCGTACATGGTATTCCCAAATATGGGGGTTCAAACTGATAACCGCGTGCCGCACCAGCAGTGGTGAATTTACCTGCTCCTTCCAACTTTGAATGCACGCTGTGTTCTAGTAACTGTCAGCATTTGTGCTCAGAACCCTTCTTTCTCCACCGTATTGGAGTCACAGCACACACTTTTATGGAACGGCAACTTACGCAACCCACCTTTTTAAAACACACTCTATTTGCGGGTTCCTGGCACTGTACCCTTCTGCCCGTGTATGGGCCAATATAACGCCTATAGCATCGCGCCTGCACCCCGTATTCTGCTTTATTACATGTCCATATTGCATGCCAGCCCATCACTTTCTGACTGCGACATTTAGCTGCTGTGTCGCCATGCTGGTGTTCCCTCCCTAGTGTAAGTCGTCCACTTCCCAACTTCTGCTAATGAGTACCAGGGAGCAGACAAGTGGGTGGGAACAGGAGGAACAATATGTACAGATACCTGCCCTTTCTTGAATAATGGGAATAACAAATGTTATTTTATACATTGTAGCCTTTTTGTGCTCTAACCCATTGTTTCTCCAACTTTTAGAACCGTAGCACACTTGTTAGATGACAACTTCCACAACCCGCCTAGCTACCATGGCTATAGGGCGGGTAATTTTTAGCTTAACTGAAGCAACCTGTAACATGCCCTCGGTTACAGAATGCACATAATTTGCTGAATTTGACCAGCCATTTGCACAGCATTTTTATTGCTAAACCGTGGCGAACACATTAATGGTTTCAAATCTGGTTTTTAGGGAATTTTTGTATTGTGCACACTATTGGAGTCACAGCACACTTCTTGGGGTGACACACTTACGCAGCCCACCCGGCTTGCTTAACTGCAGGATCCCGTTACCCATCCTGTCACGTTTACAGAGTGCACATCTTTTATAGACCTGGCCAAAAGGAAAACCTATTGAACTCACTCTATTGATAAGGCTAGCGAGATTTAGCTTAACTGAAACAACCATTAACACACACTGGTTTACGGAGTGCACCTTCCTGCTGAAATGACCAGACATTTCCACAGACAGTTTTATAGATAAAGCTATGGTGAACGACTTAATAATGTCCAATCTGGTTCCAGTGAATGTTTGTCTGTTGTACATCTGCCAGTATGTAAAGCGAGCGAAATTTAGCTAGTTGAAGCGACCTGTAACACAAACTGATTTACGGAGTGCACATTTTCTGCAGAGTGACCAGACATTTGAACCTTCAGATATATTGATAATCTCTGGCGGACACGTAATAGTGTCAAGCCTGGTTCCAGTGAATGTTTGTCTGCTGTGCATCTGCCAGTGAGTACCTTGATATGTTTTGGCTGGGTTAAAATTATTGCTTCTGTCCCACTTCAGGATTGTAGCAATGTTCCTGCTCTTTCGCTTTCATCACTGCTGCGTGTGCCCAGTCCAATCACAGGTACACACTCCATGCTAACCAGCTGTGACCCTTGTTGCTTAATCCAGCAATAGACCTAGTTCACTTCGTTATCCCCGGAATTGATTGCTCTCCACCATAATCAGAGCTGTGCTGCGGCTTACCTTCTAGTAAATTTGGAATTCATGTTCGCACATTTTACCCAGCGTGGCCAGACAGTCTTGCGTATTATTATTCCAATGACCCTGTCGGGATCTGAGATACCCAGTTTCATCTTTAGACTCAGCCCACCTTTTGTGGGTCCACTGGGACCCCTCTTTCACTGCAAGTAACCTTGTTACTTAATACCGCTCCCTTAATGCACTTGCCTGTCACTCAAATACACATAGCAACAACATGACACACTGCAGCTTGGTGAAGAGGATTTACCCAAGTCTGTGTATTCAGCATAATGCATTATAGCGGCTCAGTTCGACTAAAGTGTGTTTCAATTTCATGACAAGGCTGGCCTAATAGCCCGTTCTACGTTAGTGACCCTCCCACTAAGATGTGCGATGGCTCAACTACCAGATGAGTTTGGACATATGTGACCTTAAGACAGGGTGTCCTCCTGTACTTGCCCTTGTGTCCATCCTTTCTTACAGGAAGTTTGCATGTTCAGTTTAATCTGTGGTGTTTTGCCCTCATTCATCCCAGGCAGCTTCACTGCTGGCAATGCGAGCAGGTGCTGACCTAGAGGGGGAATCTGATGATTGTAACTTGAAATTTTAATGTGCTTTGTTGTAAGCAATTAGATACTTAACTTATATCTCTTCCCCCTGAAAAGATACAACCATCCGCTTTGGTTCTGAAAACCTTAATAAGCACAGAATTTACCATGGACATACCTCTAAAAGTCTGAGGCGGGGCAGCTGAAGAACACAAGACACAGTCTGTAAGCACAATGAGAATGGCTATACTCAGCCTTAATGACCAGAGAGCCACATTAAACCCGCAGGGACACCTTAGAGATCTGCTGACCTGCCCCCAAAATATGCCTCCTCCTGCTCCTGAACTGGAAACACTTTGCCTGGGGGTAACAACCCCTCAGCCTCTGAAACTCAGTATGAGATCAGCTGGCTGAAGCTGCAACTAAAATGCATTAGAAATGTTTGCCCAGGCCTGTTGAAAGTAAATTGTATTACCTTCTTTGGAGCCCGTGTGATTTTGGGGTGGGTGAGGGGAATAATACATGCCTTCGAAAACAGACTTGTAGTTTAACCAATTATTTGGGACACAGGCTGAAGAAAATGCCCCTTACAATATCTGATTCTAGCCAATTGAAGCCTAAATCTATGTGGCATTTTCCTGAAGAAACCTTCAGATTTAAAGCATGGTTAAATTAGCCTCCCGTGTTAGAGGCAGACTGACTGTGTGCGGAGGACCTCTGCCAACTATTCGCCCATGCTCCACCTGAGTTTCCTCAGCACCAGTCTCACACGCCTCGTAGTACCCTGTGGATTTAACAGAATTGACACACCAATCGATAGTTTCGGCTCCACTTTCCCCATCCAACTCTGTAGTCATTTCTCTTGTACGAGAAAAGGAGTTTTTTAACCTCGACCCACCTCTAAATATCTCCTAAGTGGGTCAGCTGATCAACCTGCCACCGGCATTATCCAAAATTAGACGGGCTCTACTCTGCAAGAAAGACACAGAGACCCACAGAGACGACTTTGAGATCTGCTGACCTGCCCCAAGCATTTACCACATTGCAGACAACAAACCCTATATAAAGTTATCACCTGGAGCTGGACAAAAAGTGTTTTACCTAGCACTTCAGACCGTGCTTTGCTATCTCAGCGCTGTCTGGCAGGTGCTGCACTCTGTATGTGTTTCCTGTCCTTGCTGCAGAAGGAAGAAAGGTGGCCAAATGTGATTGACATTGACACTGCCAAATATAACAAGTGTATTTGTGTGCCACTTCGCCCCGGGAGATATCCTGATGCTGATTAACAGGTGTTTATTGATACCCAGCTCAACAGTGCTAATTTTTCGGGCCTCTGAAGAATGAAAGGCTGAGTGGGTCTGCCGGGATATGAACCTGGGCCCTGAGATCAAACACGGACCCCTACAGTGGGTGCCATATTCGGCTAGGCACTAGCCCCGTGTCTGCTTTCAATACAGGGAACTAATGCTTTTGTATCCCTAAAGCAGGGAATGGCCACGCGTGCAGCGCTCCAACCTACTGAATACGAATTATCTGCACTGTCAGATTGGGGAGGAAGTACCAGTGTGAGACAAGGAGTTATTAAACTAATGGCACTCTTGATAGCGCTCGACAATGATGTTACGTGTAATTAAAATAAAGGTCCAAACCCATCATTTCCATGTCGTGACCCCATGTCTCAACCCTGAGAGTGAGAAAGATGATTCCATACTCGCCGAGCCCAGGCCAGAACAGATGACCGGTTTTCCCTCTTTCAGCAGTAGCAGCATTCCTCCAATAAGACATTGAGAGGGCAGCATGCATACCCCTGGTGGCACAAGGACCTCGTTGGCCAAGCAGTGAAGTATTCGCTCAATGTCCTAAATACAAGCCCTGCTTCCTGCACTCTTCAGGAAAAAAAGTAGCATAATTGCCACTGAGTGGCCTTAGCCCTTACGGCACCATCGCAGAGTAACCTCTGTGAACGAGACCCCTATTCACCCTTTGTCGAACCAGAATGTTCATCCCCACTCCAGCTACCGTGTCCGGTACCCATTAATCCGAAATGCAACCTGGAGCCACCCCATCCGCACAATGGAATGCTGGGCAATCCTAACCGAATGAGCCCCAGAAGCTAAGCAATGATGTGCCTCATGGAGCGCTGAGGACTGGTGCTGAGCATCCATGAAGGCATGAATTACTGGCAATCTCTTGTGTAGGACATCTAAATGACTGCACACAACCCCTGTTCTGTCGAAATTGGCAAGAATTCCAAACATATGAAAAGCCTGTCTTGGCCAGGGCTTGTGGTAATTGTTTACACTGCCCTTAGGGGTGAGGCCCGCAACTACAGTGACCCCCTGATGCAGACCCCAATGCATCCAACCGATCCGCCCAGCCGAGCTCACCTGCACGCCCCAAATGTATTCACAATCATCGCCTCAATGCGGACGGGTGCCTGGATCCTCCTCGGGCGTGAAGCCGAAACCTCCCCAAGTGATTAAATCGGCCTTGTGACAGGAATTGTGCTCGAGTGCCACAGACCTGCGCATGTGGGAACTGCGACCATGGTGGCACCAAAAATAGCCCATTGAGGTGGAAACGACCAATGCCAAAGCTCAAATTGAGGCCAAGCAATTTGCCCGGAGTCATGTGGTTTGCCGATGTGCACTCAATTTGTTACAGAGACCTCTGAGCTGAAAACCCCGCGAGACCCTCCGATGCCACGTCATTTGCCCGGAGTCACCGGATGCTGCAAAGCAGCCGGTGCACAAACTGGACTGGCTAGTTCCCAAGCTCACCGCTCCGCCTTTCATGCCGCTCAATAGTTACTTCAATTACACACGAAGCGGCGTTGATGTCTCCACAGCTCCCAGGAGTGATGGCGCCGGGGGCATCCACCGCCACGCATGCTGCATCCCGCGCGCCAAAAGGCCTCCCAACTTGAACGGCCGAACAGTGCCGAGCCATGCAGCTGGAGTAAATGCCCTAGAGCAAGTGGCTCCCACGGTGGTGAGGAGCGCGCACCCGGCAGGGCAGCCTTCAGTCTTGTTCCATCCTGCCCAGAGACCTCCTGTGGCCACAACCAATGAGAAACCCCTTCAATTCCCGGACCCAACCTTGGAGAGGTGACCCGCACCCGCCCACCATCCCCTGAGGGACCCCGACCGCCCATGCGCTGACCGGATCAACAACAATGCCGTCATTGGACCTACGGCGCCCGGTCCAGTCACAGCCAGCAACTGGGAGCCGGCTCCTTACACACGGCTTGCAGGGCCTCAGATGGGCCCACCCCCACCGACGAGATTAACGAAATCACCTATGACGCTTCCTGGCTCATAGCACGATGGAACGCAGCACAGGTGGTGGCCGCCCCAATATCCACCCCACCTCGTGTCCTCTCGAAGTGCACCACTTGCCAAAACCCCCAGACCGGGGTGTCCAGGGGCAGGAGCCATTGGCCCTATTGGCGCTGCCCGGGTCCTGCGGGAGGGAAACAAATCCAACCTTATTGCCTTCTAGGGGGAGGTGTGCCATAGGCCTGTGCAGGCCTCCCACCCGAATCCGTCAACAACAACCCCATGGCATCCTCCAACAGACCCGCATGCCCTTACGTTGATACCAAACTCACGGGGCACCGGCTGTCCCTTGGCAGGCTGCCTAGGCGTTCAACAAACCCGGCGGGCCCGGGCACGACCAAGCGGCGGGCCCGCAATACATGCAGCTCTCTTTCCCCCCAACGCAAGCCGGGAAAAAAGTACCACAATCAGCAGCCGCAACTCCCGCAACACAAATCGGGACCTGGGCACCAGGACAGCCTCAACCCCCAGACCGGGGAAAGGCCTTCTGTGATGAGCCCCGTTCCGTTGGTGCGGTCTTGAGCGCACTACCTGCGTCCTATGTAAAAGGACGAGTGTCAACACGCGAGTTCACCCGCTCAGCCCTACAGCTTCTTGGAGGTTATAATTGAAGGTAGGCGCTGACTCGTGCATGCCCCCAGGAGCGAGCGGCACTCTACCCATTTGCCCAAGACTTTTCCAAATGCTTCAACAACCAGGCGGTAGGAGCCACAGTTCTGCCCAAGCATTGGCCCCTCCTGGCCGCACTCACCGCAACCAACATTCGACGCCCGCGCACCACGAGGACGAACCCAGCGAGGCTCGACAGCGTGTCCAGCGGGGGACAAAGAGGGTGGCCAGTGGGTGGGGGCAGGTATAAATACCTGTCCCCAGCCCACCGCACACCGGAAAGGACGCCGCAGAGGCGCCAGACCCGAGGGGGGACTCCCAGAGGAGGGGGTCCCAGTACAAGGCGTGTGGAGGTGCCTGAAGTGGCACTAAGTGGGCCGCCCTCTTAGAGGACCCACTGCGTGTGCTGCGGGCAACGGGATTGCCACTGGGGATTTTAGTTTTACTATTTACCATCATGCCACTGGTTAACCTTCCCACTGAGCGCTGCCTGTACAAGCAAGAGTTGCAGCAAAAGCATTTTAAATCACTTGCTGTTTACCTGCTGCACGCCTTTATACTTATTTCAGCACAGACGGCTTTCTCACGTCCCGTGCCTGCCCGGTAAATAGTTCCAGTTGACTGCTATTACATTGGCTATAAAACTGGCTTCATTCTGAGCTGCCTTCCGTGCCCCTGTACTCTAGGATCTGTGCAGTAAAGCAGCCTGTCTCTGCTTGAGGAGTGACGCGTTAGTCAGGACTTTAGGTGGGATGAAAAAACTGGGGGGGGTCTTTCAAAGGGACATGGCCAGTGCAATTAAGGGTGTGGCTTAAAATCACGTAAGCAAAAAATCTGTGCTTAGCATTAGTGTGCCGCCCTTGATAGTTTGCTGTTTCTGTCATTGCATCCATATATATAACGCAACAAGTAATGTTACACCTACTCCAAGCCAAGACTATTGGCTTTGTCAATGAATGTTAGTTGCATAACATAAATAAGCAACAACTATGGCTTAGTTGTATATAATATTGAAAATGATTCAGTTCTGACATGATTAGACTGTAAAAGAACTACAACGAGTCTCTTTGAAGTTTCATGAAGGGCAGTAAATGGTGGCACTGCTGCAGAGTTAAGATTTTTTTTCACCCTGAGGGTGAGGGCAAAAATGGAGAGCCCGATAGACACCCGTCTCAGCACCTGCTTTTTTGAGGACCCAGCCCACTTAAAGCCCTGGCGTTAGTGCACATTACTATAATGTAACAGAGCTGTCCGTGCTGGGTGGGGGAGGGTGCCGTGCTAGTGGACTAGCACTGCATGCAATTTGCCTGATTATAGCACTGTGGGCCGCATGAAACAACGATCTCTCCAGCCCAGGGGCCGTCCTGCCCAGCTTAACATTACGATCAGGTTACAAGGGCACTAGATCAGTGCCCTTCAATATGTGGTGCTTTGCCGCAGTTTTAAAAGCATCTTGTTCTCGTTGCTCAAATGGGTGTAAATTCTGATATTTATATGTTTCCCTCTTCATTGATTTATTTTGCTGGCAAGATAGTGTCACTAATGGTCGTTGAAATGTCACTCATAATTACACAAAAATTATGAAAATGCGCAGCCCGCGGCACACGAAGTGTGCCCCTGTAAGAGGGTGGCCACCTTTGTGCCGCATTCAGGCACATCTCCGCGCACCATTTGCCAAGACCCTTTCTCACGGGAGATCCCCCCAATGTCCAGCACCTCTGCGGCATCATTTCCGGCAGACAGTGGGCTGGGCCAGGTACTTATACCTGCCCCCACCCATTGGCCATCCTCTTTGTTTCCAGCTAGACACGCTGTTGTGTAGCGGTGTGTTCCAGGAGGCTGCGTCAGTGATTTTTCTGCGGTGAGTCCGGGACTCCCCCTTTGGCAGCTGTGGCAATGCCCTTTAGGGCCGGTTGCTCCGGTCTCCTGGCTGTTCGGGACACGTGAATCGGCGCAATATGGCGAGGCTAAGTGGGCAGGGGGGACTGTTGGGGTTGGTGGTGCACCATTCCAAACCCCTGTTGGTCTTTGCTGTTCAGACGTTTCACCCCCTGGCTTGGCCTGTACTGAGCGCATTGGTTTCTGGCGCTCCAGCAAGGGTGATTCACTTGGCTAATGTGAGGCGGGTGAGTTCTGTTGAAATCAGCGCTCTCCGCTGCCTCCCCTCTTTCTTAAATAATGATATTGGGAGGGGAGGGGGGCTAAGCAGATTGGTTGTTGCAGCATTTGCCATGTCGAACCCCTGTGGGCAGCGCATGGGGGGTTTGTAAGCATGTAATTTGGGGGTGGGGAGCATAGTTAACTATGGCCTGCAGGTTGCACTTACACCCTACAGAAATTTCTTCACCAGTGTGCTTGTTCTCAGCAACTCCTGTATCGGGTTGGTTCATGGTGCAGAATGTCTGTTTTAAAATCCCTTCTGCCCTTCGTGGTGAGCTCGGGCCGGTTGAGGTGGTTTATTTAGCCTCCTGGCGCCACGCCGCCCCCATCCCGCCTTTTGGGGTTGACTGCACAGGCCCCTGGGCATTTTTCAGGCACGCTTCACCAGCGGTATGAGGGGAACAATTGAGCTCTTTTCTGCCCATGAGAAGCAGCTCCAAGGCAAGGTTTTTATGCTGCTCCACACGAAGGGTTCAGGTCCCACTGCGGGCAGAAATATGCAGGAGGGTTAACGGAAAATATTTCGGGCTGAGTTGCCTAATATCTGATGCGCCTCTTTTAATATCCTTTGAGTTTGATACTCGGTCATGCCCAGCTTGTTGAAGTTAGGTGGGACAAGTTGGTGAATCCCCAGTAATTTATCCTTTGAAGGGATATGTTTTATGTCTTAGACACATGAGGGTGGACTAGCATGCTTTTATGGCCCTTTATTGTAATAGATACACTGCATGCCTAAAAGTGGATTTAATATTTTGCCATCGGGAGAACAGTGGTTTAATGTTTGATACCATGGTTTATGATCAACTGTTTGCCTGTTTGGTCCTGGACCCGGTGAGTAGGGATTAATCTTTGCGGAGCCCATATACGGCACAGCTGAATGGTGGCAATGTTGTTAAAACTAAGGGTAAATCACGATGTGTGTGACTCTTGCACTTAGGAAGGCCAGAGGGAGCATGGGAAAATTAGTTTGTTGTTAGGTTCGCAGCACTTCACCAGTTTAAAACCCCCTCAGTGGTATTGTAGTTATCCCATTTGCATTAGGACATTGAGAATTAAAACTTTAATTTCGCCACAACAAACTCACACCGGGCCACGGTTTATCTGACGCCTGAGTCCTGGTACCATCAAGAGTCATAAGGTCTCATGTTTTAAGAGTAGAATTTTAAGGTAAAGACCAACGGGTTAACGCTGATTATGGTATCTTTGAGGGTGCATAAGTCCTTTTGGTGCAAGGCCCGCTACACTGCCACTGGAGCAATATCTGCTACTTTGGGCCCAAGGCCTCATCAGTAGTGGCCAACAGCTACGCTGTGGTCGGCATTAGGAATTCTGCACCATACTGCCTCAGGTCTCCTGCCAGCTTATTCTACAATACTGGTTCAGCGTATCAGTGGGAAACACATTGGAGGTGCAGTCATTCCAGGGGGGCACCAATGTCACAGTTCTGGGACGTAAGGAAATAATTACTGGAGCAGAATTTATAGTGTTGGGGTAACAAACTAGGTCTCCAGGCCTCAGTATATTGAAGTTCCACCAGGAGCTTGATGTCACATGAAGTAGGCAAAGTTCCTTACAGCACCTGGGAATTTTCAACCCTTTCATTAGGTATCACACACTCCACCCATCCAGACCCTACCTTTTCCAACAAGGTGTTTGGCATCTGGTAAAAGTCTTAACATGGGGCAGCCACATTTGGGGCAGTCTGGCACATTCACCTCAGCACCAGCTAGGCATGTTTTCGAATGCAGGTATTAGTCCCACCCCTTCAACCTCGTATCACCCAGGCTCTGAATAATGGAATAAAACTGTACTTTCAGCAGGCCTGGGCAAACAATTGTAATGCTTTTAGTCGCAGCTTCAGCCGGCTGATCTCATTGAGAGTTTCAGAGGCTGAGGGGTTGTTACCTCCATGCGAAATGTTACCAGTTCAGGACCAGGCGGAAGCAGATTTTGGGGCAGGTTAGCATACCTCAAAGGAGTCTCTGCAGGTTTGGTGTGTCTTTCTGGTCATTATGGCAGAGTGGAGCCATTCTAATCTTGCATACTGCCTGGGTCTTGTGTTCTTCAGCTGCCCCACCTCAAGTGACATTTAGAGGTAGGTCCATGGTTACATTTTGTGCCTATTAATGTTTTCATGATAAAAGTGGATAATTGTCACTTTTCAGGAGGGAGAAATATAAATTAAATTAAGTTCCTAATTACTTACAACGAAGCACATAAAGGGGTGCAGCGTAAATTTTGAAGTTGCAACTATTAGATCCCGCCTTTTAATGTCAGCAACCACTCACATTATAAGATTGGGGGCAAAACACCACAGATTAAACTGTACATGCAAAATTGTTGTAAGAAATGAGGGACATATGGCAATTAAATAAGGACACTCGTTGCTTAATGCCACATATTAATGCCACATATTTCTAAGCCCATCTGAAGTGGAGCCATCACACATCATAGTGGGATAGACACCAACGTAGAACGGGCTGTTGGGTGAGCCTTGTCATGACATTGACACACACTTTATACAAACTGGAGCCTCTATAGTGTATAAAATGCTGAAAATTAGGGTTTGTTGCTCTGAGCTGTTGACCAACACAGGTTTTACCGGCAGCCAATTAGGACTCATTTATCTGCTGGGTCTGGTGGCTTAGTGGACTAAAGTATCCACTGTAGGGTTCCGGGTTCGACCTCATGGTCATAGGATCAAACCCCTTTGGGTTCACTCAACCTTTCATCCTTCTGAGGTCGTTAAAATAAGTATCACTGAGTGGGGTTTAATAAACGTCTGTTATTCAGCACCAACATGCCTACGGGTGTATGTGCGCTTCACAAATACACAATTGTTATGTTATGGTCTAACAAGTCACTATACACAGATAACTGGAAGAGAGGAAAGTAAGGCTGGCTGGATATAACTCTTATTTCTACCTTCACTGGCACATCTTGTCTGGAGTTGCTAGGGCAAAGGTATTGCACTACAGCCAGGCATCATGGAAAGCCCATCCACACTAAGCTGATTGTTTAAGTTCAACCAGGGCCACATATGCACAGCCCTGCAATAGGTCCCTGCGGTTGTCAGCGCAGTGAATGACTAAAATTACAACTGAAAAGGAGCAGATGGATTAGCCCAGCTAGCAGAGGTGTCACAGGATGGAACTATGGGCACATGATGGGTTTTCCTGCAGCACAGCCCTCGCTGTGGACAACATCATGGATTTACTACAAATTACCACAGAGAGGGAGCAATTTAGGTATCCCAGTTAGCAGATCAATTTAGGTATCCCAGCTAGCAGATGCATGCTTGAATAACAACTGACAAAGATGAACTTACATCACTACCCATATATGCACAAGTTGTTTTGCAGTTGGATCGCATCCTCTCTTACACCAGAGCCACTGGCATTATGCGATTCAGCAGCAATTCTCACAGACTTGATGGGCCTGCCTCATTAGCCATTGTTTGAGTATGAAATCCTATCATTGACGGTATCCTTTGCAAAGAAGTGTTAACATTATGAAAGCGACAAATAAAGAATTATTACCAACCCCTGGCATGGTGGTCATTAAGCCTAATGTCACCCGATATATTCATATCCAGGCCAGTGGCAGCATTCGATTATAAACAAGGGCCGCTGTAACCATGGATACCAAGCAGGTTCCTGTGAACACCCACACATTTACCAGCTTAGGGAGTCTCCACATCTTTCTAGGTAAAAAAATCAGTTAAAGGTTGGGCCTTGAAAGTCCAACCTTTATAAAGAAGCTTTTAAGCTTTATTAATCTACTTGTCATGCCTACCGCCCCTCCCCCCCCCCCAGACAGAGGTCAAACGTGATTCTAGAGCTGCTGACAAATTTCGGCTTAATTTATTTGTATATTGAAAATGGGGATTGGTGCATACACAGCAGCCAGGAAAGCAAGAAAGGAAGCACCATGTCTTGTAATTCTTCCATCTTATTTCAGCATTGATTGTAATATGACCGAAACTAATCAAGACACTGTAATTGTTGATGCACAAATAAAAAACTTTCACTGTAGGGAGAGTTCAGACGCATCGTGGGACCCAATATAATAGCAACAGTAAGATGGTGTCTGTGCAGATTTAGTGGCAGTTTCAATGGAAGGCCCCCCTGGAAACGAGTGCGGGTCACAGGATTCTTCAGTTAAGTCCACCTGCCGCATGGTCATTATTGCTAGGCGGTGGGGAAGTTGCCTTCAAGAGGGAAAATGCCGACCTCATTAGAAGACTTTTGCATTTCCATAATTCAGGAGAGGGCGTGTAAGATTTGGGCATCTAGGCACCCAAAGGTTTCACCAGCAGAAAGCTTTTCCACTTGTCTGTGTGCTAGACTGGCGTGAGTTTCCAGGCAATGAAAACATGAACTGGAATAGAGTAATAGGGGTATATTTATGGGGATCCAGGGTCTGACCCATGTTCCTGGTCCACCCTTACCTTGTTTTAGGCAGTAAAGTCACACTGGGCATCCAGGAAAGGGCATGACACAGCCCCAAACCCTGGCGACATGGTTAACAATTGGCCAGGGTTGGGGAGAGCTAGGCCCCCAGCTCGAGCGAGGCAATAGTACGATCTGGCACAACACTCTATCCTTCCCAAGGCATAAGAAGTAATTATCTTCCCCTCTCCCCAAGGGGTCGTATGTCTTGTCCCTACTGTGCTCCTTTACGAACTGAAGTAAGCAGGTAAGATAATCATATTGTGAGGGCCACAAACAACAACATATTAACAAATAGTCTCATGACCTTGAAGGCGATCACCAAATGCATCAGAAACTAGTAATTTGCCTTATTGGTGTGTCGGTGTTGCAGATGATTACCACTCAACCCAGGGCCTGGGCAGTATGGGGTAACTACAGGGAATGGCCAACCCTCAAAAGAAAGGCACAATTTTGCACACAGGACACCTTAGAGTATATATCATACTAAACTGTGGTTAATGAAGAGAACAGTAGTTCCCAACTGGTCCCTGGGTGTTTGCCATAGAAGCGTCAAACGTCAGTAAGTGGAAAACAAGAGATAACTTATTAACACTTACTTATGACACCTTGAGGTTCCATCTTGCACTGTTACAGCAGGGCTGGGGTTCCCCGGGCATGCATCAGCGCAGTTAGATCACAAAGCTGCAGCAGAGATTAGCAGAGCATGTTACCGCCCCACAGTGTAGAAAGTCACCATGGTGGCTATGACCTCACAACTCTGAGCGCTGCGTGCTAATCAAGTCAATGGAAGGTACATGGGGTTAATCCAATAATTTATGGGCATTGCAATTTATGGGGGTCCCTTGGTGCTGTTTAGTGACTTAATCTCGCACAGGGTATCGCTTGAAGCCAGGTCCGGGGAGGCCTTTGAACATTCCCACAGAAGGGTAAGTGGAACCATGTGCAAGCTCACTAAGCGGAGGGACTTGGGTTAAACAGGGCGTGGCCTCATTAATGCAAACACCACAAGGTACTACAATAGGTATGGGGTACACCTGCCAGAGGTGGATAGAGACTTGTTTCGGCTAGAAGGACTGGTAACTTTGGGTTGCAGGAGGTTATCGAGCCTGCCGTGGTGGGGGGGGGCCTGGATGTGATGGCTGCCACATCCAGAACGATGGCGGTGTTACAGGGCGATCCGGAGGCAGATTGTGCATTGGGGTACCCTCTTCAGGATCACAACAGGGGTCCCCTATGCCAAACCCAGGAGTCTTTACGGCAGGACCCTGGATGAAATCGTTGGCGCCCCGCTAGTCCTTCGCGCGTTTGTAAGCCTCAGCAACCGGGGGCTTGCCTTCCAACGCTCCGCCCCTAAAAAGGCGTGAGTAAAGCCATGAACTGATGGTCCACAGTAATTAAGGGAAAATCCCCCAGAAAAGGGTAGCACCGATTGGGTTGGCCAAGGTGCTGTTTGGCTCATCAGGCGGGCGGGCAGCTTAGGTTACTCACCGCTGTCTGCCCTTGGATCTTCCGTAAGATAACCCACCACGTTGGCATGCTTCATGTATGAAAATAAACCTGCAGCAAACTGTTTCCCGAAAAACTGAAGTAGACTGACTATTTATTGCAGCGCGACCAAGTACGACTAAAGCAGGGAGGGTTGCCAATATCAGCACTATGCGGTTGCCCACGGCTCACGCAGTGTGCCCCTGTAAGAGGGCGGCCACCCTAGTTCCGCATTCAGGCACTTCTCCATGCACCATTCACTGGGACCCCTTCCGACGGGAATCCCCCCAATGTACGGCGCCTCTGCGGCATTCTTTCCGGCACGCAGTGGGCTGGGGCCAGGTACTTATACCTGCCCCCACCCTCTGGCCATCCTCTTTGTTCCATACTGGACACGCTGTCACCCTCCCAACCGCATACCCTGCATGCCGGCGGGATGTCGGGCAATGGAATTGAACGTATTAATGTATCAGTTTGTATTGCAGGGAGAGTTACATGGTGATCCGGAGGCAGATTGGTACATAGGGGAACCCTCTACAGGAGCACAACAGGGATGTCCTATGCCAAACCCCAGTAATCTTTATGGCAGTAGAAGACTCTCTGTAGATGATGGCTAAAATAGCATCTGCGTGATGACCATGTCAGAAGAGTGTGCTGGCATGCCCTTTTAAATGCATGTGATGCATTAATAGAAGTGTGTTACAAGAGAAAAAGATGACAAAATTAAACCAAGATTTGATTACAAGGAATTCTTCAACATATTATCTCCCACCGGGGGTGATAATTACCATGGTAATGCAGAGGCAGTGCAACCAGAGAGATCCGAGCTGTCACAGCAGCTGTCACAGCAGTAACCCCTCCTGATGGCTGCAGTCAAAGACCTGAAGACAGCTTCACATAGCGCCCAAACCAAGTAATCGCTATGGAGAACTGACCTGGGAGGCACACATGCTAAAAGTGACAGGACAGACAGGAGAGTGGAAGAGTTATCTAATGGTATGAGTAGAATAGTTTTGAGTGTGTCTATGCTGGGCAAAGTGCATACCTCAGGGAATTTCTCTGCAACATGCGGTTATATTTGAAAAATTGGACGACTTGGAAAGCGCCTTTAAACTGTGAGTTATTGAATTCAGAGCTTTTCTGAGAGAAGAGGAATCAAAGGAAGTGATTCTCCAGTTTCTAAGAGGTGATATACTGCATTTGGGCTCCCTTCAAAATAATAATATTTAAAATAACCAGAGCACACAAGAGTGAACAGAAAGTGAAGCCACTCTGTTGTTGGAGAAAAAAGATGCAAAACAGGAGGACTGAGAGCAAGATCTTTGAAGTGGTTTTGTGTTTTCAAAGCCTCTGGTTTGCGTAATCACAGGATTTGTGACTCCAGAATCACTTATTGCAATTTACAGTTGCGATTTTGAAAGTCATAAAAATGGCTTTTGTTGGCCATTGCAACTTGCAAATAGGAGAGGTCATTAAAGGAGCATTTTAGTTCTATTTGAAAATCACAATGCTATGCATCAATAGTTTGCAACTGTGGTTGCAAACTACTAAATGGTCCCCAAAATGTGACTTGGGGTGGTAACCAATTCAAAAAGTCGAAGATGTCCCCATGGGTGCTTGCAGGCAGCTTCGGGGGAGCATTAAACAATTCAGGGACCACTGTGTGCTTCACCAATGTCATACCTTACATTGGAACAGCATTGTAATTCAGCCCCTGTCCATTTAAAGGATACATACACACTGCTTTAAAAATGTTGACATCAAAGGAACGAACTGGAGGAGAGGAGATCTGCTGTCCCTCACGGTCCTCCATACCTGAGTTCTCAGGCATCCGCAGGGGTTCGTGAAATGCCTACAGGCTCCTAATAATAATGAGGCTTCACGTTTTGTGACCTCCTGCAGACATAACTTTTTGCAGAGCAACTTATTGGTAAATCAGTTACATCAGAAATTGAATCCATAATCACAAATTAGTTGGTGTGTAAAAAACACCAACTGGGCCATGACCTTTTCTTAGTACATTCGGCCCATACCTTATGCTGAATTCCTCTTTGTGAAAAACTGTGTTTGTTCCAGAAGATGTACAAATTAATGTTTTTTCCAAAACTTAGCAGAAGAGCATTCAATATTCGAATTGTAAGTCATCAGGTGAAATTTCCTCAACTTGAAAATTGAAGCATTTGTCTCGTAATCAGCTAGTGTAAACCTTGCTGCACTGCATTACAGGGAAAGGGTAGAAATGCCCTGTATTTATCACAAAACAGCGCATTCCAGCCTTTTCCCATTCCTGGCTCACAATGGGCTGCCTAGCCCCAACGTAGGCACCCTTAAATCATGGTACAAGAGTGACTGCGTTGCATGCAAAATTGCTTTTGTGCAGAAAGGGGCACCTTCCTGCACAAAAACAATCCCCTGAGGCATTTTCCCTTTATTGCACAGGCAGCACACATACAAAGAGAAAACAGCGAGGAGAAATAAAGAAATTTCTCCTAGTTACACCCTCCCAGGGAAGGCATAGCATTTTGGCAGATTCCCAGGTATATCAAGTCAGAAAATCTCCCCTTGAGATTCAGTCAGAAGACTCTTACATCTACAAACTTCATTCAGCTCTTAGTTTATTACCCCCCAACTCAAACAAGTTCAGTGCCTCACAAATCTTAACTTCGTAGGATCTTTATTGTCACAATCTACAAAATCACATCTGATACAAATGACAATTGTTGTATCACAATTAATCTAAACAACTGACTTATTTTTAGCAGCAATTCTAAAACACTACATAATATATTTAAAAACAGTGCAGAATATATTTTATAAAAAAAGGCAAACAATTTTTTTAAAACACACAATCATGGACAATAGGTCACAATGAATCACAAAAACCGGAGAACACATAAGACAACCACATATGTCTTTATGACTACTAATCTGTTTCGGTCATTCTTTTGGACACATGGCTTTCCCAGATAACCATATTTACTGTGTCCAGATGCCTGCCAGATTTAGTTCCACTTGTACGTCGACACATTTCAGTGGGCAACAGGCAATTAAACCACCTTCTTCAGGACAAGCACATATCTCCCACCAAACATGTATATAAAAACAAGTCGCTGGTATGTATAAACTAACCCAGAAATACTACATAGAAACACATACCTTTTTCATTAAAAAAATGTACAGGGAAAGGGCAGAAATGCCCAGTATTTATCACAAAACAGCGCATTCCAGCCTTTTCCCAGCGCTGGCTCACAATGGGCTGCCTAACCCCAAAGCAGGCACCCTTACACCACGGTACAAGAGTGCCTGCGTTGCATGCAAGATTTCTTTTGTGCAGAAAGGGGCACCTTCCTGCTCAAAAACAATCCCCTGAGGCATTTTCCCTTTATCACACATGCAGCACACATAGGAAGAGGAAACTGTGAGGAGAAATAAAGAAATTTCTACTCGTTACGCCTACCCTGGGAAGGCATAGCATTTTGGCGCATTTCCAGGTCTATCAAGTCAGAAAATATCCCCTTGAGATTCAGTCAGAAGACTCTTACATCTACAAACTTCATTCAACTCTTAGTTTCTGACCCCCAACTCAACCAAGTTCAGTGCCACACAAATCTCAAATTCGTAAGATCCTTAATGTCACAATTTCCAAAATCACATCTGATATGAATGACAACTGTTGTATCACAATTAATCTAAACAACTGGCTTTTTTAGCAGCAATTCCAAAACAGTACATAATATATTTAAAAACAGTGCAGAATATATTTTATAAAAAAGGCAAAAAAAAATTAAAAACACACTATCATGGACAATAAGTCACAATGAATCACAAAAACTGGACAACACATAAGACAACCACATTTGTCTTTATGACTACTAATCTGTTTCAGTCATTCTTTGGACTCATGGCTTTCCCAGATAACCATCATTTACTGTGTCCAGATACCTGCCAGATTTATTTCCACTTGTACGTCGATACGTTTCGGTGGGAAACAGGTAATTAAACCACCTTCTTCAGGACAAGTGCATATCTCCCACCAAACATGTATATAAAAACAAGTCACTGGTATGTAAAAATGAACCCAGAATTACTACATAGAAACACATTCCTTTTTCATAAAAAAACTTTTTATATATATATATATATATTCACTGAAAAAACCATAGGTTTCAGGCACGTTATAGTTAGTTGGACATTTCACTCATACAAAACCAGAGAAATTCTACCGTTATAGTTAGGTCAGCTAACTATAACTCACGCCCTCGCAATGCACTGCTGATGACGTCACATATTACATCATTCATGACATGGTCAGTGACATCACTGATGACATCTCAAATGACATCACTGATGACATCACTGATGACATCATCCACGTGATAATCTGATGCACCTCCTCACACCCTAATATAACCTTTGATACACCCACTCTAAAATACAGACTACCATTTTTGAAAGCCTAGACACACCAATACCAGTTATTTATTTATTTATTTATGGATTTGTATAGCGCTTGAATCACCCCCGAAGGGGTATCTCAGTGCTCACGGACCCACATAAGAAAGCTGTCACAAAGGAGCGAGTGTAGAACAGAACAGTTTTCAAAGCCTTTCTGAACTGCAGATGGTCCGGGCACTGCCTCAATGAAATGGGAAGCTGGTTCCAGTAGAGGGGAGCCAGATATGAAAAAGCTTTTCCCCCCTGTCCTTAACTTCTTGACCTTAGGTACCCTGAGGAGGTATTTCGAACCAGAGCGGAGATCCCTATGGGGAGTGTAATGGTTAAGTTTCTCCGCCAGGTAAGTAGGTCCTTTACCCCACACTGCTTTGTGGACGATGCAGCAAATCTTAAACTTTATTCGGTTGCGTACAGGCAGCCAATGGAGCTGTTGGAGAAGGGGAAGTGAGGCTGTTCTGTAAGGGGCATTCAGTGTTAAACGAGCCGCCGTATTCTGCACTACCTGTAGGCGGTCCAGCGAGGACTCGTTAGCTGCAATCAACAAGGCATTGCAGAAGTCCAATCTGCTCAACACCAAAGTCTGGATGAGAGTCTTCCGTGTGGAATCGGGAAGGAAGGGGAAGACTCTTCTCAGCAGGCTAAGCACATGGAAGCATGAGCCAACCGTGTGGGTCACATGCTCCTTCATGGTCAAGGCCTGCTCAATGCGAACCCCTAGATTTTTTACTACTGTCTTTGGTGCTGGAGCGATCCCCAGCTCTCTTGGCCACCACTCTGGTGTCCACAGCAGTGGAGCCTCTCCAAAAAGCATGATCTCAGTCTTTCCGGCATTTAGTTGTAGAAAGTTGTTACGCATCCATTGAGAGATTGCCCACATGCCGGACGAGAAGGTGGCATGAGCTGCATGGAAAGATTTATTGAAAGAGAAGGTAAGCTGAGTGTCATCTGCATATGATATCGGAGTGAACCTGTAGGTCCTTAGAAGTGCGGCCAAGGGAGCGATATAGATGTTAAACAAGGTGGGGCTTAGGCAAGAGCCCTGGGGCACTCCCTTGGTCAGTTCCTTAGATGAAGAACGATATGGACCCAGATTGACTGTCTGGGAACGATTAGTAAGGAAACTTGTCATCCACTGCAGTGCCACTCCACCAATACCAGATTCCTCCAGTCTCCTGAGCAAAATCTGGTGGTCGACCGTATCGAATGCGGCGGAAAGATCTAATAACACCAGGAGGGTGGATTGGCCGCTATCTAGTGCTAGCCTGATGTTATCTGTAAGAGAAACCAGGGCTGTTTCAATACTGTGTTTCGGCCGAAAGCCTGATTGCGATGGATCATGGCTGCCTGCTGATTCGATATGGTCCGATAGATGTTTATTAATGTGCTTTTCCAGCAGTTTGCTCATGAGAGGTAGAAGGGAAACTGGACGTAAATTAGAAAGATCTCCCATAGAGTTACTACATACCCACTCACTGATTCCTAGGTCCATACACACGTCCACTCACTCACCCATACAGCCACTCATAGATGTAGTCACTCATTAATACAGCACTATCATATGCACTCATACACCTATCGAGACACTCGCACACCACCACTCATCCAGAGTTACTCACACACCTAGTCAGTCATGCAAAGAATCAATCACAATTCCCCAACTTAAAACGCGCCACAGGGCGTGTTTGCACACTTGTCACCTGAGGCCCCGCCCCCTCCCTTCACCACTGTGCAAACGCGCCCTGTGGCGCGTTTTAAGTTGGGGTATTAGGTCACCTTGAATCCTGAGGGTCCCTGGGGCCCAACTAGCCCACCAGGTACTTCCAGTAAGCACCACAGGCCTGCGTTGCAGAGAGGTGGTCTGAGGCCACGCCCCTTTTTACACCTCTCTGCAACGCAGCGCTGTGGCGCTTACTGGAGGTACCTGGTGGGCTAGTTGGACCCCAGGGACCCTCAGGATTCAAGGGGACTTAATCCCCCAACTTAAAACACGACACAGGGCGTGTTTGCACACATGTCACCTCAGGCCCCATCCCCTCCCTTCACCACTGTGCAAACGTGCCCCGTGGCGCGTTTTAAGTTGGGGGATAAAGTCCCCTTGAATCCTGAGGGTCCCTGGAGTCTAACTAGCCCACCAGGTACCTCCAGTAAGCGCCACAGAGCTGCGTTGCAGAGAGGTTTAAAAGGGGTGTGGCCTGCACCACCTCTCTGCAATGCAGCCCTGTGGCGCACACTCGAGGTACCTGGTGGGCTAGTTGGCCCCCAGGGACCCCCAGTATTCAAGGGGAATTAATGCCCCAATTTAAAACGCGCCACAGGGCGCGTTTGCAGAGTGGTGAAGGGAGGGGGCGGGGCCTGAGGCACAATCGCGTCTTTTTTTGGTTTGTTTTTTTAGAAGGGGGGCAGTGTGACCCCCTTCTTTTTTCTTTTTTGGGCCCTGGGGACCCCATCCCCCAGGGCCTGACCCCTTTTTTTATTTAAAAAAAAAAAAAACTGAACGGGAAGGGGGCCGCGTGGCCCCCCCTCCCGTGGCCAATTCAGACCCCGGGGACCCCATCCCCCGGGGCATGGCCACATTTTTTAATTTTTGTAAGGAGGGGGGCTGCGTGGCCCCCCTCCTGAGGCCTCTATTGCCCCAAAGACCCCATCCCCCGGGGCCGGCCTTTTAAATTTTGGGGAGGGGGGCCGCGTGGCCCCCCTCCTGGGCCACTACTAGCCCCGGGGACCCTATCCCCTGGGGCAGGCCCTATCCGTTGGGGACCGTGGGGGGAGCCCCAATGCCCCCACGGTCCCACCGGCTCCCTGTGTCCTGCGGGAGCCGGCATTGCTTTTCCACATGGGGAGCTGCTAACATGCAGCTCCCCGTGTGGAAAAGCAAACTGCTTTAGATTTTGGAAGAGAGAGCAGGTTTCCTGCTCTCTCTTCCAAAATCCAAAGCAATTTTGCTATGGCAGGACGGGAGCCGCGAGGCTCCCATCCTGCCATAGCAAACAGCAGTGTCCCGGGGGTGGGCACCCCGGGACACTGCAGGAGCCGGCCCTGGGGGGTGGCGGTCCCCAGGGCCATCACAGGCTCCAGGAGGGGGGCCGCGCGGCCCCCCTCCCAACATTTTCAAAGCCCCGGGGAGGTGGCGGTCCCCGGGGCTGCGTGGGGGCCGTGAGCCCCCTGCAAATATTTATGGAAAGCCCCAGGGTGTGGCGGTCCACGGGGCTGCGGGGGCCTCCCTGGGCCCCTGCTATTAAATTTTCGCATGCCCCCGGGACTTGGCCCACCCAGGGGCTAAATATTAACGAAGGCGCGGGAGCCCGCGCTTAGTTTTTTTTCTTCACGGTGGGATTCGCGGAACCTACGCGAATTTCGCAGTTTTAAAAAAAAAAAATGCTTTTTTTGGGCCTTGGGGGTCCTTGTGCGACCCCCTGAGCAGGCCTAGGGGGTCAGGGTGTTTCTACCCTGCCCCCTTTTCTTGTTTTGCGCCTTAGTTTTTCTGTTTTCTTGTGCCTCGGATCTACCGAGGCACAAAATGGCTGCCAACACTTCCTGGTTTGGAGTGTTGACAGCCAATTAGCATGAAGCTCGTGGTCGGGAGGGTCCGCGGATCCTCCGTGCCTCTAAATATCGAAATGTTTATTTTTGATTTTCTCAGCAACTACTGAACGGATTTACACCATTTTTAAAAAGGTCGCTTTCTGAGCCAAGCAGTACCTTTTTGCCTAATTTGGGGTAAATCCGTTCAGTAGTTTCGGCTGTAGCCTTGCATAAAGTTTCCTATGGGAAATTGATTTTTTGACTCTTATTTTTTGAATTTCTCTGAAATAACTGAACGGATTTACACCATTTAAAAAAAAAGGGCGCTTTCTGAACCAAGCACTACCTTTTTGCAAAATTTGGTGTAATTCCGTTCAGCAGTTCGGGCTGTAGCCGTGGCTAAAGTTTCCTATGGGAATTAACATGGAGAAAACACGTTTTGGGACCCCCCTTTTTTCTCAGCCCCCACTTGCCGAATCACCCCGAAACTTTCAAGATAGGAGCTGACCAGAGCGGGCCATAAGTTTTGAAAATTTCGCGAAGATTCGTCAACTGGCGCCAAAGTTATTGGGAAAAGAATGTTACGAATTTCCTATGGATAATAGGTTGTAACTATAACTACCTACTGGCGACCGCCAGTAGGAAATATATATATATATATATTCACTGAAAAAACCATAGGTTTCAGGCACGTTATAGTTAGAAATTAGCATTTAAAAAACCTTAGAAATTCACTGAAAAAAACATAGGTTTTAGGGACAGTTATAGTTAGTTGGACATTTCACTTGTACAAAACCATAGAAATTCACCCGTTATAGTTAGTTCAGCTAACTATAACTCGCGCCCCCGCAATGCACTGCTGATGACCTCACATATTACATCACTCATGACATGGTCAGTGACATCACTGATGACATCACTGATGACATCTCAAATGACATCACTGATGACATCATCCAGTGACTGTGTGTTTCTGTAAAGTTTAAATATGTTTAATATATATAGGGAAAGGCGTATTGAAGAATGAGTGGGTGTATAAGTGTCTGAATGGATGATTTAGTAGGTGTGTGACTGAGTCTATAAGTGAGTGATTAAACGTATCTTACTGAATGCATGGGTTAGTGACTAAACTGTGTGAATGTCTGTATCCGTCTGTCTGTTGGTGCGTAAGCGGCTGCATGGGTTTGTGAATAGCTACATGAGTGTCTACATGGGTTATTGATTGGTTGTCTGAGTATCTGTATGGGTGCCTGAGTGTTTGTGTGGGTGGGGTGTGTGTGACTCTGTGCATAGATGTGTGAGTGGATGATTCACTGGGTGCATGGTTTCAAGAGTGCATCTGTGATGGACTGTATGGGTGGGTGAGTGTGTGTATGGGTGTGTTAGTGACTGAATGTATATCTCAGTGGTACATGTGTGAGTAACTGCATATGTGAAAGGCAGTATATATGTGTGTTGGAGTATATAAGTGGGTATAAGTGAGAGTGTGTGATTGTGAGAGTGGCTGTATGGATGAGTGTGTACTTGTATCAGTGATTGTATAAGAGTGTAAGAATGTGCTAGTATTTGTATGAGTGAGCTGGTGTGTGTATAACTGTATAGGTGAGTAAATGGCAGTGTGATTAATTATTTGCATGACTGACTAGGTGTGTGAGTACCTCTATGGATGAGTGACGGTGTGTGAGTGTCTATAAAGGTGTATGAGTGCATATGATAGTCCTGTACTGAGTGACCATAAGTATGAGTGACTGTACGGGTGAGTGAGTGGATGTGTGTGTAGACCTAAGAATCAGTGAGTGTGTATGTAGTTATTGGTGTTGGAGTGTCTATGGTTTTGACAATGGCAGTCTGTAATTTTGAGTGGGTGTATCAAATCAAATCAAAGGTTCTTTATTCGGTTACAATTAAGATAACCATAAAAGTACACTTATACATTTCATAAATATACTCATAACCATGGATAAAATCACATAATAATAATAGATTTACGAAATTTAAAAACATTTTTTAAGAACTCAGAAACAGCAGCAATAACGTAAACTACATCCAGAAATTGTAATGCCAGTAGTGCAGGGCGACATTGTCTCAGGCCAAATTTCTGTAACACGGGGGTAATCCACCTTTTTCTTGGTTTAGTATAATATTTACAGAAAAACAATATATGTAAGGTTGACTGAGTGGAGACCCCATCACACGGGCACTTGCTCAGATCTTTAGACCAATCGTTCTGCACAGGGAAACTTAGCAATCTATGTAGAATATTCAGCCTAAAACGGGTCAGTAAAAAGCAATCATAATCGCCCATAGTTAATGTAATATAAGGCTGAATACTAGCAGTCGTCAGTAAACGTTGATGCGCTTGGACTGTTGATTTTTTCCCTTCGTTTATAGCTCTCTTGTCCCCCAAATAACAAATGCATTTAGCTTTAAAATCTCTTCTGGACATATTGCTCATAGTAAGCGGCTCATTAAAATATTCACTATGCCCGATTCTGGTCAAAAACACCTTAACATATTGTATCCATCTAATGTTTTTGACCCCATCCAACCCCAAAGCATCAGTTAAAATAAGACGATTAAGTGGGTGTATCAAAAGTTATATTAGGGTGTGAGAAGATGCATCAAATTATCACATGGATGATGTCATCAGTGATGTCATTTGAGATGTCATCAGTGATGTCATCAGTAATGTCACTGACCATGTCATGAGTGATGTAATATGTGACGTCATCAGCAGTGCATTCCGTGGGCACGAGTTATAGTTAGCTGAACTAACTATAACGGGGGAATTTCTATGGTTTTGTACGAGTGAAATGTCCAACTAACTATAACTGTCCCTAAAACCTATGGTTTTTTCAGTGAATTTCTAAGGTTTTTTAAATGCTAATTTCTAACTATAACGTGCCTGAAACCTATGGTTTGTCAGTGAATTTCAAAGGTTTTTTAAATGCTAATTTCTAACTATAACGTGTCTGAAACCTATGGTTTTTTCAGTGAATTTCAAAGGTTTTTTAAATGCTAATTTCTAACTATAACGTGCCTGAAACCTATGGTTTTTTAAGTGAATTTCAAAGGTTTTTTAAATGCTAGTTTCTAACTATGCCTACAGAGGTAGGACATGTGAAGAAAGAAGAAAAAACGCACAGAAAGAAGCAAAAGAAATGCAGAAAGAAGCAACAGAAGTCCACAAAGACGAAGAAAAGAGCAGGAAGAAGCAAGACATGTGCAGAAAGAACCAACAGAGGAGCAGAAAGAGGCCTTGTTGCAAAATCATCCTGTGCCCACAACTTTTTCAGACGGGTACTGGTGGTAACTGACTCGGACTAACCAGGCCTAGAGCCAGTGCTATGCTAAAAGACACTTAGAATACAGTGAAAACACCTACATACACTAGGGAACACTATGCATTGGGGTACCCCTGTGATTAGCATGACCTCCTCTGTAAGGCCCTAGTACATAATAGGGCAGGGGGATTAAAACTTCCTCTTAAAACGCGCCCCGGGGCGCGTTTGCACAGTGGTGAAGGGAGGGGGGGGCCTGAGGTGACATGTGTGCAAACAAGCCCTGTGGCCGTTTTAAGTTGGGAGATTAAGTCCCCTTGAATCCTGAGGGTCCCTGGGGTCCAACTAGCCCACTAGGTACCTCCAGTAAGCGCCACAGAGCTGCGTTGCACAGAGGTGTAAAAAGGGGCGTGGGCTGGACCACCTCTCTGCAACGCAGCTCTGTGGCGCTTACTGGAGGTACCTGGTGGTCTAGTTGGCCCCCAGGGTCCCTCAGGATTCAAGGGGAATTAATTCCCCAACTTAGAACGTGCCACAGGTCGTGTTTGCACACATGTCACCTCAGGCCCCGCCCCCTCCCTTCACCACTGTGCCCCCCGCAAATATTTCAGCAGGTTTTCTCTCGTATAAGATCGTGGCCTGGTATAGATACATCGACGATCTCTTTCTGGTGTGGAGGGGATCGAGTGAGACAGCACAAGCCTTTGTTAATGTTTTAAATCAGAATAACATTCATTTAAAGTTCAGTGCAGACATCAGTTCCACTTCAGTTAATTATCTAGACCTAGAGGTGTTCATTATAGATCAAAAGTTATGCACAAGACTATACCGGAAGCCCACAGCAGGCAATTCGATATTGCATGCCTCAAGTAATCATCCCATTAAATTGATCAGCAGTATCCCATATGGTGAACTGCTTCGTATCAAAAGAAACAACACCAGGGAGGCAGATTTCCAGAAAAATGCCCAGGAGTGTCTTAACAGATTTCGAGCTCGTGGTTATGGGGAACGCACTCTTAGCGAGGCATTACATAAAGTAAACTCTGTACCGAGAGAAAACCTGCTGAAAGAGAAAGCCAGGAAGAAACAAAATGAGAACAAATTTAGAATGGTCACAACGTTCTCAGAGGAGGCTGGGGAGTTGAGGGCCATTCTAAGAAGAAATTGGAATCTATTAAAAATGGACCTGATTATCGGGGAAGATGTACCGACTCGTCCTATGTTAACATTTAGAAAAGCTAGGGCTTTGAGAGATTCCCTTACAAGCAGCCATTTGATTAAAACAGTACCTACACCCTTTGGGAACAAACCACAGGGGTTCTTCCCGTGTGGAAGATGCAAAGCTTGTAGCAACAGCAAACGGGTTTTGTCATATAAGGTACCAGGCCTAAACAAACCAAACTAATAAATAAATGTATTACTTGTAGCACACCGTATACAGTATATTGTTTGAATTGCCCTTGTGGGTTAAGCTATATTGGAAGCACAATACATCAAACCAAGATGCGGATCTTGGAACACACAAGGGCAATCAAAAACGGTGATACCTCGTATTCAGTAGCGAGGCATTTTTTGGCTGAACATAACAGTAATAGGGACCTCTTAACGTTCTTTGCATTAGATCATGTACCGCTCCATCCTAGAGGGGGAGACAGGGTAACTAGCCTTAGAAGACTAGAATCGAGATATATAATCGATCTTGGTACTAAGACTCCACAAGGCCTGAATACCAATGAAGAACTGGCAATTCATTTGGGAGACTAGGCTAATCAACAATGCATATAGATGAATTTAGGACGAGGTCGCCCTATTAACAATTAACTATGGATTCCTGAACTGTTTGAATATATATATTACTGCTTGCTTTATTGCATAGCGGATGTGTCAGAAAAACAATATGAGATGTGGAATATAATTGGGAGTATAAAGCTAACATTCTCCATTGATGAAAAATGTAAATATATATGAGATGAATTTCTATAAAGGGTCCAACTAGAAATTGTTTTTAACATGCATCATAATGTATTGGTAGGACAAAAGCCCATTTAGGGCTAGATAATACTGTGGCTCTGTAGATTAAATGCAGAGGGCAGAAAGCCATGAGTAATAACTTGTATCTAACAAGAAGATATTTACAATGATTATGATGGACATGCATATTGAATGGGAAGCATAGATATATGCCCATTCAGGGCGCAATTAGACAATAAGATTGCCGATATATTGATATCGTATTTATTCATGTATTTACGTGATCTAATGATGATGGAATTGTATTTACAAACCTAGAACCTTGTTGTCAAATTGGAGGCATTTAAAGCCTGATAATGAATCATGCTATATTCCATAATGTGTGCCCTTGCATGTTACAAGATGGCGGAATGTATTGCCGTAAAATGTTGGCCCTTCTTTATGTTGTTACCCATGTCGAGATATCGGAAATATGGTGTATTTAAATGTGACCGTTTCCGGCACGCCCAATTACCATCGAAAAAGGCGACTGCCGAAACGCGTTTGGTGTAATAGAGTCCACGAAAATAAATCTTGATTGGGACTCACCCCCGCGAGTGCTCTGTTTTGTTCGTGATATGGGCAAGGCTGAGAGCTGATACCTACTGGCGGTCGCCAGTAGGTAGTTATAGTTAGGACCTATTTTCCATAGGAAAAGCGTTTTTTGATTTGCCAATATCTTTAGCGCCGTTTGACGAATCTTCGTGAAATTTTCAAAAAAAATAGGGTTGGAGCACTCAGTTTGTGTGTTGAAAGTTTCGGGGTGATTCGTCAAGCGGGGTACGAGAAAAAAGGGGGGTCCCAAAGCGCATTTTCCCCATGTTAATTTCTATAGGAACTTTATTACAGGCTACAGCCCGACCTGCTGAACGGAATTACACCAAATTTGGCAAAAAGGTAGGTCTTGGTTTAGAGTGCGCCCTTTCTGTTAAATGGTGTAAATCCGTTCAGTAGTTCCTGAGAAATTTAAAAAAGAAAAATATCGATATCGGAGCACCGAGGAGGGTTCGCGAACCCTCCCGGGCACAAGCTTCACTCTGATTGGCTGCCAACACTCCAAACCAGGAACTGTTGGCAGCCATCTTGTGACTCGGTAACCGAGTCACAAGAAAAAGGGTGAAACAAAGATAAAAAACATGAAAAGAGGGCAGGGTACAAACACCCTGACCCCCTAGGCCTGCTCAGGAAGTCCCACAAGGACCCCCAGGGCCAAAAAAAGCATTAAAAAAAATAATAAACGGGCGAATTCGTGCAGGGGTCGCGAATCCGGCCGAGAACATAAAAAAAAATGAAGCGCGGACTCCCGCGCTTCTTTTTTTAAAGCCCCCGGGTGGGCCAGGTCCCGGGGGCACTCACCCACGGGGGCCCCCGCAGCCCCGGGGACCGCCACCTCCCTGGGGCTTATTAAATTGAATGCGGGGGGCACGCGGCCCCCCCGCAGCCCCGGGGACTGCCACCTCCCCGGGGCTTTGTTAATAAATGCGCATCCACGGAGGTGAGAGGGGCCGTAATTGTATAATCTCGAGAAAGGCGACGGGATTAACACGTAATCCTCGCTAATAAAGTGATGCGACTGGGAATGGAGTGTGAATTGTCAGGGGGGTCCCGGGCCCAGACAGCTGCCAGCCCTTTGTAATTGAATGTCGGAGGCTGATTGTAAAAAAATGTTATCTCGCCTCCTGATTACTTGCTAATGCCCCTGGGCAGGGGAGAGGGCCCCTTGGTGTGTGAGTGGTGATGAGCTCAGGGAGAGCAGGACCCCCAGGCCGCGCCGGTCTTGCCCCCTGGCACCCATGAAGATTGATAGCGCATTAAAGACAATCGCCCCTCCGATCGATGCAGGGCACAATCCGTTTGCAGTGTTTTTGGCCCTCGTTTTCCCCATCGATTGCCTGACACGTGCGCCTAATACGCAGACACTGCATGAATCCGGGACCTGTCATGGCTTTGTGTGCCTGTCCCTGGCCTGCGAGAGTGTCTTTTGCGCGCGTTTACAGGCCGGTGAGTGGGTGCGCTTGAACTGCGTTGGCACTAACTGGCAGATGCAGCCTGGGCAGTGTCAGGCCGCACTCTGACTGCAGAGGGCGCTTATCGCCATCAGCTCCAAGGAGAAGGGGCTATAGCTGAAACACAACACTACCACTGCAGAGCCCATCTGAGCACACACGCTGACCCCGACGCCCCTTACCTGTGCCGACGCGAGCATCCTCTGCATTTGTGTCCAAATTCCAGTCTCCCAGTTCAGTTGATTAATGTGACTCTGACGCCGCGGGATTAGTCGTGCACCCCCATATTCTGGTGCATGAGGGGTCTGATGGGTACCTCAGTCGGCATTCACAAGTGGGGTGTGAGCCGCTAGGAGCACCAGGTTTTGGCTGGTCTGTAGCTTCCAGCGGCTTGTCTAGGAAGTGCTTTAAAGTCCAAAAAGAGCAGAAGAAAGTGAAACTCGGACAGTCGAACCAAATACACACTGCAGCGCCCTCGGTGAGGGGCGGGAGGCAGATCGTGTTAACAGTGTTTTCAGCCTAACCGAGCATTGTTTTCTCACATGAAGGTATTCGTGTGGCCGACCGTTTGTTATGGGTGTCTAGTTTAGAGACCTACTTGTTTCACCCGAGACGGGTGCATGATTGCTGTGTACGCAACGAGGTTGCAGACTCACCATTTGCTCGTGAGTCGTGCTTAGCTCTCGTGCTTGGGGGAATGTGCTCAGCCCGGTTGGTGTGCCCCAGTACAGACCAGCCATCTTGTTGAAGAAGGTTGTTCTATACTGGGGCACACCACGGGTGTTATGTGGTGGTGCATGCGGTGTGCACTGCACACATGTGCTCAAAGCTGTGGGTTCACACATTGCAGGATCCATGTCTGCAAAAGCGACTGAAATAATATATATTCAAAAGCATTTGCCAGAATGTCGTATGTACGAATTGCCGTAAAAAATAAATGTTGTCCTAGTTTAAGTTCCCCATTGCAGTTTCCGATGCTAAGAAGCTACCCCGCACAGACCTGAACTCAGCCACACCCACTTCCCATGCATTGTAGGCTGGGTTAAGATACCAACGCTTCTCCGGTCCTGTATATGGATCTGGGGAGGATGCACTTGAAAGGAAGGTTTGGTGCATTCAGACAGGTTTGCAGGGGTATTCTATCCGTATTGTAGATAGCTGTGAGTGTGTGCTTACGTGCAGTTATTCGCCGGTCCTCCTTGTTTACATAATGTGCACGGCTGTCATTTCCCAGCCCGAGGCTTGGCAGTGCGTGTCCTGGTTACAGGCCCATCTCCTCGCGAGAGCAGCAGACGCAGTGCGATCTAGAGGCGCGTGGTGCGTGCATTGCTGTGGGTACCCAAATAATGGTGCGCCCATGAAAAGCAGGACTGAACAAAATACAGGTTTCTGATGACCTAGATTCAGAAACATCTGTTGGCAAAATATCTGCCAACTATAAATATCTCACGTTAGTCCCTCAATTCTCAACTATTGTAGGAGCCCGCCATTTACTGATTTCTCTGCAGTTCTTCATAAATATGGGACACGTGATCGATGGAGATGTGGCACATGTAGACATTTAACTGGGGTATGTTGGTGGGTCGTAGATATTTCATCTTAAGATGGTTTTGTGTCTTGTTTTCAAGAGTTTCCATCCTATTACAGATCCCACTCCTGCTTCCGCTCCTGTACAATGCGTCCGGCTATTGTGTTTGTGCATGCATGACTCCAGTATGACGCTGGCCGAGGCCTGTGAGAGACCTACCTGTCTGGCTGAATGTGTGCATGTGCCCAAACCGTCAGGTCCCATGTGAAAACACACAGACTGCAAAAAACATAGACTAACAGAGTCCAATAACTTCTACTGCCAAAAAATGTGGCATGCACATACATGCCCATACACAATTTCTGCACCCTCCGCGCCTCTTTCAGCACCTCTGTTGCTTCTTTCTGCACCCCTCCTGCCTCTTTCTGTACCTCTCTTGCCTCTTTGTGCACCTCTCCTACCTTTTTCTGCACACCTCTTGCCTCTTTTTGCCCCTCTGTTGATTCTTTCTGCACTGGTCTTGCTTCTTTCTGCACCTCACTTGCCTCTTTCTGCACTTCTCTTGTCTCTTTCTACACCTCTGTTGCTTCTTTCAGCAATTCTGTTGCCTCTTTCTACACTTCTCTTCCTTCTTTCTGCACCCCTTCTGCCTCTTTCTGTACCTCTCTTGCCTCTTTGTGTACCACTCCTACCTCTTTCTGCACCCCTCTTGCCTCTTTTTGTACCTCTGTTGGTTCATTCTGCACTGCTCTTGCTTCTTTCTGCACCTCACTTGCCTCTTTCTGCAAACCGGAGACTCCCCATTGAAAGCTACAGGGCGCCCGACGCCAAAACAGCACTCTGCACCCGGCCGCCCCAGTGCCGTTGAGGGTGCACCTTTTGTGCTGGCTTGAACCCCCATTTGCCTTGAGCTTAAATCCAGGAGCTTTGCTCCCACAACCCGTTGAGGGTGTAACAAGAGTACACCCTTGACCCTGGGGGACCCTGAGTCTAAACCCAGAAACCCAATTCCCACAACCGAATACTTACCTTTGAACCGATAACTCTATTTTCCTCCATAGGATAACATTGACTGTTTTTCTGTAAAAAGTTTCTAAGTGTGGAGCTGGAAAATCTATGAAACCCTTTAAAACTGTAACTAAATAACAAAAACGCTTTTACTTACCTGTTTACAGGAAATGTCCCAGTGCAGTATCCAGGTATACTGCACTGTGTAAGAAAAGTAATCTGTAAAGTAATCTACTTGACATTCTACTAAAAGCCAATATAAAGTATATGTACAGTATATCAAAAGCATTGCATTATTAGTAACTCTACTGTAATCAAATCAAAGTGCATATACAATTGCAATTCAAACTGTTTACAAACTGCATAACTACTGTAAAGTACTTTTTGCTTACCTGTGCCAGGCTTGCTTGGTTCTAGAAAATAAAATAACTAAAATAATATTTTTATACAAAACCAATTGGTCTGAAGTTCAGTCTTTGAGTGTGTGATATCATTTGCTGATTAGGTGTGTGCAACAAATGCTTAACACTACTACCCTCTTGTTAGAAATGGGGGTCTCTAGTTGGCAGAGGTAGGTACCTTTGTCCAAATAGGGACCCTTGCTTCTAGTCAGCGTAAGGGGGATACACTCCTAAAATAACCCCTGCTCACCCCCTTGGTAGCTTGGCACGAGTAGACAGGCTTATCTCAGAGGCAGTGTGTAAAGAATTTGTGAACACATACAGTAACACAGTGAAAACACTACAAATGGACACCACACCAGTTTAGAAAAATAAGTAATCTTTATCTAAACTCAAAACAAGACCAAACGACAAAAATCCACAGTACAGTATTCAAAATATCCTTAAAAATTGGTTATTCACTTAAATCAAGCTTGTAGCAACAAATAACTCCACTTTGAGTTATACGACGTCGTGACAGATGAAAATCCCAAAGTACGGCGCCGACCGCGAGGTGCGCGGCGTTGGGCCCACACAGAACAGTACCTTGGAAGATGGTGAAAAACAAAGACAGTTCACAGCGTCGGGGAGGTACGGCTTTGTTGGCGCTGTGCGTCGTTGGACTCCTTACGACCCCAGGGGAGGTGCAGCCTCTGTTCCTTACTGCAGCGCAGGGCAGGTGAGACGACAGTTCCTTACTGCGTCGGGGAGATGACGTCACAATGGCGCCGAAACCACTGTTCCTTACGATGGTGCGATGTTGATGGATTTGGATAGTCACCAACGTCGAGGATCAACTACGCGATGATGAAGTCGGCTTCGGAGTCGATGCGGCACAGCAGCAGGCATCGGGCCCACGTCGCAAGTTGGAGCAGCGCTCACTGCTTCGGGCAGGTTACGGCGTCGCTCGCTGGCGTCGATATGGCACAGCGGCCGGCGTCGGGTCTACTTCGCAAGTCTGAGCTGCGCTCACTGCTTCATTGCAGTTTACGGCGTCGCTCGCCGGCGTCGGTGTTGCAATTTCCTTCTGTAGCAGCTAAAACAGCAGTTCTAGATGCAGGAAGACAGAAGGGGTGAAGTCTTTGTGTTCCTGAGACTTCAGAACAGGAGGCAAGCTCAGTTTCAAGCCCTTGGAGATCTTTTCTTCAAGCAGGTGACAAAGCAAAACAGCAAAGTCCTTTTTCTCCTTTCCTTGGCAGCAAGCAGCCACTGCAGGCCAACCCCAGACAGCAAATAGCACAGGGGCAGTATTCCTCCTCAGCTTCTTGGCAAAGGTTTCCTCTTGATTTCCCAGAAGTGATCTAAAAGTCTGGGGTCTGGGCCCCACATTTTATTCACACAAATCCTATGTTCTCTGAAGGCAGAGAGTGTCTGTACCCAGCCAAAACCAGTTCTGTCTTCACTGGTGCAGCTTCCTGGCAGGAGGTGGAGACAGCATTGTTGAAGGCAGACCAGGCCCATTCAGGTGAAAAGGAAATCTCCTCCCCCTACTCCGGAACATGGAACAGAGACTGCTCTAGTGACCGTGATGGATGATCTTCGACTGTTGGCAGACAGGGGTCAATCGGCGACACTTATTTTGCTTGACCTGTCTGCCGCTTTCGACACGGTTAACCATGGGGTCTTGCTGACCCGGCTAGAGGAGGTGGGAGTAGTGGGCACTGTTCTGGATTGGTTTTGATCTTATCTATCTGGCAGGTGTCAGGCGGTGGCCCTTCCTCCGTTTCAATCAGCCTTTACTAACATCCGGCATGGTGTTCCTCAGGGGTCTGCCATCAGCCCAATTCTATTCAACATATATATGAGTCCACTGATTGACATAATTCGGGCCCATAATGTGAAGTTGGTCAATTACGCTGATGATACGCAGATCATTTTATCCCTGGATGGAACCCAGCCTAATGCTTTGGAGGATTTTCATGCCTGTATGCACGTTACTGCGCAGTGGTTACGAAAGAATTTTCTTCAATTTAATTCGGACAAGACCGAAGTCTTACACTGTGCAGTTGGGAAGGTTCCTTTGCCTCTTCCTTACAACTTCTGGCCTCTCCCGACGTCTACCCCACTGGCTCCGACTAAGACGGTGCAAAATCTGGGAGTTATGTTGAGCGCTAATCTATCTTTGGAAACGCAAGTGAACAAAATTGTGGGGAGCTGTTTCTGTCTTGTTAGAGCATTGAGAAAGATTCTTCCGTTGCTTCCTAACTCGGCCAGAGCCCTAATAATACGAGGCGTTATTTTAAGCAGACTTGATTACTGCAACGCCCTGCTGTTGGAGTCACCTAAATATCTGATTCAGCGACTGCAACGAGTTCAAAATACGGCAGCTAAATTAGCTCTGTCTAGGCCGCGGGATTCCTCTGCGTCACGGTGCTTAGCTGAGTTACACTGGCTCCCAGTGTAGCAGAGAATACATTTTAAATCCCTATGCATAGTGTTCAAGGCCCTACATGGGACCGGACCTAAGCCCCTAAAGAAGAAATTTGTCTGGTATACTCCCACTCGGCACCTTCGCTCCTCTTCTGCCAGCTTGGCGAAGGTGTCAAGGTTCAATAAGGTCAAATTGGGAGGGAGGGCTTTTAGCATTGCTGCCGTGAGGCTATGGAATGAACTACCACTTGGAATTAGACAGTCCAATACCCTGCTTCTGTTCAGGAAAAGGATTAAAACGTGGTTGTTCCCTAGAGACTGATCTTGTCCTGTCGATGGGTACTGTCTATCTTGGCTCTACCTTCTCCGTTTGATGATGGCTGACTTTACGTATCATAGCGCCAGGGTACCCGTTGGGTGTTAGTGCGCTCTATAAATATTATATACAATACAAATGCAACCCAGGTCTATTCAGCCCAGCCCTGACTCATCAGACTTCTGGAGCCACAGCCCTCTCCAGCCCCCTGTCATCCAAAAGCCAGACATGCAATACACAAACCTAGCAGAGGCACACTGGATCGTTAGGCAAGGAAATACCCACTTTCTAAAAGTGGTATTTTCAAACACAGAATGTAAAAATCACCCTCACTAAAAGATGCACTTTAACATTCTGAGTTCAGGCATACTAAACTTTATTTTCCTATCTTGTTCCTAGGGTCAGTTATGTTTATAAGATGTTATAAACTAACTTCCCATTCTGGTCTATGGGAACAGATAGCCTTGCAATAGTGAAAAACGAAATTGGCAGTATTTCACTATCAGGACATGCCACACACATCAGGGCATGTCCTACCTTTCACATACAATGCACCCTGCCCACAGGGGTACCTTCGGCCTACCTTAGGGGTGACTAACAAGTAGAAAAGGGAAGGTTTAGGGACTGGCAAGTATGTGCACTTGCCAAGTCGACATGGCAGTCCCAGACTGCACACAGGCTCTGCAATGGCAGGCCTGAGCCACATTTTACAAGCTGCTTCTGAGGGTGGCACAATCAGTGCTGCAAGCCCACCAGCAGCATTTTGATTTACAGGCCCTGGGCACACATGGTGCACTGTACTACGCTCTGACAAGTAAATCAAATAGCCAATCATGGAATCACTAATCCATAACAACAATTTACAAAGGGAGCACTTGCACTTTGGCACTGAACAGCAGTGGCAAAGTGCCCAAAAGCATCTAGACCAGCAAAACAGATAAGGCAACAGCAAAAAAAAAATGGAAGGGAGACCCACGCCAATGGTGCCAAGTCTAACACGTGTCCCCTCCAGCTGAAATGTGGGGAGAACTACCCACCCACTTGGGAGTTCTCTTCACTAAGGTGGAAAAATCTGGACAGACCATCAGCATTGGCGTGTTCTGTACCAGGGCGGTGTTCCACCATAAAGTCCATCCCCTGTAGGGAAATGGACTTACTCAACAGCTTTGGATTCCCACCCCTCATCTGCATCAACCATCTGAGGGGCCTGTGGTCCGTCTGAACCCGGAAGTGAGTCCCAAACAAGTATGGTCTGAACTTCTTCAGTGCCCAGACCACAGCAAATGCCTCACGCTCAATCGCACTCCACCTCTGTTCCTGTGGAAGTAACCTCCTGCTAATGAAGGCTACAGGTTGGTCTAGGCCCTCTTCATTCAGCTGTGAGAGCACAGCCCCCACACCATGCTCTGAAGCATCTGTCTGCACAATGAATTCTCTTGAGAAGTTGGGTGCCTGAAGCACGGATGCTGTGCACATGGCAGATTTCAGGGCATCAAAAGCTTTCTGGCAGGCATCAGTCCAGTTCACTTTCTTGGGCTGCTTCCTGAAAGTCAGCTCTGTCAAGGGTGCAACAATGCTGCCATACCCCTTGACAAACCTCCTGTGAGTCCTAAAAAGGCTCTCACCTCTGTCTGGGTCTTGGGGGAGAGGGAGAGGGAGACCCACGCCAATGGTGCCAAGTCTAACACCTCTGATACAGCCTTACTGCTCGACCACACTACCACAAATAGAGAGTAAGGTGCTATCTACTTTTACCTCTGCCTACCTTTGGGGTTCCACTGGACTCTGTGCACACTATTCCTCCCGTTGGTATAGTATATACAGAGCCAGCTACCTACACTGCATGACTGACTGTATAAGTGAGTGATTAGGTGTCTCAGTGAATGTATGGGTGAGTGACTAGTTTTGTGAATGTCTGTTTCAGTCATTGAGTTGGTGTCTAAGTGGCTGTATGGGTGTATGAGTGGGTACATGAGTGTCTGTATTGGTGAGTGATTGGTTGTCTGAGTACCTGTATGGTTGTCTGAGTGTTTGTGTGGGTGGGTGAGAGGGTGTGTGACTGCCTGTATAGATGAGTGAGTGGGTGAGTTGATGGCTGAATGGGTTAGTGAATGCTTGTGTGAGGGGTGTAAAGGGTCAGTGAGTGTGTGTATGGCTGTGTGGGTAGGTGGATGTGTCAGTGGTATATGGGTGAGTAAATGGGTATGTGAAAGGAAGTATAGGTGAGTGATGGGGTATATGAGTGACTATATGGGTGAGTAAGTGAATGTGAGAATGACTGTATGGGTGAGTGTGTGCTTGTGTCAGTAACTGTATAGGTGAGTGAGTACGTGTTAGTATCTGTATGAGTAAGTGAGGGGATGTGTGTGTATCTGCATGGGTGAGTAAGTGGCTATGTGATTATATGGATGAGTGACAAGGTGTGTGAGCAGCTTTATGGATGACTGACTCAATGTGTGAGTGGCTGTATAGGCATATGAGTGGATATGTGAGTGGCTGATAAGTGACTGAGTGGTTGTAGGAGTGGCTGTATGGGTGAGTGAATGGATGTGTGTATAGATCTATGAATCAGGTAGTAGGTGTGCAAGTACTGGTATGTGTTAGACCCAGGATCCCTGGTTGGCTGAGGTAGGTACCTTAGGCCAAATAGGGACCTGCCTTTCCACGTCAGGGAAAGGAAGGACACCTTCTGAGATAGCCCCCGCTCACCCCCTTGGTAGCTCGGCACGCGCAGCCAGGCTTATCTTCAAGGCAAATGTGTAAAGTATTTGCAACCACGCTCACAGCAACCCAATGATGACACCACAAATGGAATCCACACGAGTTTTATAAAAACGAGTATAAATTTTATATAGAAAGATATACGATAACACCACACGATATAAATCCAACATATGAGTATGGGTAATATTCCTCCTGGCTGGTTGTTAGGCCAGCCAGCCCTTGTAAGTTCTGACGATATTAATGAGCACTTCCAAACATTCCACTGTAGTCCTAATACAATATTATGCAGTTCGTAATGCTAGAATCAGGAACTTTGCAATGGAAAAACATTGCACTGCGTAACCCAACAATCAGGCACCCTGCAATGGAAAAATAATGCAATGCGTAACGCAACAATCAGGCACCCTGCAATGGAAAAATAGTGCAATGCGTAACGCAACAATCAGGTAATTCGTTATGCAGAAACAATGCAATACGTCATACGACAATCAGGTAGTTCGTTATGCAGGAATAATGCAATGCATAATACACTAATCAGGTAGTTTGTTATGCAGGAATAATGCAATGCGTAATATCCTAATCAGGTAGTTCGTTATGCAGGAATAATGCAATGCGTAATACACTAATCAGGTAGTTCGTTATGCAGAAATGATGCAATATGTAATACGACAATCAGGTACTCCGTCAACAGTTGCCCCCAACACGGGTATGGAATAACAAAAACTGCAGCTCCGCACTCCGGCCCCGGTACTGCCACTCCCTTGGCCAGTACGGCCCATGATACGAGCCGAAGCAGAGGCTCGCGCTGCTGAAATGAGAGAGAGGCCGAGAGAGTCTCCCTCCGAGCCCGCACCCCGCCCCAGTCATCGACACACGTTACCTGGTTGGCGCGAACTCACTCTCCTCTCCTCTTCCAGCGACTTGGGCCTCAGATACAATCTTTGTGAATTGGCAACGGCGGGCTCGGGCCGGCGGCTCAGCTCTTCCGGGGCTGCCGGTCCAGGCCGCTACTGCTACGAAGATCTCAGGCTGCCACAGGGCACACGCACACAGCGTCGCTGAGACTCCCTGAAGCTTCGGGTGCACGATCACCGGGCACTCCTCACGAAGGTCTCAGGCTGCACGAAGAACATGCATACAGCGTCGCTGAGACTCACTTTAACTCCGGGTGCACGATAACAAGGCAATCCTCACGAAGGTCTCACGCTGCACAAAGCACACGCACACAGCGTCGTTTAGACTCACTTGGATTCCGGTGCACGATAACAAGGCAATCCTCACGAAGGTCTCACGCTGCACAAAGCACCCGCCCACAGCGTCGTTGAGACTCACTTGAATTCCTGTGCAGGATAACAACAGGACGATCCTCATGAAGGGCTCAGGCTGCAAAAAGCACATACACACAGCGTCGCTGATCCTCGCTTGGACTCCAGGTGCCCACGATCACAGGGCACTTCTTACGAGTGTCTCAGGCTGCAACAAGCACACGCACACAGCGTCGCTGAGACTCTCCTGGAAACTTTTGTGTTCTTGAGTTTCCACAACAGGGAGCCAGCTCACCTCGACCCCTTGGGGATAAGTTACCTCAGGACCCAGCACAGCAAAGTCTTTTAAAGCAGGGGGACACAGCACACAGCAAAGTCCCTTTAGCCTTTCCTTGGTTAAAACAGCAAACTGCAGGCCAGCCCCAGAACACACAGCAAGGGTCATTCCTTTCCTTCAGTCTCTTCAGTTGTTTCTTCCTTGGCAAAGGTTCCTCTTGACCACGAAGTAGCTCCAGTCTTGTTCAATCTTGATCAAGCCATTCTCCAAAGTTCAGGGGCTTCAGCTCTCATAGTTATACCCCTCAATGGCTTTGAAGTCTTTGTGTTCAGGGGGCACTGACCCCTGTTCAAACCAGTTCTGGGTGCCTCCCTGCCAGTGACACCTTTATTCCTTTGATAGTGGGGGGTCTGGATCCTCAATCACTCAGCAGGGGCCGGAGCCATTGGATTATGGCTGCAGCCCAGGCCTCTTCACCTCTAGGGGCTACTCCTCCCCCTACACTCCAGATGCAGGTCAGCCTGTTGCTGTCTCACCTCCTCCCCTGGGTCAAGACATTCCCCAGATCCTATCACTTTCAAATCCAGACAGTTAATCCACAACCAGGCAGAGACACACAGAAATGTTAGAGCACAAAAACCCAGCCACTTCTAAAAGAGTGGCTTCTAAACACACAATGCAAAAACCACCTTCATAAAAAGATGTGTTATTACATTGTGAGTTCAGGCATACTAAACTTCACCTCTCCATCTTAAGCCTTTGAGAAGATAGGCTGGAAAACATATTACGCAGCCTCCCCATTCTGTCCTATGGGCAAGATGGCCTTTCAACAGTGAAAAACGAAATGGAGATTATTTCACTGTCAGGACATGGCACACACCTTAGTACATGTCCTACCTTTCACATGCACTGCACCCTGCCCAGGGGGTACCCTGGACCTACCATAGGGGTGTCTGATGTGCATAGAAAGGGAAGGGTAAGGTCTGGTAAGTGGGTGCACTTGTCAGAATAACATGGCAGTTTAACAAACTGCGCGCAGGCACTGCAATGGCAGGCCTGAGTTCCCTTTTCAAGGCTACTTGTGTGGGTGGCACAATTCGGGCTGCAGGCCCACTTGTAGCATTTGCATTATCAGCCCTGGCACACATAGTGCACTTTACTAGGGACTTTACTAGTAAGGCAAACATACCAATCATGGACAACCAATTACCATTATACTTTACACAGGGAGCACTTGCACTTTGACACTGATCAGCAGTGGCAAAGGCCCAAAGCATCTAAGTTGCCAAAACAAAATCCATCACAGCACCAAAAATAGAGGAAGTAGAGGCAAAAAGTCAGGGGTAATCATGCCAGAAATGCAGGTCTCAAACGTGTCCCCCCCCCAGCCGAAAAGTGGGGGGAACTACCCACCCTCATGGGAGTTCTCATCACTAAGGCGGAAAAATCTGGACAGACCGTCAGCATTGGCGTGTTCTGCTCCAGGGCGGTGTTCCACCCTGTAGGGAGATGGACCACCTCAACAGTTTTGGGTTCTCACCCCTTATCTGCATCAACCATCTGAGGGGCCTGTGGTCGGTCTGAACCAGGAAGTGAGTCCCAAACAAGTAGGGCCTCAGCTTCTTCAGCGCCCAGACCACAGCAAAAGCTTCCCTTTCAATTGCACTCCACCTCTGTTCCTGGGAAGTAGCCTCCGGCTAATGAAAGCTACTGGTTGGTCCAAGCCCTCGTCATTCAATTGTGAGAGTACCGCTCCCACACCATGCTCTGAAGCATCTGTCTGCACTACAAATTCCTTGGAGAAATCAGGCACCTTGAGCACGGGCGCCGTGCACATGGCAGTTTTCAGGGCATCAAAAGCGGTCTGGCAGGCATCAGTCCAGATCACCTTCTTGTGCTGTTTCTTTGACGTTAGTTCTGTCAAGGGGGCAACAATGGTGCCATACCCCTTCAAAAACCGTCTGTAATATCCAGTGAGTCCTAGAAAGGCCCTCACTCCTGTCTGGGTCTTGGGGGGTTCCCAAGCCAGAATGGTATCAATCTTGCCTGTAGGGGCGCCACCCGGCCGCTCCCTACCTGGTGTCCTAAGTACACCACAGAACCCTGCCCTATCTGGCACTTACTCACCTTGATAGTTATGCCTGCCCTCTGCAAGGCCTTCAACACTTCACAGAGGTGTCGCAAATGTTCCTCCCAGCTGGAGCTGAACACAGCAATATCGTCCAGGTAGGCGGCGCTGAATTCCTCCAGCCCACCCACTCAGCACCTGGTTCACCAGTCTCTGGAAGGTGGCAGGGGCGTTCTTTAACCCAAAGGGCATAACCCTGAACTGGTAGTGCCCCTCTGGCATTGAGAACGCTGACCTCTCCTTGGCCCCCTCGGTCAAGGCAATGTGCCAGTACCCCGACGTCAGGTCAAATTTACTGAGGTATGGGGCAGCTCCCAGCCGATCCACAAGCTCATCAGCTCTGAGGATGGGGTGAGCGTCAGTCTTAGTGACTGCATTGAGCCCACGGTAATCCACACAGAACCGAAGTTCTGGGGTGGCACCAGGCGCAGCAGCTTTTGGCACAAGGACCACTGGGCTAGCCCAGGGGCTGCTGGATGGCTCAATCACCCCTAGCGCCAGCATCTTGGAAACCTCCTCCTTGATGCTGGCCCTGACCTTATCAGCTACCCTGTAACATTTTTGTTTTACAGGAAGACTGTCTCTAGTGTCCACATCATGGACGCACCAATGGGTGACTCCTGGGGTCAGGGAGAACAGAGAGGCGAACTGACCCAATACCTGGCGACAGTCCTTCTGCTGTTCCGGGGTCAGGGTAGGCGAAAGGTTCACCCCATCCACTGACCCATCCTTCTCCTTGGCTGACAGGAGGTCAGGAAGAGGTTCACTCTCCTCTTCCGCCCTGTCATCTGTAGCCAAGAGCATGGTCACCTCAGACCTCTCGAAGTGGGGTTTGAGGCGGTTCACATGGAGGACCCTCAAAGGGTTCCTAGGAGACCGTAAGTCAACCAAGTAGGTCACTTCGCTCCTGCGCTCCACCACCTCATAAGGCCCAGTCCACTTGTCCTGGAGCGCGCAAGGCTCCACTGGTGCCATCACCCACACTTTCTGCCCAGGTTGAAACTCGACCAGAGTGGCATTCTGGTCGTACCACCGTTTCATATCTTCCTGGCTGGCTTCCAGGTTCGCCTGAGCGAGTTGCCTGAAACGCCTAGTTTGGTTCCTGAAGGCCAGCATGTAGCTGTATACATCCTGGGGGGGTTTACTAGGAGCCTTCTCCCAGCCCTCCTTCACCAAACTCAAGGGTCCTCTTACAGGGTGCCCATACAGGGGCTCAAAGGGACTGAACCCTAAGGACTTCTGTGGCACCTCTCTGTAAGCAAACAGCAGGCATGGTAAGAGGACATCCCACTTACGCCTCATGGGTTCCTCAAGACCCATAATCATGCCCTTCAGGGTCCGGTTAATTCTCTCAACCAGACCATTACACCGGGGGGTGGTAAGGCGTGGTGAACTTGTAGGTCACACCGCACTCCTTCCACAGAGATTTCATATACCTAGATATGAAATTAGTACCCCTGTCGGACACCACCTCTCTGGGGAACCCCACGTGGGAAAAAATCCCCATCAGTGCATGGCCCACCACGGGGGCTGTCACCGTCTGGAGAGGGATGGCTTCCGGGTACCGGGTGGCATGGTCCACCAAGACCAGGATGAACCTGTTGCCCATGGCCGTCTTGGGATCCAGAGGCCCCACGATGTCAATGCCCACCCTCTCAAAGGGGGTGCTGACTACGGGGAAATGTTGGAGGGGAGCCTTGTGCTTCCTTCCACTCTTACCACTTGCCTAGCAAGTCTGACAGGTCCTGCAATGAGTATCAGAACTCTTGCGCATTTGAGCCCAGTAGAAGTGGGTGACAAGCCTCTCAAAGGTCTTGTCCTGCCCCAAATGGCCTGCTAAAGGTACATCATGAGCCAAACCCAGTAGGAAGGCTCTGAAGCGCTGGGGTACCACCAGCGCACGGGCTGACCCAGGCTCAGCAACCTTAGGCTCACTATACAGGAGATCATTTTCCCAGTAAATCAAGTGTGATCCAGACTAATCACCTGCTGCCTGGTTTGCTGCCTGTTGCCGCAAACCTACAAGAGAAGGGCACTTCTTCTGCTGCTCACAGAATTCCTCCCTGGAGGGCCCTCCTTCCTGCTGCCATTCGGTCAGCCCCGGTAGGTCCCCCAGTTCAGCCACTTGCTCCCCCATAGGCTCCAGGGCATCCCCCTCAAAGGGTGCCTCCGCCTGGACCGTGGGAACTATGGGGGCCGGTTTCCTGCACCCCCTGCCTCTTCTCTTGATGGCAGGCACCTGGGCCACTGTTTCAGGCTCCAGGTCCTCTTGAACACCTTTACTAGCTGCCATAGACCGAGTGGTCACACAAGCCCACTCAGGCAGACCCAACATCTCCAAATGCGCCTGGCGCTCCACCTCCTTCCAGGGTGAACTCTCCAGGTCATTCCCCAGCAGACAGTCTACAGGCATGGACAGACTTACAACGACCTTCAAGGAACCTGAGACACCCCCCCCCCACTCAAAGGGAACCAGTGCCACCTTGCAGAGGCACACTGAGTTGTCTGCTGCAACTACAGGGTGAAGCACATCGGGAATTACCTGCTCTTCAGACACCCACTGACACCTGACAGATGTCAAACTGGCTCCGGTGTCCCTCAGAGCCTCCACCCTCCTTCCATTGATGGTCACCCACTGCCTGTATTTCTTAGTATTCTCAGGCAGAGAGATTTCCTGGACCATCTCTCGAACTCCTAATGAGACCAGGGTCATAACTGCTTGCTCCTCCCCATTCCAAGGACTCAATTCCTCCCCCAACGCTACACTCACTAATTCTGGGGTTGGAGCACCAGTGGGTGTAGATGACTTCTTGGGGCATCTAGGGGAAATATGACCCACTTCTTTACAGAAGTAACAAGTAGGAGGACCTCGGTTGTCCAGCTTGCCCTTATGGGGCCAGGACCTCTTAGCCTTGCGGGACTGGGACCCTTTTACCTGGGAACTACTTTGGGGCCCTTTAGAGAACCCCTTGTGGTTACCCTTGTCCCCCCCACCTTCTGCAGGGGACCCTGTACACTTTTGGTAGCGGTACCTCCAATCCCCTTGTGGACCCGGGTACTGGTCCAGCGGTCCGCCTCTTCAGCAAGCTTACTGGGATCAGTCAGCTTACTGTCCAAAAGATGCTGGCGCAGTTCTGGAACACACAGACTACTCAAGTGCTCCCAACTAATTAAATCACATAAGCTCTTAAAATCAGTTGCCTTGCTGCCCTTCATCCAACCATCCAGTGCACGCGTGTATGGATTCACACACTCAACCCAAGTACTGGATTCCTGTTTCTTGAAGTTCCTGAATTTCTGCCTGTACTGTTCAGGAGTGAGCCCATACCTGAGGCATAGAGCCTCCTTCATATTGGCGTAGGTCAGGGTTCCCGCCCTCTCTAAAGGGGGTAAAAGATCCCTCCCAGAAGCCTCAAAGTGTTTCCATAGGCCCGCCCCCCAATGCTTCTCAGGCACCTCATTCATCCTCAGCGCGATCTGATATGCCGTGAACCACGCATATATATCATCACCCCTCTGGTAATCTTGCACTAAGTCTTTGGGAATGTACACCTTCCCTACTGGCACTGGTTGTGTGCTGCCACCATTTGAACTGGACTCGGCCTGTTTAACCTTCATTTCCAGTTCCCTCATGCTTAATTCATGAGCCAAAAGAATCTTTTTCTCTTCCAAGGTGAGAGCATTCCTGCTCTCCTCTGCTCGGTTTTCACTTTCAATGAGCAGCTTCTTCTCTTCTGCTTGAGCTTTAAGTTTTAAAACCTCCAACTCATGCTCTCTAACCCTTTGGTTTTTCTCCAGCTCCTCTGGTGAAAAACTCCTCCCTGAATGGCTACTACCAGCCCCTAAGGCTGGTCCCTCCACTGGCAAATCCTGTGGACCAAATCCATTCCCTGGGTCATCCTCATCCACCTCAACATCACCCGCCTCCTGAGCCCCTTTGGTTTCCCACCAGGCCCTCAAGGCCATTTGCAGCTCCTCCTTCTTGGCGCTACTTTTCATGGGACATCCCAAAGCTCTGCAGAATTGCCTCAATTGATCAACTTTGTAGGTAAACAATGCCTCAATGTCGAGCTCTAATTCTGCAGCCTCACTGGCTACTTGACTCCTCTGAGACATGATGTGTGGCTCAAAGGTTGCTCAAAAATAAAACCAACTAGAACCAACAAATCAAGAACACAATATGTGGTTGCGTCGTGGTCTGTGCTAAACTTATGATGTACACCAATTACTGTAAGTGAATTTGCAAATACACGTTTCAATCCCACACCGCTGACCACCAAAAATGTTAGACCCGGGATCCCTGGTTGGCTGAGGTAGGTACCTTAGGCCAAATAGGGACCCGCGTTTCCACATCAGGGAAAGGAAGGACACCTTCTGAGATAGCCCCCGCTCACCCCCTTGGTAGCTTGGCACGAGCAGCCAGGCTTATCTTCAAGGCAAATGTGTAAAGTATTTGCAACCACGCTCCCAGCAACCCAATGATGACACCACAGATGGACTCCACACGAGTTTTATAAAAACGAGTATAAATTTTATATAGAAAGATATACAATAAGACCACACAATATAAATCCAACATATGAGTATGGGTAATATTCCTCCTGGCTGTTTGTTAGGCCAGCCAGCCCTTGTAAGTTCTGACAATATTAATGAGCACTTCAAAACATTCCACTGTAGTCCTAATACAATATTATGCAGTTCGTAATGCTAGAATCAGGCACTTTGCAATGGAAAAACAATGCACTGCGTAACGCAACAATCAGGCACCCTGCAATGGAAAAATAATGCAATGTGTAACGCAACAATCAGGCACCCTGCAATGGAAAAATAGTGCAATGCGTAACGCAACAATCAGGTAATTTGTTATGCAGAAACAATGCAATACGTCATACGACAATCAGGTAGTTCGTTATGCAGGAATAATGCAATGCATAATACACTAATCAGGTAGTTCATTATGCAGGAATAATGCAATGCGTAATACACTAATCAGGTAGTTCGTTATGCAGGAATAATGCAATGCGTAATACACTAGTCAGGTAGTTCGTTATGCAGAAATGATGCAATGTGTAATACGACAATCAGGTACTCTGTCAACAGTTGCCCCAACACGGGTATGGAATAAAAAAAAGTGCAGCTCCGCGCTCCGGCCCCGGTACTGCCACTCCCTTGGCCAGTACGGGCCGCGATACGAGCCGAAGCAGAGGCTCGCGCTGCCGAAATGAGAGAGAGGCCGAGAGCGTCTCCCTCCGAGCCCGCACCCCGCCCCAGGCATCGACACTCGTTACCTGGGGGGCGCGAACTCACTCTCCATCTCCTCTTCCAGCGACTTGGGCCTCAGATGCAATCTTTGTGAATTGGCAACGGCAGGCTCGGGCCGGCAGCTCAGCTCTTCCGGGGCTGCTGGTCCGGGCCGCTACTGCTACGAAGATCTCAGGCTGCCACAGGGCACACGCACACAGCATCACTGAGACTCCCTGGAGCTTCGGGTGCACGATCACCGGGCACTCCTCACGAAGGTCTCAGGCTGCACGAAGAACACGCACACAGCGTCGCTGAGCCTCACTTTAACTTCGGGTGCACGATAACAAGGCAATCCTCACGAAGGTCTCACGCTCCACAAAGCACACGCACACAGCGTCATTGAGACTCACTTGGATTCCGGTGCACGATAACAAGGCAATCCTCACGAAGGTCTCACGCTGCACAAAGCACCCGCACCCAGCGTCGTTGAGACTCACTTGGATTCCGGTGCACGATAACAACAGGACGATCCTCACGAAGGGCTCAGGCTGCAAAAAGCACACGCACACAGCGTCGCTGATTCTCGCTTGGACTCCAGGTGCCCATGATCACAGGGCACTTCTTACGAGGGTCTCAGGCTGCAACAAGCACACGCACACAGCGTCGCTGAGACTCTCCTGGAAACATTTGTGATCCTGAGTTTCCACAACAGGGAGCCAGCTCACCTCGGGCCCTTGGGGATAAGTTACTTCAGGACCCAGCACAGCAAAGTCCTTTCAAGCAGGGGGACACAGCACACAGCAAAGTCCCTTTAGCCTTTCCTTGGCTAAAACAGCAAACTGCAGGCCAGCCCCAGAACACACAGCAAGGGTCAGTCCTTTCCTTCAGTCTCTTCAGTTGTTTCTTCCTTGGCAAAGGTTCCTCTTGACCACGAAGTAGCTCCAGTCTTGTTCAATCTTGATCAAGCCATTCTCCAAAGTTCAGGGGCTTCAGCTCTCATAGTTATACCCCTCAATGGCTTTGAAGTCTTTGTGTTCAGGGGGCACTGACCCCTGTTCAAACCAGTTCTGGGTGCCTCCCTGCCAGTGACACCTTTATTCCTTTGATAGTGGGGGGTCTGGATCCTCAATCCCTCAGCAGGGGCCAGAGCATTGGTTTATGGCTGCAGCCCAGGCCTCTTCACCTCTAGGGGCTACTCCTCCCCCTACACTCCAGATGCAAGTCAGCCTGTTGCTGTCTCACCTCCTCCCCTGGGTCAAGACATTCCCCAGATCCTATCACTTTCAAATCCAGACAGTCAATCCACAACCAGGCAGAGACACACAGAAATGTTAGAGCACAAAAACCCAGCCACTTCTAAAAGAGTGGCTTCTAAACACACAAAGCAAAAACCACCTTCATAAAAAGATGTGTTATTACATTGTGAGTTCAGGCATACTAAACTTCACCTCTCCATCTTAAGCCTTTGGGAAGATAGGCTGGAAAACATATTACGCAGCCTCCCCATTCTGTCCTATGGGCAAGATGGCCTTTCAACAGTGAAAAACGAAATGGAGATTATTTCACTGTCAGGACATGGCACACACCTTAGTACATGTCCTACCTTTCACATGCACTGCACCCTGCCCATGGGGTACCCTGGACCTACCATAGGGGTGTCTGATGTGCATAGAAAGGGATGGGTAAGGTCTGGCAAGTGGGTGCACTTGTCAGAATAACATGGCAGTTTAACAAACTGCGTGCAGGCACTGCAATGGCAGGCCTGAGTTCCCTTTTCAAGGCTACTTGTGTGGGTGGCACAATTCGTGCTGCAGGCCCACTAGTAGCATTTGCATTACCAGCCCTGGCACACATAGTGCACTTTACTAGGGACTTTACTAGTAAGGCAAACATACCAATCATGGACAACCAATTACCATTATACTTTACACAAGGAGCACTTGCACTTTGACACTGATCAGCAGTGGCAAAGGCCCAAAGCATCTAAGTTGCCAAAACAAAATCCATCACAGCACCAAAAATAGAGGAGGTAGAGGCAAAAAGTCAGGGGTAATCACGCCAGAAATGCCAGGTCTAACAGTATGGGTCTCTGAAAATGTTTGTGAATGGTTTTGTGGGAGTGGGTGTATGAAAGGTGCTATGGGGTTGTGAGTGGCTGTGTCAGTGCTTCTGTGGGTGATGTCATCAGTGATGTCATTTGAGATGTCCTCAGTGATGTCATCAATGATGTCACTGACCATGTCATGAGTAATGTAATATGTGAGGTCATAAGCAGTGCATTGCGGGAACGCGAGTTATAGTTGGCTCAGCTGACTATAACTGCTGAATTTCACTGGTTTCGTATGAGTGAAACCTGAGCCTAACTATAACGTCCCTGTAACCTTTGTTTTTTTCAGTGAATTCCTAAGGTTTTTTTATCCCATTTCCTAACTATAACGTCCCTCTAATCTTTGTTTTTTCCATTGAATTTCTAAGCTTTTTTAGATGCTACTTCCTAACTATAATGTCCTTGTAACCTTCAGTTGTTTCAGTGAATTTCTATGGTTTTTTATGTAATAGTCGCGTTAGCATAGTGGTGGAGGAAAGGGGCGGGGCCTCCGACTAGCTCTCAGGAATCGCGCTGTGTAGGACAGGCGGTACCAGGAGGGCTTCTTGGCCCCCAAGGTCCCTCAGGAGTAAAGTGGACTTCATACCCCAACCAGTAGTAGGCCAGGAGCTGCGTTTGCAGAGTGGTGGGTAAGGGGGCATAGTCTCCTATGACCGCTTAGCAATCCCACTTTGTGGGACTTACTGGAGGTAAGAGGAGAGGTTCCTGGACCCCAAGGATCCAAAGGGACTTCATCCCCCAACCATCACTGCGCCAGTAGGTGCGTACGCAAAGTGGTGGTGAAGGGGCATGAGATTTTTTTCTTCTTTTAAAAAACAAAAATTAAGGGAGGGGGCTGAGTGGCCCTCTTCTGTGGGCCATTTTCAGCCCTGGGGACCCTATCCCCCGGGTCCTGGCCTTTTCTTTTATGTATAATTTATAGAAAGGCGAGGCTGAGTGGCCACCCTCTTGGGCCAATTTCGTACCCATGGGACCCAATCCCTGGGGACTGGCCTGTAGTGTGGGTGCGCTGGTCCCACCCAGGGCACCCACTGCCTTTAATGGGGATGGCAGGGGAAGCCTGAAGGCCCCCGAGGTCCATGCCGGATTCCTGTGTCCTTTTGGGAGCTGGCATTGCTTTTACACATAGGGAACTAATAACATGCAGCTCTTGTGCGTAAAAGCAAATTGTGCTCCGCTTTGAGCAAGCTTGAGCAAAATGCTCTTGCTTGCTCAAAGCGGAGCAATGTTCCAGGGGTGGGCACCCAGGGATAGGCACCCAGGGATATTGCTAGAGCCGGCCATGGGGGGGGTAGCGGTCCCCAGGGCTTTCCAAGGCTCCATGAGGGGGGCCATGTAGCCCACCCTCCTTTGTTCAAATTTGCCCCGGGATGTGGTGGTCCCTGGGGACAGGGGTCCGCAACGGACCCCCTGCATATATATGATTTGAGCCCCGGGGAGGCAGTGGTCCCCGGGGCTGCGCCCCCCGCATTAATACATTATTAGACCCAGGAAGGTGGCGGTCCCCGGGGCTGCAGGGGAGGCTATACAGGCCTCCCCCGCATTCATTTTAATCAATAGCCCCGGGCAGGTGGTGGTCCCTGGGGCTGCCGGGGACCATGCGGGCCCCCCACTTCAATTTATGTATGTTTGCCCCAGTGAGATGCCAGTCCCCGGGGGTGCCGCATGGTCATCCCCTGCATTACTATAAAAACTGCCCACCTGGGCCACCAGGGAGCTAATTGTTTATTACGCACAGGAGTCTGCGCTTTATTTTTTTTAAACATTTTCAGCGAGATTCGCCGATTTAGCGCGACTCCCTCCGTATCTTTTAAAAAAATGCTTTTTTGCCTCTGCGGGGTCCCTGTGGGACCCCCCCTCCCCCAAGAGGCCTGGGGGGGTCACGGTGTTTCCACCCTGACCCCTTTTCTTTATTTATTTCTAATGTTTTTTCCTGTGACTCAGTTCAACTGAGTCCCCATATGGGTGCCAACACTTCCTGGTTTGAAGTGTTGGCAGCCAATCAGATCTCAGCATGAGATCTCGGGTGGGGTCGCAGATCATCCGCATCCCCAGTTGTATATCTGAAAAATCTTTAAATAACTCTGCAACTGCTAAACAGATTTACACCAAATCACAAAAAGGCACTTCCTTGGACCAACATCTACCTTCCTGGCAAATTTGGTGTAATTCCGTTCCGCAGTGTGGGCTGTAGCCGTGCCTAAAGTTCCTATGGGAATTAACATCGGGTAAACGCACTTTTAAGCACCCCCTGGTTCTCGGCCCCACTTGACGGATCACCCCGAAACTTTTAAGACAGCAGCTGTGCGTCATATCAGTTTTGACATTTTCATGAAGATTTGTCAAATGGCGCCAAAGTTATAGGCAAATAAAAAGACGCTATTCCTATGGAAACTAGGTCCTTACTATAACATTATGGCTCACCCTCATTAAGTGCCAGAACCGCCGTAACTTCCAGTGGGATATGGAGCTCGCTCTGCTTAAGGGACATTACAAAATGGATTGGTGCCCGCTACTGAAACTGGCACCTTCGGGAACATTACCACTTGGCAAATGCAGTAAGACGAGGGCGTATGAACTGACACTGTCACAATGAAGGGAGGTTTCTAATACTTGGCGTGCTGAATTATTTGGAGTGTCCTACACTCATCGTGACTAAACTACCAACTGATGTCAATACTATTTGGGACATATGTGGCAATCAACACGCTGCAATGGCGACTTGATGAACTGGCCATTTCAAAAGGGAGTCCTCTCTTTGTATTTGTTATCGAACTCGTACTTAATGAGGGTGAGCTGACAGTGTATAATGAAACTGACATGAGGAAGGCGACAACGCCGAAATGCGTCGTCAGTAAATTTTAACTATACAGCCCACTGAGTGCTCCGTTAGCTCTGTAAAGAGTTTTGGTGGAACATATATATATATATATTATCTACTGGCGGTCGCCAGTAGATAGTTATAGTTAGGACCTAGTTTCCATAGGAAACTCGTTTTTTGTTTTCTCAATATCTTTGGCGCCGGTTCACGAATCTTCGCGAAATTTTCAAAAATCGTAGCCCGCTCCGGTCAGCTCCTGTCTTGAAAGTTTCGGGGTGATTCAGCAAGCGGGGGCCGAGAAAAAAGGGGGGTCCCAAAACGTGTTTTCTCCATGTTAATTCCCATAGGAAACTTTAGACAAAGCTACAGCCCGAACTGCTGAACGGAATTACACCAAACTTGGCAAAAAGGTAGCCCTTAGTTCAGAAAGAGACCTTTTTGTTAAATGGTGTAAATCCGTTCAGTAATTCCAGAGAAATTCAAAAAATAAGAGTCAAAAAATCATGTTCCCATAGGAAACTTTAGACAAGGCTACAGCCCGAACTGCTGAACGGATTTACCCCAAATTTGGCAAAAAGGTACTGCTTGGCTCAGAAAGCAACCTTTTTAAAAATGGTGTAAATCCGTTCAGTAGTTGCTGAGAAAATCAAAAATAAAAGTTTCGATATTTAGAGGCAGAGAGGATCCGCGGACCCTCCCGACCACAAGCTTTATTCTAATTGGCTGTCAACACTCCAAACCAGGAAGTGTTGGCAGCCATCTTGTGACTCGGTAGAACCGAGTCACAAGAAATCAGAATAAAAAACGCAAAAAAAAAGAAAAGGGGGCAGGGTAGAAACACCCTGACCCCCTAGACCTGCTTAGGGGGTCCCACAAGGACCCCCACGCCCCAAAAAAACATTCTTTTTAAAAAACACGGTGAAATTCGCGTAGGATCCATGAATCCCGCCGCGAAAAAAAAAAACGAAGCGCGGGCTCCTGCGCTTCGTTAATATTTAGCCCCCGGGTGGGCCAGGTCCTGGGGGCATGTTCAATATAATTGCGGGGGCCCAGGGGGGACCCACAGCCCTGGGGACCGCCACCCCCCAGGGCTTTTCTGAAATATTTGCGGGGGCACGCAGCCCCGCTGCAGCCCAGGGGACCGCCACCCCCCGGGGCTTGGTTTTTTTAATGTTGGGGGTCCTCCAAGGCCCCCCCAAGCCCCAGCGACTGCCACCCCCCGGGGCTTTTGTCAAATATTTGTGGGGACACACAGCCCCCCGCAGCCCTGGGGACCGCCACCCCCGGGGCTTGTTTATTTTAAATAATTTACCTGTGTGGGGGGGCTCGAGCCCCCCCACATGCCCCGGGGACCGCCACCTCCCCGGGGCACTAAATATTTAAATATGGGGGTCCGTTATGGACCCCCAGAGCCCCGGGGACCACCACCTCCCCGGGGCTTTGAAAATGTTGGGAGGGGGGCCGCGCGGCCCCCCTCCTGGAGCCTGTGATGGCCCTGGGGACCGCCACCCCCCAGGGCCGGCTCCTGCAGTGTCCCGGGGTGCCCACCCCCGGGACACTGCTGTCTGCTATGGCAGGACGGGAGCCTCGCGGCTCCCGTCCTGCCATAGTAAACTTGCTTTGATTTTGGAAGAGAGAGCAGGAAACCTGCTCTCTCTTCCAAAATCTAGCAGATTGCTTTTCTACAAGGGGAGCTGCATGTTAGCAGCTCCCCATGTGGAAAAGCAATGCCGGCTCCTGCAGGACGCGGGGAGCAGGCGGGACCGTGGGGGCATTGGGGCTCCCCCCACGGTCCCCAACGGATAGGGCCTGCCCCGGGGGATGGGGACCGGCTAGTAGTGGCCCTGGAGGGGGGCCACGCGGCCCCCCTCCCCAAAATTTAAAAAAAAAAATAAATACCAAAAAAAAAAAGGCCAGCCCTGGGGGATGGGGTCCCCGGGGCCAATAGAGGCCTCAGGAGGGGGGCCACGCAGCCCCCCTCCTTAATTTTTTTTTAAAATGTGGCCATGCCCTGGGGGATGGGGTCCCCGGGGCCAGAATTGGCCACGGGGGGGGGGCCACGCGGCCCCCTTCCCGTTCAGTTTTTTTTTTTTAAATAAAAAAAGGGGTAAGGCCCTGGGTGATGGGGTCCCCAGGGCCCAAAAAAGGAAAAAAGAAGGGGGGCCACACAGCCTCCTTCTAAAAAATCCCCCAAAAAAAGACGCGATCGTGCCTCAGGCCCCGCCTCCTCCCTTCACCACTCTGCAAACGCGCCCTGTGGCACGTTTTAAATTGGGGCATTAATTCCCCTTGAATACTGGGGGTCCCTGGGGGCCAACTAGCCCACCAGGTACCTCCAGTGCACACCACAGGGCTGCGTTGCAGAGAGGTGGTGCAGACCACGCCCCTTTTTACACCTCTCTGCAACGCAGCTCTGTGGCGCTTACTGGAGGTACCTGGTGGGCTAGTTGGACCCCAGGGACCCTCAGGATTCAAGGGGACTTTATCCCCCAACTTAAAACGCGCCACGGGGCACATTTGCACAGTGGTGAAGGGAGGGGGCGGGGCCTGAGGTGACATGTGTGCAAACACGCCCTGTGGCGTGTTTTAAGTTTGGGGATTAAGTCCCCTTGAATCCTGAGGGTCCCTGGGGTCCATCTAGCCCACCAGGTACCTCCAGTAAGCGCCACAGAGCTGCGTTGCAGAGAGGTGTATAAAGGGGCGTGGCCTCGGACCACCTCTCTGCAATGCAGGCCTGTGGCGCTTACTGGAAGTACCTGGTGGGCTAGTTGGGCCCCAGGGACCCTCAGGATTCAAGGTGACCTAATACCCCAACTTAAAACGCGCCACAGGGCGCGTTTGCACAGTGGTGAAGGGAGGGGGCGGGGCCTCAGGTGACATGTGTGCAAACACGCCCTGTGGCGCGTTTTAAGTTGGGGAATTAATTCCCCTTGAATCCTGAGGGACCCTGGGGGCCAACTAGCCCACCAGGTACCTCCAGTGCATGCCACAGGGCTGCGTTGCAGAGAGCTGGTCCAGGCCACGCCCCTTTTTACACCTCTGTGCACCGCAGCTCTGTGACGCTTACTGGAGGTACCTAGTGGGCTAGTTGGACCCCAGGGACCCTCAGGATTCAAGGGGACTTAATCTCCGAACTTAAAACGGCCACAGGGCTTGTTTGCACACATGTCACCTCAGGCCCCCCTCCCTTCACCACTGTGCAAACGCGCCCGGGGCGCGTTTTAAGAGGAAGTTTTAATCCCCCTGCCCTATTATGTACTAGGGCCTTACAGAGGAGGTCATGCTAATCACAGGGGTACCCCAACGCATAGTGTTCCCTAGTGTATGTAGGTGTTTTCACTGTATTCTAAGTGTCTTTTAGCATAGCACTGGCTCTAGGCCTGGTTAGTCCGAGTCAGTTACCACCAGTACCCTTCTGAAAAAGTTGTGGGCACAGGATGATTTTGCAACAAGGCCTCTTTCTGCTCCTCTGTTGGTTCTTTCTGCACATGTCTTGCTTCTTCCTGCTCTTTTCTTCGTCTTTGTGGACTTCTGTTGCTTCTTTCTGCATTTCTTTTGCTTCTTTCTGTGCGTTTTTTTCTTCTTTCTTCACATGTCCTACCTCTGTAGGCATAGTTAGAAACTAGCATTTAAAAAACCTTTTAAATTCACTTAAAAACCATAGGTTTCAGGCACGTTATAGTTAGAAATTAGCATTTAAAAACCTTTCAAATTCACTGAAAAAAACATAGGTTTCAGGCACGGTATAGTTAGAAATTAGCATTTAAAAAACCTTAGAAATTCACTGAAAAAACCATAGGTTTTAGGGACAGTTATAGTTAGTTGGACATTTCACTCATACAAAACCATAGAAATTCCCCGTTATAGTTAGTTCAGCTAACTATAACTCGCGCCCCCGCAATGCACTGCTGATGATGTCACATATTACATCACTCATGACATGGTCAGTGACATCACTGATGACATCACTGATGATATCTCAAATGACATCACTGATGACATCACTGATGACATCATCCATGTGATAATTTGATGCATCTTCTCACACCCTAATATAACTTTTGATACACCCACTCTAAATTACAGACTGCCATTGTCAAAACCATAGACACTCCAACACCAATAACTACGTACACACTCACTGATTCTTAGGTCTACACACACATCCACTCACTCACCCGTACAGTCACTCATACTTACGGTCACTCAGTACAGGACTATCATATACTCTCATACACCTATATAGACACTCACACACCATCACTCATCCATAGAGGTACTCACACACCTAGTCAGTCATGCAAATAATTAATCACACTGCCATTTACTCACCTATACAGTTATACACACACCAGCTCACTTACTCATACAAATACTAGCACATTCTTACGCTCTTATACAATCACTGATACAAGTACACACTCATCCATACAGCCACTCTCACAATCACACACTCTCACTTATACCCATTTATATACTCCAACACACATATATACTGCCTTTCACATATGTAGTTACTCACACATGTACCACTGAGATATACATTCACTCACTAACACACCCATACACACACTCACCCACCCATACAGTCCATCACAGATGCACTCTTGAAACCATGCACCCAGTGAATCACCCACTCACACATCTATGCACAGAGTCACACACACCCCACCCACACAAACACTCAGGCACCCATACAGATACTCAGACAACCAATCAATAACCCATGTAGACACTCATGTAGCTATTCGCAAACCCATGCAGCCGCTTACACACCAAAAGACAGACGGATACAAACATTCACACAGTTTAGTCACTAACCCATGCATTCAGTAAGATACGTTTAATCACTCACTTATAGAGTCAGTCACGCACCTACTAAATCATCCATTCAGACACTTATACACCCACTCATTCTTCAATACACCTTTCCCTATATATATTAAACATATTTAAACTTTACAGAAACACACAGTCACTGGATGATGTCATCAGTGATGTCATTTGAGATGTCATCAGTGATGTCCTCAGTGATGTCACTGACCATGTCATGAGTGATGTAATATGTGACATCATCAGCAGTGCATTGCGGGGGCGCGATTTATAGTTAGCTGAACTAACTATAACGGGGGAATTTCTATGGTTTTGTACGAGTGAAATGTCCAACTAACTATAACTGTCCCTAAAACCTATGGTTTTTTCAGTGAATTTGAAAGGTTTTTTAAATGCTAATTTCTAACTATAACGTGTCTGAAACCTATGGTTTTTTCAGTGAATATATATATATATATATTACCTACTGGCGGTCGCCAGTAGGTAGTTATAGTTAGGACCTATTTTCCATAGGAAAAGCATTTTTTGTTTTCTCAATAACTTTGGCGTCGTTTGACGAATCATTGCGAAACATTCAAAACTAGTGGGGCGCCCCGGTCAGCTCCTGTCTTGAAAGTTTCGGGGTGATTCGTCAAGCGGGGGCCGAGAAAAAAGGGGGGTCCCAAAACATGTTTTCTCCATGTTATTTTCCATAGGAAACTTTAGACACGGCTACAGCCCGAACTGCTGAACGGAATTACACCACATTTTGCAAAAAGGTAGCCTTGGTTCAGAAAGAGTCCTTTTCGTTAAATGGTGTAAATCCGTTCAGTAGTTCCTGAGAAATTCAAAAAATAGAGTTTGGAAAATCAATTTCCCATAGGAAACTTTAGCCAAGGCTACTGCTCGAACTGTTGAACGTAATTACACCAAATTTGGCAAAAAGGTAGTGCTTGGTTCAGAAAGCGTCCTTTTTTTTAAATGGTGTAAATCCGTTCAGTAGTTGCTGAGAAATTAAAAAAATAAAAGTTTCGATTCTATGGCCGAGGAGGGTTCGCGAACCCTCCCGACCACGAGCTTTATTCTAATTGGCTGTCAACACTCCAAACCAGGAAGTGTTGGCAGCCATCTTGTGACTCGGTAGAACCGAGTCACAAGAAAACAGAAAAACAAGAAAAGGTGGCAGGGTAGAAACACCCTGACCCCCCAGGCCTGCTCGGGGGTCCCACAAGGACCCCCAGGGCCAAAAAAAAGCATTTTTTATTTTTAATTTCGGCGAAATTCGCGCTGGGGTCGCGAATCTGCCGAAATCTTTTTAAAAAATGAAGCGTCGGCTCCCGCCCTTCATTTAATTGAGGCCCCCGGGTGGGCCAGGTCCCGGGGGCAATGCCAAAAAATGTATGCGAGGGCCCGTGGGTGCCCCCGCAGCCCCGGGGACCGTCAACCCCCGGGGCTTGCTTAAAATAATATGCGGGAGGGCACTCAGCCCTCCCGCAGCCCCGGGGACCGCCACCCCCCGGGACTTTAAAAAAACCTGTCTGGGGGGGCTCGAGCCCCCCCACACGCCCCGTGGACCACCACCTCCCCGGGGCTTTCTAATTGAAGGGAGGGGGGCCGTGCGGCCCCCCTCGTGGAGCCAGTGATGGCCCTGGGGACCCCCACCCCCCAGGGCCGGCCCTGGGGACCCCCCCCCCCCAGGGCCGGCTCCTGCAGTGTCCCGGGGTGCCCACCCCCGGGACACTGCTGTTTGCTATGGTAGGGCGGGAGCCGTGCGGCTCCCGCCCTACCATAGCAAACTCTGCTTTGGATTTTGGAAGCGAGAGCAGGTAACCTGCTCTCGCTTCCAAAATCCAAAGCAGATTGCTTTTCCACATGGGGAGCTGCATGTCAGCAGCTCCCCGTGTGGAAAAGCAATGCCGGCTCCTGCAGGAGGCGGGGAGCCGGCGGGACCGTGGGGGAATTGGGGACCCCCCCACGGTCCCCAACGGAGAGCCCTAGGAGTGGCCAGGAGTGGCCTGGGAGGGGGGCCACGCGGCCCCCCTCCCCAATAAAATAAAAAAATAAAAATAAAAAAACGAGGCAGAGCCCCGGGGGATGGGGTCCCCAGGGCTAACAGAGGCCTCAGGAGGGGGGCCACGCAGCCCCCTTCCTTTCTAAATTAAAAAAATAAAATATATATATATGGCCATGCCCCGGGGGATGGGGTCCCCGGGGCAGAAATCAGCCTCAGGGAGGGGGGCCACGCGGCCCTCTTCCCGTTTAAAAAAAAAAAAATAGGGGTCAGGCCCTGGGGGATGTGGTCCCCAGGGCCACAAAAAAGGGAAAATAAGGGGGGCCACACAGCCCCACTTTTGAAAAAAAAAAAAAAGCCGGCATTGTGCCGGAGGCCCCGCCCCCTCCCTGCAGCACTCTGCAAATGCGCCCCCTGGTGCGTTGTAAGATGGGGAACTAATTCCCCTTGAATACTGAGGGTCCCTGGAGGCCAAGTAGCCCACCAGGTACCTCCAGTATGCGCCAGGGAGCTGCGTTGCAGAGAGGTGGTCCAAGGCCACGCCCCTTTTTACACCACTCTGCAACGCAGCTCTGTGGCGCTTACTGGAGGTACCTGGTGGGCTAGTTGGCCCCCAGGGACCCTCAGCATTGAAGGGGAATTAATTCCCCAACTTAAAATGTGCCAGGGGGCGCGTTTGCATATTGGTGAAGGGAGGGGGCGGGCCTGATGTAACAAGTGTGTAAACGCGCCCCGTGGTGTGTTGTAAGTTGGGGGATTAAGTCCCCTTGAATCCTGAGGGTCCCTGGGTCCAACTAGCCCACCAGGTACCTCCAGTAAGCGCCACACAGCTGCGTTGCAGAGAGGTGTAAAAAGAGGCATGGCCTCGGACCACCTCTCTGCAATGCAGCCCTGTGGCGCTTACTGGAGGTAGCTGTTGGGTTAGTTGGCGCACAGGGACCCTCAGGATTCAAGGAGACTTAATCAACCAACTTAAAACGTGCCACAGGGCGCGTTTGCACACTTGTCACATCAGGCCCCGCCCCCCTCCCTGCACCACAGTGCAAATGCGCCCTGTGGCGCATTTTAAGTTGGGGGATTAATTCCCCTTCAATCCTGAGGGTCCCTGGGGGCCAACTAGTCCACTAGGTACCTCTTGTAAACGCCACAGGGCTGCGTTGCAGAGAGGTGCTCCGAGGCCACGCCCCTTTTTACACCACTCTGCAAACACGGCTTTTGGTGCACTGCTGGTGGGGTGATGAGGTCCTCTTGTGTCCTGAGGACCTCAAGACACAAGTGGACTTCATCCTTTGAGCAGCAGTGCGCCAGAAGCCGCGTTTGCAGCGTGGTGTAAAAAGGGGCATGGCCTCAGAACACCTCTCTGAAACGCAGGTCTGTGGCGCTTACTGGATGTACCTGGTGGGCTACTTGGCCACCAGGGACCTACAGGATTCAAGGGGACTTAATAGGGATGTCATAGTTAGAAATTAGCATTTAAAAAACCATTGAAATTCACTGAAAAAACCATAGGTTTCAGGTACGTTATAGTTAGAAATTAGCATTTAAAAAACCTTAGAAATTCACTGAAAAAACCATAGGTTTCAGGGACGTTATAGTTAGCTGGACATTTCACTCTTACAAACCATAGAAATTCTACCGTTATAGTTAGTTCAGCTAACTATAACTCACGCACCCGCAATGCACTGCTCATGACGTCACATATTACATCATTCATGACATGGTCTGTGACATCACTGATGACATCATTGATGACATCTCAAATGACATCACTGACGACATCACTGATGACATCATCCACGTGAAAATCTGATGCACCTCCTCACACTCTAATATAACCTTTGATACACCCACTGTAAAATACAGACTACCATTTTCTAAATCATTGACACACCAATTCCAGTTACTACATACGCACTCACTGATTCCTAGGTCTACACACACATCCACTCATTCATCCATACAATCACTCATATATGCAGTCACTCATCAATACAACACTATCCTATGCATTCATACACCTATACAGACACTCACACACCGCCACTCATCCATGCAGTTACTCACACACCTAGTCAGTCATGCTAAGAATCAATCACACTCCCATTTACTCACCTACACAATTATACACACACCACCTCGCTTATTCATACAGATACTAACGCATACTTTCTCTCTTATATAATCAGTGATACAAGTACATACTCATCCATACAGCCAGTCTCACAATCACTGACTATCATGTAGAGTCATTTATATACTTCAACTCTCACATACACTGCCTTTTACATATGTAGTTACTTATACATATACCACTGAGACATCCATTCACTCACCAACACACCCATACACACACTCACGCACCCATACAGCTGTTTCCACATGCACTCTTGAACCATACACCCAGTGAATCAACCACTCACACATCTATGCACAGAGTCACACACATCCCACCCACACACACACTCAATCTCCCCAAAAAATACTCAGACAACCAATCAATAACCTATATAGACACTCATGTAGCTACTGACCAACCCATGCAGCAGCTTGCACAACAACAGACAGATTGATACAGACATTCACACAGTTTAGTCACTAACCCATGCATTCAGTAAGACACATTTAATCACTCACTTTTACAGTCAGTCACGCACCAAGTAAATCCTCCATCCAGACACTTATACACCCACTCATTCTTCAATACACGTTGGAATATAAATAAAACATATTTAAACTTTACAGAAACACACAGTCACTGGATGATGTCATCAGTGATGTCATCAGTGATGTCATTTGAGATGTCATCAGTGATGTCATCAGTGATGTCACTGACCATGTCATGAATGATGTAATATGTGAAGTCATGAGCAGTGCATTGTGGGTGCGCGAGTTATAGTTAGCTGAACTAACTATAACGGTGGAATTTCTATGGTTTTGTAAGAGTGAAATGTCCAGCTAACTATAACGTCCCTGAAACCTATGGTTTTTTCAGAGAATTTCTAAGGTTTTTTAAATGCTAATTTCTAACTATAACGTACCTGAAACCTATGGTTTTTTCAGTGAATATATATATATATATATCCCCTACTTTTCCCCCACATTAAAGATCTCCACAACTACAATAGACAAGTATCACTACAGATCGTTAACTGGGGTCAGAGGCCCAATCTATTGTAATGGCTTTCATGCATCCAGTTATCGTAACTAAACCCATATATTCCATCCATCTTGGCAACATCCTCTCTCAACATACCCATCATCCTCACTCTTTTCTTCTAACATAATGTATAAAGCACATCCTCCTCTTGGATGACTAAACTCACCAATATCCCAAACTGTGGATTTGTTTCCCTTTTTATTTCGGTGAATCCCAGCGAGACCCACAGATACAGGCCTTGTGTAGTTTCAAGACCATAAAGGTTAATTGGTTGGAGTAAAGGTCCTGCTATATAAAAGAGACAAATCGAGGTATCAATTTCCTTCTGCCTTCTTCTCTTCATATCATCCTAACAAATCCACAACATAGTCCATTACCCACCTTGTGAAATCTGGTGAGTCCTTATTGATCACTACATTAAACACGGGGTATTTCAATCACCCTCATCCCCAGATTGCTCTTCTTCATTAAGAGTCTAGCCTGCTTCATCAATTCACAGGAGGTCGGTCTCCCTGTACCTAGAATTGTGTATATAAAAAATGAAGTCCTGCAACCCTACTCTTGTTTATCCGCATCTTAAGTATATTCCCCATGTATATTTAGAGTATAGAGGCTAAGTGCTCATTATCGCATCCAGCCCATACATTCCCCACATGTGGCCAAACCATCACCACACACCATACAAAAGAAGGCTGTTTTGTGGTCATGCCATACCAGGTCAAACAGTGATGATAAATCTGAAAATGCGTCAAAATCCAGGGGTGTTGTGTGGGAACACCCATGCAACGCCCATGGAATGCCTCCCTGGGGCAGAGTAACTCAACACAGCAATTTGCGCTGCATTGTGTTTATCCTGATTTGTCAAGCCGCTCAGGGTCACGCTAAGTAGCCTTGTGTGGCTTGATAAATCACATTTTAGGGTTGCGTCAAGCATGCACCACATTGCATGGTGCAAAAGCAACGCAACCCCTTGATAAATAGAGCCCACAAAAATAACCCCAAAATGACTCTACGCGGAACCCTCATCTACATACCCCCTGGACCTCGTGCCCCATTCACCAGCACCATCGCAGACCTCATCGCGCCCCACTCCTCACCTCCACGGACTACGCACTGCTCGGAGACCTGAATTTTTACCTTGACAACCTCAGTGACCCGAACTCCACTGCCCTCCTTGACAACCTCGCTAACATCGGACTGAAGCAGCTCATCACCACCCCCACCCACAAGGCAGAACACACCCTCAACCCCATCTTTGCAGGAGGAAACAACATTCGCTTCAGCCACACCATGCAACCCCTCTGGACGGACCACCACTGCGTCCACTTCTCCTTCTCGAAACCCACCGCAAACAAGCCCACGCCACGCCCCGCGCAGAAACTGGAGCAAGATCACCGAAGAGCACCTCATCTCCACCCTCAGCAGCACTCCTCCACCTACCACGACCGACACCAACTCTACAGCCAACGAAATCCACAGATGGATCACTGACTGCGCAAACACGCTCGCCCCCCTCCAGAACCCCGACAGACAATGCACCACAAAAGCCACCTAGTTCACCACAGACCTCCGAGAATCCAAGCGCACGTGCCAACGACTCGATAAAGCATGGAGGAACAGCAAAACCCCGAAAGCACGCACTGCCTACAAGACCGCCATGACAAAACACAACCAACTCATCAGGTCCACGAAGAGGAACTTCATCCAGGACAGAATCCTCTCCAACTCCTGCAACTCTACGGAACTCTTCAGCATCATACGAGAATTCACCAAACCCCCAGCGAAACCTCTGACGTCCCTCCCTCCTAGCACCTCTGCAACAAACTCGGCTCCTTCTTCCATCACAAGACTAGGACTCTCTATGACAACTTCGACGAACAGAACCAAGACACCGACACAACACCAGCCACCAACAACGCCACCCAGCCGACCATCCTCACCTGGACCCCTGTCACCACAGAAGACACTGCAAAGACCATGAGGAGCATACACTCAGGAGCTCCCACCGACACCTACCTGCCGCACATCTTCCGCAGAGCCGCGTTTGCCATGGCACCTGAACTACGATGTGCAATCAACTGCCCCCTCGAAACAGGCACATTCCCCGATGACTGGAAACGCGTAGAAGTCAAACCCCTCCTCAAGAAGCCCTCACAGACCCAACGGACCTCAAGAACTACAGACCCATCTCTCTCCTCCCCTTCATCACCAAATTCGCTGAGAAGATCATCAACAACCAGCTCACGAACTTCATAGAATCCAACTCGATCCTCAACACTTCTCAATCCGGATTTCGCAGCAACCACAGCACCGAGACTGCCCTTCTAGCCACCACGGATGACATCCACACTCTCCTCGACCAAGGCCACACAGCAGCCCTCATTTTACTAGACCTCTCAGCAGCCTTCAACACTGTCTCCCACCGCACACTAGCCATCAGACTCCACAAAGTCAGCATACAAGGAACTGCCCTAGACTGGATCCGCTCCTTCCTCGCCGGCCGAACTCAAAGAATCAGACTCCCGCCCTTCCTCTCTGAACCCTCAGAGATCAAATGCAGAGTACCCCTAGGATCCTCACTGAGCCCCAAGCTCTTCAACATCTACATGGCCCCTCTCGCATCCATCGTCAGAAAACACAGACTCAGCATAGTACCCTACGTTGACGACACCCAGCTCATCCTCTCCCTCACCAAGGAACCTGACATCACCAGACACAGTTTCCAGGAAGGAATGAAGGATGTTGCATCCTGGATGAGCAGCAGCTGCCTGAAGCTCAACTCAGAGAAAACAGAAGTCCTTGTCTTCGAATCCACCCCTTCGCGTGGGACGACACCTGGTGGCCCCCCTCCCTAAGCAAACCTCCCACACCCATGAACCACGCCTGCAACCTCGGCATCATACTCGACTCCTCCCTCACCATGAACCGACAGATCAACGCCGTATCTTACACGTGCTTCAACACCCTCCGCATACTACGCAATACCTTCAAATGGATCCCACCTGAATCAAGAAAGACCGTCACCCATGCACTCATAACTAGCAGACTGGACTACGAGAACGCCCTCTCTGCCAGAATGAACAAATCTCTGCTCCACAAACTCCAGACCATCCAGAACGCCGCAGCCAGACTCATCCTCAGCATCCCACGACAAGACCACATCACCCAGAACCTACGAGACCTCCACTGGCTCCCCGTTGAAAAGAGAGTCACTTTCAAGTTGCTCATCATGCCTACAAATTCCTCCACAACACCGGATCCCAATACCTCAACAAAAGAATCTCCTTCTACGCCCCAAGAGAAACCTCCACTCCGCCGACCTTCCCCTGGCCGAAATCCCTTGCATCAGCAGACCCAGAACGGTAGGGTGAGGCTTCTCCTACATTGCGGCCAAGACCTGGAATGAACTCCCCCTCAGCATCAGACGAACCCCGACTCTGCAGGCATTCAGGAAGAGCCTCAAGACCTGGCTCTTTGGATGAATCGGAGCTGCCCGAAATACCCCTCCCCCCAGCGCCTTAAGACCCTCACGGGTGAGTAGTGCGCTTTACAAATCCCTGATTGAGTTATTGATTGATACTCCTTATCTACATCTAAGTAGACTCCCACAAACTGTCCACTCCACCTGAGACTATCTAAATGATCATTAGGACTAGAGATCCTCCAACCTCGGAAAAAGGGACCTGGTGTAAACCCCTAAAATCTGGTTCAAGTCCCAATTATTACTGCTTCTATTATCAGTATCGATCACACATATCTCAATGTGTCCAGCGTAAATGTTGATCGGCAGCCAGAAGACTTCTGGAAATTGAAGATCTGTTCATTTCTGGAAATGTTAATTTGCTCTTTCTTATGGAAACATGCCTCAATGACCCTCCACAACCAGCCCTAGATCTTCTCCTATGAGCTGGCTACAATATCATATGCGTAGACATGGACGAAAATTAGATGGAGCCATTGCCCAGATCCAAAGATCATCTATTAAACGCAATTCTCTGAAACCCATCATTTCAACGACCTTCCAGCGTATTCCCATCGAGATAAAAACTTTGGAAAATAAACCTTGCATCTTCCACCTGGATATTTTTTTTTATAAATAGAAAAATACAATTATTTTTCCCTGCCTATTACCACTTTAGTAAATTGGTAATAGGTAGGGAAAGAACTATGAAACCTACTACTTGCCTATATCTAAGACTTTAACCCAGAACCCAGCCAAAATGTGGGTAAAACAACAAGGCTGCCTTTTACTTTTTTAAAGGCAACCATTACCCAATCATATACCACCTGTTATTGGCATGTACCGTGAAAAACCGCTCTATTTCACAAAGTTTTGGGGTATTTCATGGCCTTGATTATCACTAAGTTTTAGTATCTTATAAGTCCAGAAATGGCTGACTGTATTTTCATATAATCCCCAAAAGAATCCATTCCACACCAGAATCTGTATTCCTGCCAAATTAAATGAAAATATATTTAGCAGTTTTGGCGCTACGTCTGTCTAAAAAGTCTATAGAAAATGCATTGTTCAGAAACGTGTTCTGGAACCCACGTTTTTTCTTTGTCCCCCGCCCTTAAGGAATCACCTCAAAACTTCAGGTCATCTGCCAATGTAGAAAAATAAATACATCTGTATATGGCCATGGACGTGAATATATATATATATATTACCTACTGGCGGTCGCCAGTAGGTAGTTATAGTTAGGACCTAGTTTCCATAGGAAATGGGTTTTTTGATTTGCCAATATCTTTGGCGTCGTTTGACAAATCTTCGTGAAATTTTTTAAACTAATGGCCCGCTCAGGTCAGCTCCTGTCTTGAAAGTTTCGGGGTGATTCATCAAGCAGGGGCGGAGAAAAAAGGGGGGCCCAAAATGCATTTTCTCCATGTTAATTTCCGTAGGAAACTTTTGTCGCAGCTACAGCCTGAACTGCTGAACGGAATTACACCAAATGTGGCAGAAAGGTAGCTCTTGGTCCAGAGTGCACTCTTTACTTTAAATGGTGTAAATCCATTAAGTAGTTCCTGAGAAATTCATATTTAAAAAAAATATTCAGCGGGATTCGCTTATGGTACGCAAATCCCGCCGAAACTGTTTTTTAAAAATGAAGTGCAGTATCCCGCACTTCGTTTTCTTGAAGCCCCTGGGAGGGCCAGGTCCCAGGGGCAATGATGAATTATGATGCGGGGGCCCACGGGGCCCCACAACCCTGGGGACCGCCACCTCCCCGGGGCTTTTGTTAAAAAAATGTGTGGGGGGCTCCTGCACCCCCAAGCTGCCCTGGGGATTGCCACTTCCCCGGGGCTTTAATTGAATAAGAGTAGGGGGGCCTCGTGGGCCCCCCTAAGCCCCGGGGACCACCACCTCCCTGGGGCTTTAATTTATTTAATAAGGTGGGGGGCTCCTGCCCCCCACACTGGTCCGGGGACCACAACCTCCCCGGGGCATTCATTAATTAAATGCAGGGGGCCACATGGGCCCCCCAAGCCCTGGGGACCACCACCTACTCGGGGCTCCAATTATTAAAATGAAGTGTGGGGGGCTCGTGCTCCCCCAACAATGCCACGGGGACCACCACCTCCCCAGGGCATTGAGTAATTAAAATACGGTGGTCCTTAGCGGACTCCCTGCCCCGGAGACCACCACCTCCCCAGAACTTTAAACTTGATGGGAGGGGTGCCCCGCGGCCCCCTCCAGAAGCCTTAGATGGTCCTGCAGACTGCCACCCCCCAGGGCCGGCTCCAGCAATGTCCCGGGATGCCCACCCCAGGGACATTGCAGTTTGCTATGGCAGGGCGGGAGCACTGCTCCCGCCCTGCCATAGCAAACATCTGCTTCGCTTCATGGAAACGAGAGCAGGAAAACTGCTGTTGCTACCATGAAGCGAAGCAGTATTGCTTTTGGGCAAAGGGAGCTGCATGTCAGCAGCCCCCTTTGCCCAAAAGCCATGCCGCTCCCGCAGGAGGCGGGGAGCTGGCAAGGTCCGCGGGGGCATTGGGGCTCCCCCCGCGGTCCCCTATGTGAGGCCATGCCCCGGGGGATGGGGTCCCCGGAGCCGAAAATGGACCACCCTTTACTTAAACATCTGCTTCGCTTCATGGAAACGAGAGCAGGAAAACTGCTTTTGCTTCCATGAAGCGAAGCAGTATTGCTTTTGGGCAAAGGGAGCTGCATGTCAGCAGCTCCCTTTGCCCAAAAGCAATGCCGGCTCCTGCAGGAGGCGGGGAGCCGGCAGGGACCGCAGGGGCATTTGGGCTCCCCCCGCTGACCCAACGTGAGGCCATGCCCCAGGAGATGGAGTCCCCGGGGCCAAAAATGGCCCAGGAGGGGGGCCACTCGGCCCCACTCCATTTACTTAATTTTAAAAATAAAATGGTCGGGCCCCGGGCATAGGGTTACCGGGGCCAAAACCGGCCTGGAGAGGGGGGCCGCACAGCCCCCCCTTTAAAAACTAAAAAAACAAAGGCATAGCCATGGTGGATGGGGTCCCCGGGCCGTAATGGGCCTCAGGAGGGTGGCCGCACGGGACCCCATCCCCCGGGGCTCAAGCCCCGGGGATGGGGTCCCCGGAGCCCAAAGGGTCAAGTGATGGGGGGCCACACAGCCCCCTTCTTAAGATTAAAAAAAAGAAAGAAATCAGCAACTTGCCGGAGGCCCCACCCCCTCTCTGACAATACTGCAAACATGCCTCCTGGCTCGCGCTGGGTTTGGGGATGAAGTCCCCTACACTGCTGATGGCCCTTAGGGGCCAACTAGCCCACCAGGTACCTCCAGTAAGCCCCTCACAGTGGGATTGCTAAGAGGTGGACCGAGGCCACGCCCCTTTTTACAACACTCTCCAAATGCGCCTCTTGGCGCACTGCTGGTGGAGCGATGAGGTCCCCTTGTGTCCTGAGGACCTCAGTACTAAAGTGGGCTTCATCCCCCAAGTAGCAGTGCCCCAGGAGGCGCGTTTGCAGAGTGGTGTAAAAAGGAAGCGCGGCCTCTGACCACTCTCAGCAATCCAGCTGTATGGGGCTTACTAAAGGTAACAGGAAGGGTAGTTGGCCCCTAGGGACCCTCAGGAGGCAAGGGGACTTCATCCCCCAACCAAGAGCGCACCAGCAGGTGCGTTTGCTGAGTGGTGGACAAAGGGGGCATGGCCTGTGTCCACCTCTCAGCAATCCCACTGTGTGGGGCTTGCTGGAGGTAACAGGTAGGTTAGTTGGCCCTAAGAACCCCCAGCAGCAAAGTGGACATCAATCCCCATCCAACAGCGCGCTAGGGAGTGCGTTTGCAGAGTGGTGGGAAAAGGGGGCGTGGCCTGCTATGAGAACTTAGCAATCCTGCTGTGTGGGACTTACTGGAGGTAATAGGAGGGGTAGTTGGCCCCCAAGGATGTCCTTGGGGGCCAACTACCCCTCCTGTTCTTATAAGCTGCTATGTTAATTAATTTTCCCCGGAGATTCGCTTTATAAGCATCCCAGACAATGTGTTGAGGGGCCGAGTGTACATTTTGTTTAAAGAAAAAGACAGTTTCCTCTTTCAGGGATCTTACTACTTCTGAGTCCCCTAATAGGGTTCTATCTAAAGTCTACCTTGTTTGTATTAGTGGGGGCTTAGCTAAACTCTCCAACTTAACCGCCGCATGGTCAGATAAGTGTGATGCTGATGAGTTACCTTGAGAATGGTATTATTAAGTTTCAGGTCCGTCAGAAAAAAATCAATTCTGGACGCGTGGGCCAGCTTTCTGTTCTGAAAGGTATACCCTCTCTCCTGGCCTGCTTGCACTCTCCAAATGTCCACCAAGGCTAAATTTATTATCAAATAGTGAGCAAAATCCCTCATTTTGGGAGAATTTACTGCTGGCCTGGAGGTAGATTTATCCAAAACTGGATCCAGCAAAGTATTAAAATCCCCTCCCAGAATGATATAATATTTTGTCTCGAGGAACTGTTGATATAGTTCCCTGAGTGGTGCGGGGTAATCAATATTTGGGCCATAGTAGGCCACAAAAGCATATCCTATGTTGTGGATCTTAACATAGCTTATTGCCCATCTACCCCTCGAATCAATCTTAGAGCCCTCTACCCTGACCTGGGCCGATTTTTTGTATAGGACTGCCACTCCCTTCACATTACAGGCCTGGTTTGTACACACCAGGTGAGAGATCCATCTATTCCTCTCTAGAATTTCCAGCCATTCTTCACGGCATAAATACGTCTCCTGCAATAGGATAACATCACTATCGGAAAGTCTGAGGAATTCCAGAATCCTCCTTCGTCTAGAGTTTACTCTTAAGCCATTCACATTCCAAGAAGTTATTTTTAAACTACTAGCCGTTCTTCTAGCCATTCCTTCCCTTTCTTATACAGCGATAACCTTCAGACCTCCCTCTCGTTGCTAAAGTTTTATCCCTTCGAGCTAATGAGGACCATATTTTTTTGATTTTTTTCCCTATCTGCTCCCCACCCTGTGCACAAGTAAACTAGAAAACGTGAAAATGTCTGAGTCCCATCCCCCCCTCCCACCCTAGGGAACCCTCCCTGCATCCTGCCTGGGTATTCCAGCATAACCTATTGGAGCTCCGTATCTCCGCTCTATAAAGTAACTTAAAGATATTAGGAATCTTTATTAGACTTGATCTTAACAATTAAGTTTTCTACCTCAGCTACCTCTCTCATTTTACACATTTTGTTGTTCCACATTACTCTGAGGGTCGCAGGGAATTTCAGCTGTGCAGTTGCCCCTAAAGCCTTCAGGTCTTGGATGTGTTTTCCTAATTCTCATTGACGAGTTTGAGAAGACTTGGAGATGTCTGACCTAATCATAATGGACCAATCTTGTTTTTTAAACTGTTTCCCCTGAGAGCTGCTGAGCGGATTATCTCTTTAATTGTGTATGTGTGGAAATTTATCAGGATTTTTCTACGCTTTCCTTTGTCCGGAGTTTCCTAAAAGGACCACGGTGTATCCTCTGGATGTCATTTTCTAAATCTAATTTTGCTGTTTCTGGGAAAAATTCTGTCAACAGGTCTACTACAAAACCTTTTTAAATTTCCTCCCTCAATGCCTTCCGGAATGCCCAGAACACTTAGATTATTTCTTCTGGAATTATTTTCCAGCACTTCAGGTTTGTCTCCCAACTCCTTTTCTCCTGCCTTCAATGCTACTATCTCCTTCTGGTTAGTTTTAACTTCCTCTTGCAGCGACCCCAGAGAGGTCTCCATAATGAGAAGTCTTTCCGTGATGTCGATCAGTTTCTCCTCCATTCCCTCGCAAGCTGCTTGAATTTTCGCTTGATTCTGCTCTGACACAGCAAATTCTTCTTTAATATCGTTTGATAGTAAGAGGAGAATCCGAGAAACATCCATATCAGGCGTTTCTTGTTCCTTTCCTGATGCGCTTAGACCTTCTATGCTCTGCCCCCCTGCCTTCCACCCTAGGATTTCACCATTCATAAGAGCATGTCCTGCCCCTAGTCCTGGCTGGGGGGCAAGAGCCTGGATGTGGACAGAGGGACTATTGAGCAGCTCATTGCTCAGTAGTGGAGAAAAGTGCTTCTCCGAGAGTAGCACAGAGTCCACTTCCACAGCGGTATTGGGAGACTCCATTATGCAGGTCCTGATCTGGGTAAGCCGAGACTCTTTGGTATTCTTGATCTTAAAATATGATCTCAATGATGAGGTAATTTTAACTTTCTCTCCAGATTTGGTAAAAGATGGAAGTATAGGTTTAGCACCCCTTTTAGCAGTCTTACGAGTGACAACTGGTATGGGTATTTGGGATTGCACACTTCCCAAACTAACCCCGGGGGCTGTTAATGTGCTGTCTCGATTCTGGGTCACTGTATTATCCTGCGACTCCCCCCCCCCCAAATTTTGCATTTCTTAGGGTATATCTATTTTTCCCTACACTATTGGAGGTAGCAGGCGCACAGGAGTCAGGTATACGCCCCCTTGTCTCAGAAATCGTCTCCCCTTTTTTAGATAAATTAAATACCTGCTCTGATCCTTTTTTGAAAGCAGGAGACTTTGTTTTCCTGCTGGTGCGAAAATTCTGTCCTTTTTTTAGGGGTCATAGATAAAACAAATGGCCTCCCTTTTACCACTTCTTTCCTTTGGGCTCCTAAGAGGGCATTCACCACTGGGGGACAGGTGCTGACTCAAGCCCCAATGCCCTTGAAGCTAATCCGAGCTACCGCGCGTCAAAACTCAGAGGCAGCAAGGAGACACTGTGAGCCCATGTCTGGTGGTTCTTTTCCCCCCACAGCGTTGCCGGGGGGGGCTCAGGTAAGAAAAACTAGGTCCGCGATGTGGAGGAGCGAAGCAGCGTCGAGCGGTGATTTGCGAGGCCGCTGGTGATTCCGTTGTACTGGGGTATGTGTAACGGAGATGTCGGAGCGTGCGGCTGGCGTGTTAGCAGGCTGCCATGTTCCCTTCTCTCCCCAAAAAAAATCTGTGACATCACTGATGACATCTCAAATGACATCACTGATGACATCATCCAGTGACTGGGTGTTTCTAAAAAGTTTAACAATGTTTTATATATATACACCAAGGTATATTGAAGAATGAGTGGGTGTATGAGTGTCTGTATGGATGATTTTGTGGGTGCGTGACTGACTGTATAAGTGAGTGATTAAACGTGTCTTAGTGAATGTATGGGTGAGTGACATCTGTGTGAATGTGTGTATCAGTTTGTCAATTGGTGTGTAAGTGGCTGCATGGGTTGGTGAGTAGATACATGAGTGTCTATATGGGTTATTGATTAGTTATCTGAGTACCTGTATGGGTGCCTGAGTGTCTATGTGGGTGTGTGAGGGGGTGTGTGACTCCCTGCATGGATGTATGAGTGGGTGAATCCCTAGGTGTATGGGTTCATAAGTGCATCTGTGAGGGACTGTATGGGTGAGTGAGTGTGCATATGGCTGTGTCGGTGAATGAATGGATGTCTCTGTAGTATATGGGTGAGTAACTGCTTATGTGAAAGGCAGTATATGTGAGTGTTGGAGTATATAAGTGACTGTATGTGTGAGTGGGTGATTGTGAGAGTGGCTGTATGGGTGAGTGCGTGCTTGTGTCAGTGACTATGGAGAATAAGTATTTGTTAGTATCTGTATGAGTAGTGAGCCTGTGTGTGTTTCTGTATGAGTGAGTAAGTGGCTGTGTGATTGAGTGTTTGGGTGAGTGAGTAGGTGTGTGAGTAGCTCAATGGGTGACTGATGGTATATGAGTGGCTGTATGGGTGTATGAGTGGAAATCTCAGCGGCTGTATTAGTGAGTGACTGGCTGTATGAGTGCCTGTATGGGTGAGTGAGTAGATATGTATGTAGACCCATGAATCAGTGAGTGGGTATGTAGGTACTGGTATTGGTGTGTCAATGGTTTCAAGAATGGTAGTCTGGAATTTGGAGTGGGTGTATGATAGGTTATAGTGGGGTGTGAGTAGGTGCAACAGAGATTATGTGGATGATGCCATCAGTGATGTCATCAGTGATGTCATTTGAGATGCCGCTCCTGCAGACGGCTTGAAAAACATTGGAGAAACAGCAAAACCACCGAAGACCAGAACATCTACAAGAATGCCATGACAGAATACCACCAACGCATAAGAGCCACCAAGAGGACCTTCATCCGGAACAAAATCCTCACCAATGCCAGCAACTCAAAAGAACTCTTCAACATCATCCAGAAGTTCAACAAACCTCCCAGCGAATCCACGGACATCACGCCATCCCAAGACCTCTGCAACAAGCTCAATCAATCAATCAATCAATCACAGAATTTGTAGAGCGCACTACTTACCCGCGAGGGTCTCAAGGCGCTGGGGAGAAAAAAAGGGGGGGGTGCTGCTACTGGTCGAACAGCCAGGTCTTGAGTAGCCTCCTGAAGGTCAGCAGGTCTTGGGTCTGTCGTAGGCTTAGTGGAAGGGTGTTCCAGGTCTTGGCGGCGAGGTGTGAGAAGGATCTGCCGCCGGTGGTTGTTCTTCGAATGCGAGGGACGGTGGCGAGGGAGAGGTCGGCAGAGCGGAGCTGGCGGTTGGGGACGTAGAAGAAGAGTCGCCTGTTGAGGTAGGCTGGGCCAGTCTTGTGGAGTGCCTTGTGTGCGTGGATGAGGAGTTTGAAGGAGATTCTCCTGTCGACGGGGAGCCAGTGCAGGTTCCTCAGGTGGGGGGTGATGTGGCTGTGGCGTGGTACGTCGAGGATCAGGCGTGCGGAGGTGTTTTGTATGCATTGCAGTCGCTTGATGAGCTTGGCCGGGGCTCCCGCGTAGAGGGCGTTCCCATAGTCGAGTCTGCTACTGACGAGGGCCTGGGTGACTGTTCTTCTTGTATCTGTCGGGATCCACCTGTAGATCTTGCGAAGCATGCGGAGGGTGTTGAAGCAGGAGGAGGAGACTGCGTTGACTTGCTTGGTCATGGAGAGCGTTGAGTCGAGGATGACTCCCAGGTTGCGTGCGTGGTCGGTGGGTGTCGGGGCTGCTCCCAGCGTCGTTAGCCACCAGGAGTCGTCCCAGGCTGAGGGGTTGGAGCCGAGGATGAGGACCTCTGTCTTGTCCGTGTTCAGCTTTAGTCGGCTGAACTTCATCCAATCGGCGACGGCCTTCATTCCTTCATGGAGATTGGATTTGGCGGCGAGGGGGTCCTTGGTGAGGGAGAGGATCAGTTGAGTGTCGTCGGCGTAGGAGATAATGTTGAGGTCGTGCTGTCTGGCGATGCGTGCGAGCGGGGCCATGTAGATGTTGAACAGCGTTGGGCTGAGGGAAGATCCCTGGGGTATGCCGCAGATGATCTCGGAGGCTTCGGATCGGAAAGGTGGGAGGCGGACTCTCTGGGTTCTGCCGTCGAGGAAGGAGGTGGTCCATTCCAGGGCCTTGTCTCGGATCCCTGCGTCGTGGAGGGGTGCGCGTAGAGTGCGGTGGCAGACAGTGTCGAAGGCGGCGGAGAGGTCCAGCAGGATGAGGGCTGCGGTCTCACCGTTGTCCAGCAGGGTCCTGATGTCGTCGGTGGCGGCGATGAGGGCAGTCTCAGTGCTGTGGTTGCTGCGGAACCCTGATTGGGATGGGTCCAGGATGCTGTTTTCTTCGAGGTATCGGGTTAGCTGTTTGTTGACGATCTTCTCGATGACCTTGGCTGGGAACGGAAGCAGGGAGATGGGCCGGGCTCAGCTCCTACTTCCACCTGAAAATCAAGGCCCTCCACAACAACTTCAGCGAACAGACTCCAGACACCACCCTCCCCTCCAGCAATGACAGCCAGCCCACCATCACCACCTGGACACCGGTCACCACCGAAGATACCACCACGACCATGAAGAGCACCCACTCAGGAGCCCCCACGGACTCCTGCCCGCCGCACATCTTCCACAGAGCTGCTGCCGCCATAGCACCCGAACTATGCCACACCATCAACGCCTCCTTCGAATCTGGCATTTTCCCCCTCCCTGGAAGAGGGCAGAGGTCAAGCCCCTCCTCAAGAAACCCTCAGCGGACCCGATGGACCTGAAAAACTACCGGCCCATCTCTCTCCTTCCCTTCGCAGCCAAAGTCACCAAGAAAATCCTCAACGCCCAGCTGACCACCTTCATCGAAGAGAACGCCATCCTCGACTTCTCCCAGTCTGGATTCCGCAGGAACCACAGCACCAAGACCGCCCTCCTTGCCGCCACTGCCAAAATCCACGTGCTACTCGACCAGGGCCACACCGCAGCCCTTATCCTGCTAGACCTCTCCGCAGCCTTTGACACCATCCCCCACCGCACTCTTGCAGCCAGACTCCACAATGCCGGCATATGGGGAACTGCCCTCGACTGGGTCCGCTCCTTTCTCGCTGGCAGAACCCAAAGGATCAGACTCCCACCCTTCCTCTCCGAACCCACAGAGATCAAATGCGGAGTACCCCAAGGATCATCACTCAGCCCCACGCTCTTCAACATCTACATGGCCCCCCTCGCCGCCATCGTCAGACAGCATGGGCTCAGTATAGTATCCTACGCCAACGACACCCAGGTCATCCTCTCCCTCACGAAGAACCCCAAAGACACCAGACTCAGCTTCCAGGAAGGAATGAAAGATGTTGCAGCCTGGATGAGCAACAGCTGCCTAAAGCTCAACTCGGAGAAGACAGAGGTCCTCTTCCTTGGACCCTCCCCCACTGTTTGGAACAACACCTGGTGAACCTCCGCCCTCGGGAACCCACAAACCCTGACAGACTACTCCTGGAACCTCTGCATCATTCTAGACTCCTCCCTCACTATGACTCACCAGATCAACACCGTTGCCTCCACGTGCTTCAACTCCCTCCGCAACCTCCGCAAGTGTTAGGATTTGCGCCATAAACATGGCTAATCCTCATACTGTGTATTAGAATTGACCCAATATATGTAGCATGCTCAGTCTTTATTTCTTGTTTGCTATATTTTGGTTTGCTTTATGGAATTGTACAAGTGTGAACTTTCATGCTTTTATTTTTCTTGTATAAACTGGTATGGTATGCTGTAATACTGTTATAAACATTAAGTAGTTCTTGGTATCTGAATCCATTTAGCTTGAAACAATTTGATTCAGCAGAACTAATGACAGTTAACATGTGCCTGCCACACCCGCTTTACAGTTGGCAATTTGCATAGGAAACCATGGATCAGCAGGACTAATGACAGTTAACATGTGCCTGCCACACCCGCTTTACAGTTGGCAATTTGCATTTCTGTTAAACCACCCCACCCACCTGAAGCCTATAAAAGGCTTGAAAGCAGAATGAGACGTGCTTGCGCTTGTCTTCACGATTTCCCACTTACCTGATTTCCTTCGAGTTCCCGCACCGCAGGCAGTATTCCTCCTCTTCGGTTCCAGTCAGTCCTTGTTGGTTTCCAGGATAACTCCACGACTTCCTCCTTCGTTCCGTCTAGGAAATAACTCCGGCCTGCAACAAAGAAAGAAAAAGCAGCGCTCAGTCAAGTAAGGCATTTCTAATTAACAAAGCTTGCAGTGGAAGCGCGTCAAAGATTAAACAGGTACTTTTCTGTCTTATTCCAAAGGCTGATAATTTACGACTTTTGCGCTCTCAGAGGAAATGCTCCAAGGTTCCTTAAATTATAGTTTCTTCGTATTTCAAGAGTGAGACAAATAAGACTTTTCAAATTAAAGAGAGACAGACTCATTTCCTACTCAGGAATAAGTGGACATTTTCTGCTGAAACTTATTTTGTGTTGTATTACTTTTATTTTATGATATTCTTGAAGACAAGAAAAAGGTGTTTTTGTTAGTAAGTGTTTCATGGAACATTTAAATTTCAGTTATTGGTGTGTTATGCTGAAAAGGTGACAAGGTGTTCTTTTATTTCACTACAGAGAGCAGCATTATACACATGTGTTTAAGAACGTCACTTTAAGCACGTGATGCATCTGATGATAAAAGGGAGACATTATCTCTGCTATATGTTGAGCAGCAAATTAAAGTGAAAGGTATAATCTTTATGTACAATGTAAATCAGGATACTAGTGGATGTATTCAACTAAGTAGGTTAATGAATGTTTATTGATCTTTATCGTTTGTACATAGATATTGTCCCAGAAGAATTGCTGTGTTTACAGAGTGGTTAAGGTATCGCGATCAGTGCCACAGTCGTGCCAAGATCCGAATCCAGCAGAGTGTTTTCTTTCTGTTCTTTTTTATTTTGTCCCATTTTCCCCTTCCCCTGAAGATCTGTTCTTGTTAAGCTGTGTTATACATACGGTTTGACAGGCATAGATTTTTGGGGGCATAGAGAACAAGCGTCTCATCTCTCAAATCGAACATCCTGGATTTCAGGTGAGTGGAGACTTGACAGAAGCGCAAGCCTTCACAAAAACTCAAGTTCTTTTTGAGAGATATGGACCCAGAGAACGACCGCATTGATGCTCGAGCCATGGCCCAAGCTTTGATTGAGGACACTAATCAAGATCAAACTGTGCCAGTAATGCTACAGAATCTGCAGTTAGAAATGCAAAGATTAAAAGAAGAAAATACAGAGTTGCGTAATGAGTTAATACGATACAAACCTAGGGAGTCTTTATGGGACAGTCCCTTTCCTAAAGCCTTCAAGACCCCTGCAGAAACTGGTGCTCGATCAAAAACGTCGAACACTTTCATGGCATCTGATACAGCATCATTGCCAGTACATGTAACAGTAGCGGTTCCTAATGTTGTACCTTTGGCTGCACCGGAACGTTTCTTTGGTGATAGTGCTAAGTTTAATGTCTTTATTAGTCAGTGTCAACTGCATTTTATTTGTAAGCCACAAGCTTTCCCTACCGATGCATCCAGAGTGGCCTTTGTGCTGTCTTATTTGGGGGGCACAGCCGCTAATTGGTCTATCCCATACATAGATAGGAATGACCCCATCTTGTATAATTGGCAGTTGTTTAAAGCCACCATGACCAAACTGTTCGCTAAGCACACATATGTTCAGGCTAGCGATAATGAGTTGTTGAATTTAAAACAAGGAAGTAAGGACCTGTTGAGTTATTTAACCACCTTTAACAGGTTGCTGACGGAGACCCAATGGCCAGAGGAAAAACTCACTTCCCTATTCTATAGGGGATTGCGGGATGACATGAAAGACGCTCTTGCACATATTGTTGAGTTACCAGAAGATTACTCAGACTTCGTAGATTTAGTGGTAAAACTAGATCATCACCTTGGAGAACGAAAAGTGGAAAGATCTAGAATAGATACTAGATTGATTGTGGTTAGGAATGACAAGAAAGATGCTGAAAGCAAATTACCAGAACCGATGCAGATAGGAGGGATCAAGGGACCATTATCTGCAGAAGAAAAGGATAGGAGGCGTAAATTAAATCTATGCTTATATTGTGGTCGGTCTGGACATTTTGCCAGAAATTGTTCTTTTAAAACAAAAGTACCTAAAAAGGTTAATGCCACAGCTTGCATTAATACAGAGCAGGAAAACTAAAGAGCTTGTCAGGAACGGAGGTCGCCTTGACGAGAGACACAGTTTCACAGATCTCCCAACATTTAGCTAACACAGTAGCTCGTATACCCAGACATTTCATCATTCAGGTGACATTGATTTTAAGTACACAAATCAGACATTCAGTTTCAGTTCTTTTAGACTCTGGAGCGACAGGAAACTTCCTAGATATCCGATTAGCACAAAAATTGCATATTCCCTCAGTATCTTTTTTTTTTAGAATCTTTTTATTAATTTTCTTATCATTATATAAACAGTTCTGCCATGCAAGGCAGTATAAACCATAGCAACAATAAATCTATGAGACTGAGCGTACCTTATGTGATCAGTATTTACAGAACATATAGTAGATAGGGCCCCCTATAATGATATGATATACACTGCCAGATAGCATGAGAATACACGAACACATACAAACAGTCAAATCACATGTTGTCATTATGGGTTTGAAGTAGCAAATAATGCCTTAGCGGTTCCCAGATATCCTTAGGCCTGGATGTTATAGGCAGTTCTTCGGCATATAACTCTAAATTTTCCCTACAGTACACCAGGTCTTTGATCCATTCTACAAGCTTCGGGGCCAGTGTACTTTCCCAGGTAAACATGATTCGCCGTTTAGCGAGTAGAAGTGCTACTCTCACAAACCTGCCCAAGGTGCCCCTCATCTGAGGGATATAGCCAAGCAGGCACTCCAGAGGCGTGCATTGTATTACCTTGTCTGTCATGATGTGAATGCATTCTACCACCTCTTCCCAATACTTCATCACCGGTCTGCATTGCCAAGCCAGATGGAGAAAGTCAGCGCCAGCCTTCCCACATCGTTTACATTGATCCGTCACCCTGAGGCCCATTTTATACAGTTTAACCGGAGTGTGATATATTTGATGGAGGAACTTGTAATGAATAATTCTCAAGTTGCCATTAGGCGTAAGACGGCCCGTTATCATACATATTTGCTCCCATTCTTTCCGACTTATCTGGGGATCTAATATATCGTTCCAACGCCCTAGGCTTTTGTCCGGTCCCTGCTCTGTTTCCTCTTGTACCGCCCTATATAATTTCGTAATCAGTTTTTTCCTAGTTGGCGCTACTAGTAACATTTGTAGTGAGTGAAGCGTAGCCGGCTCAGTAGGAAAATCTGGATAATGGTCTTTGATCGCTCGCATCAGGCGATAGCAGGTATATTGAAAGAGTAAGGTGGGGTTTTGTATGTAATCTAGATCCCTCCCAGTGATGTATCTGCCCCCGGGTAAAGATCGCGCATATGAGTAATGCCAGCTTCTTTCAGAGATTTCATGGGTCCCATTTCTCGGGTGACGGATAAGGCCGCATGATGAGCCAAGGGCAGGGCGGGTGCATATAGGGGAGTTTGTGTGCGCGTTTGCCAATCGCCTGCCATGCTGCAACAGTAACGTCGATCGTGTTTATTTCTCCATGTGGTGTGTGCCTGTGAGTATGTGTTATCACACCTGCTAGTGGTATGGGATGCGCATCCCCCTCCTCCACTGCGACGTGTGGTATAAAGTCGTGTGATCTGAACCAATAGTAGGCGTATTGAGCCTGTGCGCAGAGGTAGTATACATAGAAGTCTGGTGCGGCAAATCCTCCTTTATCATAAGAGAGCGTTAATGTTTGCCAGCTAATTCTGGGTTGTCTATCACCCCACACCAATCTCAGGAGTTGTGTCTTTATTGTCGCAAAAAATTGTTTAGTGAGTTTGATCGGGATGTTGCAGAATAAATATAAGAAACGAGGAAGAATGACCATTTTGACCACGGCAATGCGGTCCGCCAGAGAGAGCGGGAGGTGCAGCCACTTGTCTACATTTTGCACCAGGTTGCTGTGAGCTTGGCCATAGTTCTCTCTGAGCACAACCTCCGGGTCACGGTGTACCCAGATACCGAGATATTTAACCGGGTCTGTCGTCCACATCAAAGGGTATTCTAGTTGGGGTTGAGACGTACCTGTCGTCAGCGGGATAATAACCGATTTCTCCCAATTGATTGTGAGTCCAGAGAATAGGCCAAATCGAATGTATTCACGGAGGACTGGGGATAGATAGTGCTGAGGATCTCGGATGAAGAGGACCATATCGTCCGCATACATTGAGATGCTGACAGGTCTGTGATTGAAGTTTAGCGCAGATTCCCTGTGACATTGGCGGATTTTGCAGGCGAGTGGTTCTAGCACTAGGGCGAATAGGAGGGGAGACAGGGGGCATCCCTGTCTCGTGCCTCGTTCAATAATGAGAGGTTCCGAGGTTAGTCCAGCCACACGCACTCTGGCTGATGTATCTGTATACAGTATCTGGATCCATCTTGCCAGGATAGAAGGGAACCCTAGTCTCTGTAATATGCGATGCATATACCACCACTCAATGGAGTCAAACGCTTTGGCCGCATCAAGCATGACAGCGGCTGCAGGTAGGTCAGGGTTAAGAATGTGAAACATGGCAAATATGGTCCTTAAATTATGGGAAGTAGAGCGTTCCGGCACGAAGCCAGATTGATCCGGGAGCACTAGCAGGGGCATCAGAGGTTGAATTTTTGTGGCCAGAATCCTTGCCAATATTTTGGCATCCAGATTAATCAACGATAAGGGACGATAGGACTCACAGAGCGTGGGTGACTTGTCTTTTTTGAGAAGTGTAATGATTAAGGCTTGTCTTAAAGAGGGAGGCAGGATGCCCGACTCATGAGCCTCAGCATACATTTCCAACAAGTGGCGAACGAGAATGTCTACATAGGCTTTATAGAATTCTGCCGTTAGGCCATCTGGCCCTGGGGCCTTATTGTTAGGGAGAGAGAGAATAGCTTCTCTGATATCGGTTTCATCTATAGGCTGAGTCAGATATTCCCTGTGGGCATCGGATAGCCACGCGCAGGCGATGTCTGCCAAATATTCATCTAGTGCTGCAGCATCCACCCCGCCCCTGGTAGTGTACAGTGCCCCGTAGTAGTCTCTAAATTGAGCAACTATTGCTTGAGGTGAGTAATGTTCCCGCCCATGATTGTCAACTATCTTGACCATCTGATGATGATCTGATCTGAATTGCAACTTAGAGGCTAGGTTTCTACCAGGTCGGCCGCTCTCTCCATACGCACGGGCCACATGGCGACGCGCTATATATCGTGATTCAGATTCGGCAAGCTTGTTATATTCTGCCAGGAGTTCGTGTGTGCGGGCCAGCAAGTCTACAGATGGTGCGGTCACATATTGTCTCTCCAGTTCTCCCAAAGCTTTCTCAGCCTTATAGAGCTGCCCTCTAATATCTTTTAGAATCCCAGATGTGGTGCTGATGCATACCCCCTTATTGTCACTTTGAACGCTTCCCAAAGTGTAGCCTGACTCTCTACCGAGCCCGTGTTTTCTTCGAAATATTGAGTGATGGCTGTTCTAATGGTATCATTATATATAGGGTCGAGTAGAGCCTCAGCTCGAAAGCGCCAAGTGAAGGGGCGGTGTGGGTTTGTAGGGATCTGTATGTTTAAACAAACGGGGTTGTGATCCGATAGTGTGCGTGGTAAGTTTTGTATGTGTGTGGCCCAACCATTTGCTTCTTCATTTAACAGCCAGTAGTCCAAGCGGGACCAACTGTTGTATGCAGGTGTGACATGTGTGCCCTCCTGAACATTCGCATTGCGTAGTCGCCAGACATCCACCAGTCCCATTTCTGCCATGGCGTCACGAATACATTGGGCCACTTTGATCGTGCGTGCGCCGGAGGGGTTGGATTTGTCGACTTGTGGATTTAGGTGCATATTGAAGTCGCCACCCCAGAGAACGGCCGTCTCGGGCCATGAGCGCAAAATAGCAAGCATTTGTATGAAGGGCTTGGGGTCATCCGCCACAGGGCCATACATGTTAATGATCGTCAGGATTGTCATACCCAATTTGCCCTGTACCATTGCCCATCGGCCCTCTGAATCAGTGTGAGTGTATATAGGTAGGAACGGCACACCCCTCTTGATTAAAATGAGCACTCCCCTAGCATAAGTCGAATATGAAGACGCTAAGCGAAATCCTGCCCATTTGTGTGCTATTTTGACTTCTGTGAATTTATTTAAGTGTGATTCCTGCAGCAAAGCTATCTGGACAGCGTGTCTATCTAGATACGTCAGCACTTGTCGAACTTTCTTGGGGGTGTTGAGGCCGCGGATATTCCACGTTAGGCATTTGTATTTCTCACCCATTTCCGGCCTCTAGAACTCTCAATGCGTACTCAGTGTGCGACAAATGGTGTCTATAGCGAACAAAAATGGGGACTCTATCTGTGGTTATTGCTCCGATCACGTTACTTACATTTATATAAAACAATAAACCCTCCCCCTCCCCTCCCACTTCAGCAACCCCAATCTGCTAAAGGCACATCCCACCCACGTAACCATCCCCAACATTAAAAAATTAACATAGAACTGAATGCGGGGTATACCCATCGGGGGACGTAGCGGCACAGACCACTCCCAGGTGCAATCGGGAGGGGGCCGCCTTGTGGATAACCATGCTCCTAGTGACAGGCCATCTATACCAGACTAACTGGAGAAATATGTCCATCAGTGTGGAAACGGGAGCATACAAAATGTCTACAGTGATAGAGAGCAGGTAAACTCTACATCGAGGCGAAGGCACCAGATCTGTCCATGTTTGGGAAATGAAAGAGTTAGTGCCTGCGTGGTAGCATTGGGACCTATTGAATAATCGGGTATACAGTGCACATCCATATGGGGCTGAAGGGGTACATATTTTAGATGCATTATTAGGACATACAGCGGACGCGGATGGACCTAGCTGTTTTATCAGCCCCTGTCAATCCATGTAGCATTATCATTTTACCAGCGATGTGCTACTGTGTGCAACAAAAGTCCAGAGATGCCCAGAGTGGTCCCAGCAATCAGTCATCTACATCTGAGGTCACGGTTGGAGACTGCTGCCTTCATCGCAGTGTCTTGGCGTGATCCATGGCTAGCTTCGGGTTTATGAAGATCTTTGCGTTGCCGTCTACGCCTATTCGGAGGCGGGCTGGGTACAGCATGGCATATGGAATCTGCTCTTTCGCTAGGAGTTTTTTGACCCCTTGGAACTCTTTCCGTGCAGCCTGAACTGTGGCCGTGAAATCTGGAAAGAATGACAGAACGTTGCCTTGGTAGTTTATTACACCCTTCTGGCGTGTAACACGCAATATTGTATCTCGGTCTCTAAAATTTAACAGCCTTGTGATGACTGGCCTGGGTGGAGCACCAGGCGGCGGGCGCGCCGCCAGCGACCTATGGGACCGCTCAATGGCGAACATGTTGGAGAGGTGTTCGGTCCCACAGATCTCCCTGATCATAGACTCGATGTAGTCTTCTAGTCGTCCAACGTTTGTGGATTCTGGCAGTCCTAAAATACGCACATTATTGCGCCGAGAGCGCGCTTCGATGTCCTCGTTTTTAGCCTGTATTACCGCCAGTAGTTTCGTAATGTCTGTGGTCTTGGCGGCAACTTGTTGCAAGCCATCCTCAGCATCCGATATGCGTTGCTCAGCTTCCCCAATCCTCCCCGCCTGTTTGTCCAGCTTCGCTGACACATGATCCATGCGGCCGTTGAGAGCCTCGATTTTGCCGTCGATAGACTGCAGACTAGCCTGGATTGCGGGCAGGGTTTTCTCTAGGGCGGTAGGGGCCTGAGCGACAGAGTCCAGCTCCGAGTCCGAGGCAGCAGTCTGCGAGGATTTGCCTCCCTTGCGCAGTTCGAAAGTGAGTCTCGGCTGGTTCTTTTCTGGTTTGCCCATGATAGCGGGGAGCCAAATGCACTGTGCCACAAGACTGATGGAGAGCCAGACAACTCCAGCGCTTAGCAGCGTTTCTGCCACGGGACGACCAATAGTGCAGGGCGCACAGATAGACTAGGTCAGTTGTGATGGCCCGTGTGAATTCCGACCCATCCAGCGGGTCATAGTGTCACAGCTTTATATGTTGAGTGTCTCTGTGGCGGTGCCGACAAAGAGCGTCTGATAGTAATAGTACCCCTCTTTTTTTTTTTTTTTTTTGTTTAGACCAAGGATGAGCAGGATTGCGTCTTCGTCATCCAGCAGTGTCCTCGCGCGAAAACAGTCAGCTCAATCTGGCAATCCCCCAAGCATCAGACCACGGAGACAGGAGGGAGGTCCATGCGGCTCCACATGCACAAGGATCTGTGTGTTGTAGCAGTGCTGGCATGCGCCGCGCACGTGAAGGGCTTCAGAGTTAGTTCAGCTCCATAAAATACATACAATTAGTGCCCTTTGCTGCTGTGGGGTTCAAGCTCAGTGCAATCCAGGTACCATCTCCTGCACATATGCCCGTGGGAGTAGAGGCGCATCAACCGGGCCGGCAGAGCCGCTCACAGCATGAGCGCGATCCGCTTCACCTCCGCTGAGCCCAACAGCCCTCACCTCACAAATCGCAGCCCCAGATCCGGGCCCATACAGGACCCAGCCCCACTCAGTGTCCGCTTTACTGTCCGTTCGCCGTTCGAGCCCAGGATCTTGCGGGCCCAGTGGCCAGTGGACGAATCCGCATATAGGCCCACTCTGCAGTCCGGAGCCCGCCGCTCGCGTACCCAGTCCACCCAGGTCTCTCCCTGGCCGCAGCGAGCGCGTATCCCTGGAGCCTCCGGCGCACACTGTATGTCTCAGGCTATCCCACCGGGAAGGGCAATGCGCAGCTCACCGTGTCAGCGACGCGCTCCTCAGCCTGCACTCGGCCCAGTCCGTCCCGGGTTATCTCGCCGCCGGGGTCTAGCGCTGATCTGCAAAATCCGACAGCTGCCGCCCAGCCGCCATCTTGGACTCAACCGAAGTCTCCGGCGGTCGCTATGTAGGCTCCGCGGCTGTTTTCACCGTCGCCAATCACGCCACTCAGCCGCTCCGGACATCAGCCGCCTCCTCCGCTCTGTTTCCACCGTCTTATGGCACATTAGAAGCAGGATAATGAAAGGATTATTAAGGCGGCCGGCAGAGCTACACTACTGTGCGGCCATCTTGCCGCGCGCCAAGCCACGCCCCCCTTCCCTCAGTATCTAAGGCACAACCAGAACCAGTTTGTGCTGTTGACGGTTCTGCTTTGTCATCTGGATTAATAACCAATTAGACTTGTCCCATCACTATGGTCTGTCAGAATGGTCACACAGAAATAATAAGCTTTGACCTCATAGACACACCCACCTTTGGACTTATTTTAGATGTACCATGGTTGATGGTGCACAACCCAAAAATTAATTGGGATTTAAGAACAGTGACTTTAGACTCTTTACATTGCCAGTCACATTGTTACCAGGAAGCACACATTGACTCCATGACGGTGTTACATTGCGCCACCACCACAACACCTTCTTCTACTATACCTAAGGAATATCAGGCGTTTAAAGACGTTTTTGACCCTGTAAAAGCTACTACTCTACCCCCACATAGATCATACGATGGTCGTATAGATTTAATCCCAGGAGCTCCTCTTCCCAGTAGTAGAGTGTACGCTCTTTCAGAGGAAGAAACACAATACCTGCGAAGTTATTTGGATGATCTATTGGCCTTAGGCTTTATCCGACATTCTATGTCCCCCGTCTCTTCGCCACTATTTTTCATCCCATAACGGGATGGTGGCTTAAGAGCGTGCATTGACTATCGCGGGTTGAATAAAGCCACTATTAAAAATAAGTATCCGTTACCATTGATCCCAGTCTTACTTGACCAGCTGCGTCATTCCACTGTGTACACTAAATTGGACCTTCGAGGGGCTTATCATCTTATACGGGTCAAAGAGCATGATGAGTGGAAAACAGCATTTAGAACCAAGTTTGGTTTATTCGAATACACTGTCATGTCCTTTGGTCTGTGTAATGCCCCTGCGGCCTTTCAATATTTTATTAATGAGGTCTTAAGCGAGTTCCTTGACATCTGTGTAATAGTGTACATAGATGACATTCTCATTTATTAAAAAAAAAAAGAAGAACGTGTGCAGCACGTAAAGGCGGTGTTGAAAAAATTACAAGAAAACCACCTCTTTGCAAAATTGGAGAAGTGCATATTTAATACTGATACTGTAGAATGTTTAGGGTATTGTTTGTCACCAGCTGGCATAATGATGGATCCAAAGAAAGTGAGTGCCATATTGGATTGGCCAGAACCGACGTCTGTTAAGGAAGTACAAAAAGTGTTAGGATTCGCCAATTTTTATAGGCGTTTTATCCCTCAGTTTGCAGAAACTGTTGTGCCTATCACTAAACTGTTGCAAAAAGGACAGGCTTTTTCTTGGGCAGACAAGGTGGCTCAAGCTTTCACCAGATTAAAAGAAAAATTTACTTCAGCACCGTTACTGAGACATCCTGATCCTGAGCTCCCCTTCTTTGTGGAGGCGGATGCGTCACAGGTTGCAGTGGGAGGAGTTCTCTCCCAGAGGGACTCACAGGATGGGCAATTACATCCTTTAGCATTCTATTCCAAAAAACTACTTCCTGCTGAACAGAACTATACGGTGGCTGAGAGAGAGCTACTAGCAATTAAACTAGTCTTTACAGAGTGGCGACATCATTTAATGGGTACTCGATATCCTGTGACCATTTCTAGCGATCACAAGAATTTGCAATTCTTCAGTTCTGTTAAGGCACTTACACCTTGTCAAATGCGATGGTTAAATTTCTTTAGCGCATTTGACTTTGTCATTACTTACAGGCCAGGCTCAAAACAAATCCAATCAGATATTCTGTCACGTTATGGGCATACAGCTGACTTAAGGAAAGAGATGGAAAGCCCTCCTATTATTCCTCCTCACAAAATTGTAGCACCTATTGTACAACAAAGTTTCATGACTTTGATACGAGAAGAACACAAGTTAAATATACAGGAATGGTTAGCAAATCCAAAAAACACAATTCAGGACGGGTTATTCTACCATGATAGTCTTTTATTCGTACCCACTACCGAAATGCAAAATAAAGTGTTAACATGGAATCGTGATTCAGCCTTAGCAGGTCATCCCGGATATCAAAAGACCTTAAATAACTGTAAGAAAAAATTTTGGTGGTCCTCCTTGTCTAAAGATGTTCAAAACTACGTAGCATCTTGTCCCATTTGTGCCAGAAATAAATCTTTACATAAAGCACCAGCAGGGTTATTACAACCTTTATCTACTCCCCCAAGCCCGTGGCATTCTATCAGTTTAGATTTTATTACTAATTTACCAGTAGCCAATGGGTACACCACCATCCTTGTGGTTGTAGATTATTTGTCAAAAATGGCACATTTTGTTCCATTGCATAAAATACCAACTGCAGTAGAATTTAGTAACGTTTTTATGGCTAATATTGTCCGTTTGCATGGCCTGCCATCTAAGATTATTTCCGATCGTGGCAGTCAGTTCACGTCTAGGTTTTGGAAAGAACTCTGTAAAAACCTAAAAATGGAAATAGCCCTTTCTACAGCCTTCCATCCAGAAATGGATGGGCAAACGGAAAGGGCAAATCAGACACTACTCAGACCTTACGTTGCCTAATGACTGACATTACTAGTGAATGGGACAAGGCCTTGCCATTAGCGGAGTTCATTTATAACAACAGTGTTCATTCTGCAACACATTGTACCCCGTTTTGCTTCTTAAATGGATATCATCCCAAGGCCTTGCCAATTTCTGTAGAGTCTTCACTTATACCTGCAGTCACTGATCATTTGCAAAATTTACTGGACATTCAAGAAAAAGCCAAAACATATTTAAATAATTATAAGACTTTAATGAAAAAACAAGCAGATAAACACAGAAATTACGCTCCATGTTACAACATTGGAGATAAGATCTGGTTATCCACTAAGAACCATAATATTGTAGGCCCAAGAAAATTACAGCCACGTTATATTGGACCATTTTCAATAAAAAACTCATAAACCCTGTTACAGTTCAATTGGATTTACCCCCTGAATACCCTGTACACCCCACCTTTCATGTCTCTCTGTTGAAAATGTACAATCCTGAAACTAGAAAAGAACCCCCACCTCCACCCATTCCCATTGACGGACTCTAGAATATGAAGTTAGACGTATTCTTGATGTAAAAAGAATTCAAGGTCGGCTCCATTATTTAATAGCCTGGAAAGGTTATTCCGTTGCAGAGAATTCATGGGAACCAGCTTCCTTTGTCCATGCCCCCAAATTGGTTCGACAGTTCCATCTACAATGTCCACAAAAACAACGCCCTGTAGGGCGTCCTTTGAGAGGGGCGACTGTTAGGATTTGCGCCATAAACATGGCTAATCCTCATACTGTGTATTAGAATTGACCCAATATATGTAGCATGCTCAGTCTTTATTTCTGGTTTGCTATATTTTGGTTTGCTCTATGGAATTGCACAAGTGTGAACTTTCATGCTTTTATTTTTCTTGTATAAACTGGTATGGTATGCTGTAATACTGTTATAAACATTAAGTAGTTCTTGGTATCTGAATCCATTTAGCTTGAAACAATTTGATTCAGCAGAACTAATGACAGTTAACATGTGCCTGCCACACCCGCTTTACAGTTGGCAATTTGCATAGGAAACCATGGATCAGCAGGACTAATGACAGTTAACATGTGCCTGCCACACCCGCTTTACAGTTGGCAATTTGCATTTCTGTCAAACCACCCCACCCACCTGAAGCCTATAAAAGGCTTGAAAGCAGAATGAGACGTGCTTGCACTCGTCTTCACGATTCCCCACTTACCTGATTTCCTTCGAGTTCCCGCGCCGCAGGCAGTATTCCTCCTCTTCGGTTCCAGTCAGTCCTTGGTGGTTTCCAGGATAACTCCACGACTTCCTCCTTCGTTCCGTCTAGGAAATAACTCCGGCCTGCAACAAAGAAAGAAAAAGCAGCGCTCAGTCAAGTGAGGCATTTCTAATTAACAAAGCTTGCAGTGGAAGCGCGTCAAAGATTAAACAGGTACTTTTCTGTTTTATTCCAAAGGCTGATAATTTACGACTTTTGCGCTCTCAGAGGAAATGCTCCAAGGTTCCTTAAATTATAGTTTCTTCGTATTTCAAGAGTGAGACAAATAAGACTTTTCAAATTAAAGAGAGACAGACTCATTTCCTACTCAGGAATAAGTGGACATTTTCTGCTGAAACTTATTTTGTGTTGTATTACTTTTATTTTATGATATTCTTCAAGACAAGAAAAAGGTGTTTTTGTTAGTAAGTGTTTTTATGGAACATTTAAATTTCAGTTATTGGTGTGTTATGCTGAAAAGCTGACAAGGTGTTCTTTTATTTCACTACAGAGAGCAGCATTATACACATATGTTTAAGAACGTCACTTTAAGTACGTGATGCATCTGATGATAAAAGGGAGACATTATCTCTGCTATATGTTGAGCAGCAAATTAAAGTGAAAGGTATAATCTTTATGTACAATGTAAATCAGGATACTAGTGGATGTATTCAACTAAGTAGGTTAATGAATGTTTATTGATATTTATCGTTTGTACATAGATATTGTCCCAGAAGAATTGCTGTGTTTACAGAGTGGTTAAGGTATCGCGATCAGCGCCACAGTCGTGCCAAGATCCGAATCCAGCAGAGTGTTTTCTTTCTGTTCTTTTTTATTCTGTCCCATTTTCCCCTTCCCCTGAAGATCTGTCCTTGTTAAGCTGTGTTATACATATGGTTTGACAGGCGTAGATGTTTGGGGGCGTAGAGAACAAGCGTCCCATCTCTCAAATCGAACATCCTTGATTTCAGGTGAGTGGAGACTTGACAGCAAGATATTCAAGTGGATCCCCCCGAAGCCAGAAATACCATCACCCACGCACTCATAACCAGCAGACTGGACTACGGGAACGCCCTCTATGCCGGAATCAACAAATCTCAGCTTCACAAACTCCAGACCGTCCAGAACGCCGCAGCCAGACTCATCCTAAGCATCCCACAACTAGACCACATCACCCAGCACCTACAAGACCTCCACTAGCTCCCCATCGAAAAGAGAGTGACTTTCAAGCTGCTCACTCACGCCTACAAATCCCTCCACAACAACGGACCCCAATACCTCAATGAAAGAATCTCCTTCTACGCCCCCAAGAGAAACCTCCGTTCTGCAGTCCTTGCCCTGGCTGAAAACCCTCGCATCAGCAGACCCAGAACAGGAGGAAGAGTCTTCTCCTACATCGCGGCCAAGACCTGGAACGAACTCCCTGTCAGCATCAGACGAACCCCCACTCTACAGGCATTCAGGAAGAGCCTCAAGACCTGGCTCTTCGGATGAATCAGATTTGCCCAAAATCCCCCTCCCCCCAGCACCTTAAGACCCTCACGGGTGAGTAGTGCGCTTTACAAATCCCTTATTGAGTGATTGATTGATACTCCTTATCTACATCTGAGTAGACTCCCACAAACAGTCCACTCCACCTGAGACTATCAAAATGATCATTAGGACTAAAGATCCTCCAACCTCGGAAAAAGGGACCTGGTGTAAACCCCTAAAACCTGGTTAAAGTCCCAATTATTACTGCTTCTATTTTCAGAATCGATCACACATATCTCAATGTGTCCAGCGTAAATGTTGATAGGCAGCCAGAAGACTTCTGGAAATTGAAGATCTGTTCATTTCTGGAAATGTTAACTTGCTCTTTCTTATGGAAACATGCCTCAATGACTCTCCACAACCAGCCCTAGATCTGCTCCTACGAGCTGGCTACAATATCATATGCATAGACATGGACGAAAATTAAATGGAGCCATTGCCCAGATCCAAAGATCATCTATTAAACGCAATTCTCCGAAACCCATCATTTCAACGACCTTCCAGCATATTCCCATCGAGATAAAAACTTTGGAAAATAAACCTTGCATCTTCCACCTGGATATTTTTTTTTAATAAATAGAAAAATACAACTATTTTTCCCTGCCTATTACCACTTTAGTAAATTGGTAATAGCTAGGGAAAGAACTATGAAACCTACTACTTGCCTATATCTAAGACTTTAACCCAGAACCCAGCCAAAATGTGGGTAAAACAACAAGGCTGCCTTTTACTTTTGTAAAGGCAACCATTACCCAATCATATACCACCTGTTATTGGCATGTACCGTGAAAAACCGCTCTATTTCACAAAGTTTTGGGGTATTTCATGGCCTTGATTATCACTAAGTTTTAGTGTCTTATAAGTCCAGAAATGGCTAACTGTATTTTCATATAATCCCCAAAAGAATCCATTCCACACCAGAATCTGTATTCCTGCCAAATTACATGAAAATATATTTAGCAGTTTTGGCGCTACATCTGTCTAAAAAGTCTATAGGAAATGCATTGTTCAGAAACGTGTTCTGGAACCCATGTTTTTTCTTTGCCCCCCCCTTAAGGAATCACCTCAAAACTTCAGGCCATCTGCCAATGTAGAAAAATAAATACATCTGTAAACGGCCATGGACGTGTATATATATATATTACCTACTGGCGGTCGCCAGTAGGTAGTTATAGTTAGGACCTAGTTTCAATAGGAAATGGGTTTTTTGATTTGACAATATCTTTGGCGCCGTTTGACGAATCTTCGTGAAATTTTTTAAACTAATGGCCTGCTCAGGTTAGCTCCTGTCTTGAAAGTTTCGGGGTGATTCATCAAGCAGGGGCCGAGAAAAAAGGGGGGCCCAAAATGCATTTTCTCCATGTTAATTTCCGTAGGAAACTTTTGTCGCAGCTACAGCTTGAACTGCCAAACGGAATTACATCAAATTTGGCAGAAAGGTAGCTCTTGGTCCAGAGTGCACTCTTTGCTTTAAATGGTGTAAATCCATTAAGTAGTTCCTGAGAAATTCATATTTAAAAAAAATATTCAGCGGGATTCGCTTAGGGTACGCAAATCCCGCCAAAATTGTTTTTTAAAAATGAAGTGCAGTATCCCGCACTTCGTTTTATTGAAGCCCCTGGGTGGGCCAGGTCCCAGGGGCAATGATGAATTATGATGCGGGGGACCACGGGGCCCCGCAGCCCCGGGGGCCACCACCTCCCCGGGGCTATGTTAATGATATGCGGGGGCACGCGGCCCCCCACAGCCCTAGGGACCGCCACCTCCCCGGGGCTTTTTGTTAAAAAAATGTGTGGGGGGCTCCTGCATCCCCAAGCTGCCCTGGGGACGCCACCTCCCTGGGGCTTTAATTGAATAAGGGTAGGGGGGCCTCGCGGGCCCCCCTAAGCCCCGGGGACCACCACCTCCCTGGGGCTTTAATTTATTTAATAAGGTGGGGCTCTCCTGCCCCCTACACTGCTCCGGGGACCACAACCTCCCCGGGGCATTCAATAATTAAATGCGTGGGCCACGTGGGCCCCCCAAGCCCTGGGGACCACCACCTACTTGGGGCTCCAATTATTAAAATGAAGTGTGGGGGGCTCCAGCTCCCCCCACAATGCCACGGGGACCACCACCTCCCCAGGGCATTGAGTAATTAAAATACAGTGGTCCTTAGCGGACCCCCTGCCCGGAGACCACCACCTCCCCAGAACTTTAAACTTGATGGGAGGGGTGCCCCGCGGCCCCCTCCAGAAGCCTTAGATGGCCCTGCAGACCGCCGTCCCCCAGGGCCAGCTCCAGCAATGTCCCGGGGTGCTCTCCCCAGGAACATTGCAGTTTGCTATGGCTGCTCCCGCCCTGCCATAGCAAACATCTGCTTCGCTTCATGGAAACGAGAGCAGGAAAACTGCTGTCGCTGCCATGAAGCGAAGCAGTATTGCTTTTGGGCAAAGGGAGCTGCATGTCAGCAGCTCCCTTTGCCCAAAAGCAATGACGCTCCCGCAAGAGGCGGGGAGCTGGCAAGGTCCGCGGGGGCATTGGGGCTCCCCCCGCAGTCCCCTATGTGAGGCCATGCCCCGGGGGATGGGGTCCCCGGGGCCAAATATGGCCCACCCTTTACTTAAACATCTGCTTCGCTTCATGGAAAAGAGAGCAGGAAAACTGCTTTTGCTTCCATGAAGCGAAGCAGTATTGCTTTTGGGCAAAGGGAGCTGCATGTCAGCAGCTCCCTTTGCCCAAAAGCAATGCCGGCTCCTGCAGGAGGCGGGGAGCTGGCAGGGACCTTGGGGGCATTTGGGCTCCCCCCGCTGCCCCAACGTGAGGCCATACCCCGGGAGATGGAGTCCCCGGGGCCACAAATGGCCCAGGAGGGGGCCACTCGGCCCCACTCCCTTTACTTAATTTTTTTTTTTTTAAATGGTCGGGCCCCGGGCATGTGGTTACAGGGGCCAGAACCCGCCTAGAGAGGGGGGCCGTGCTGCCCCCCTCCTTTGGAAAAGATGGTTTTATTTTAAATAGCCAAGCCCCGGGGGATGGGGTCCCCGGTGCCAAAAATGGCCCGGGAGGGGGGGCCGCACAGCCCCCTGTTAAAAACAAAAAAAACAAAGGCATAGCCACGGTGGATGGAGTCCCCGGGCAGTAATGGGCCACAGGAGGGTGGCCGCACGGGACCCCATCCCCCGGGGCTCAAGCCCCGGGGATGGGTTCCCCGGATCCCAAAGGGTCAAGGGAAGGGGGGCCACACAGCCCCCTTCTTAAAATTAAAAAAAAGAAAGAAATCGGCAACTTGCCGGAGGCCCCACCCCCTCTCTGACTTCACTGCAAAGACGCCTCCTGGCTCGCGCTGTGTTTGGGGATGAAGTCCCCTACACTGCTGATGGCCCTTAGGGGCCAACTAGCCCACCAGGTACCTCCAGTAAGCCCCACACAGCGGGATTGCTGAGAGGTGGACCGAGGCCACGCCCCTTTTTATAACACTCTCCAAACGCGCCTCTTGGCGCACTGCTGGTTGGGCGATGAGGTCCCCTTGTGTCCTGAGGACCTCAGGACTAAAGTGGGCTTCATCCCCCAAGTAGCAGTGCCCCAGGAGGCGCGTTTGCAGAGTGGTGTAAAAAGGAAGCGCGGCCTCTGACCACTCTCAGAAATCCAGCTGTATGGGGCTTACTAGAGGTAACAGGAAGGCTAGTTGGCCCCTAGGGAACCTCAGGAGGCAAGGGGACTTCATCCCCCAACCAAGAGCGCACCAGGAGGTGCGTTTGCTGAGTGGTGGACAAAGGGGGCGTGGCCTGTGTCCACCTCTCAGCAATCCCACTGTGTGGGGCTTACTGGAGGTAACAGGTAGGTTAGTTGGTCCCTAAGAACCCCCAGCAGCAAAGTGGACTTCAATCCCCATCCAACAGCACGCTAGGGAGCGCGTTTGCAGAGTGGTGGGAAAAGGGGGCATGGCCTGCTATGAGAACTTAGCAATCCTGCTGTGTGGGACTTACTGGAGGTAATAGTAGGGGTAGTTGGCCCCCAAGGATGTCCTTGGGGGCCAACTACCCCTCCTGTTCTTATAAGCTGCTATGTTAATTAATTTTCCCTGGAGATATGCTTTATAAGCATCCCAGACAATGTGTTGAGGGGCCGAGTGTACATTTTGTTTAAAGAAAAAGACAGTTTCCTCTTTCAGGGTTCTTACTACTTCTGAGTCCCCTAATAGGGCTCTATCTAAAGTCCACCTTGTTTGTATTAGTGGGGGCTTAGCTAAAATCTCCAACTTAACTGCCGCATGGTCAGATAAGTGTGACGGCTGATGAGTTACCTTGAGAATGGTATTATTAAGTTTCCGGTCCGTCAGAAAAAAATCAATTCTGGACGCGTTGGCCAGCTTTCTGTTCTGAAAGGTATACCCTCTCTCCTGGCCTGCTTTCACTCTCCAAATGTCCACCAAGGCTAAAAAAAATTATCAAATAGTGAGCAAAATCCCTCATTTTGGGAGAATTTACTGCTGGCCTGGAGGTAGATTTATCCAAAACTGGATCCAGCAAAGTATTAAAATCCCCTCCCAGAATGATATAATATTTTGTCTCGAGGAACTGTTGATATAGTTCCCTGAGTGGTGCAGGGTCATCAATATTTGGGCCATAGTAGGCCACAAAAGCATATCCTATGTTGTGGATCTTAACATAGCTTATTGACCATCTACCCCTCGAATCAATCTTAGAGCCCTCTACCCTGACCTGGGCCGATTTTTTGTATAGGCCTGCCACTCCCTTCATATTACAGGCCTGGTTTGTACACACCAGGTGAGAGATCCATCTATTCCTCTCTAGAATTTCCAGCCATTCTTCACGGCGTAAATACGTCTCCTGTAATAGGATAACATCACTATCCGAAAGTCTGAGGAATTCCAGAATCCTCCTTCATCTAGAGTTTACTCATAAGCCATTCACATTCCAAGAAGTTATTTTTATACTACTAGTCGTTCTTCTAGCCATTCCTTCCCTTTCTTATACAGTGATAACCTTCAGACCTCCCTCTCGTTGCTAAAGTTTTATCCCTTCGCGCTAATGAGGACCATATTTTTTTGATATTTTGCCCTATCTGCTCCCCACCCTGTGCACAAGTAAACAAGAAAACGTGAAAATGTCTGAGTCCCATCCCCCCCTCCCATCTTAGGGAACCCTCCCTGCATCCTGTCTGGGTATTCCAGCATACCCTATTGGAGCTCCGTATCTCCGCTCTATAAAGTAACTTAAAGCTATTAGGAATCTTTATTAGACTTGATCTTAACAATGACGTTTTCTACCTCAGCTACCTCTCTCATATTATACATTTTGTTGGTCCACATTACTCTGAGGGTCGCAGGGAATTTCAGCTGTGCAGTTGCCCCTAAAGCCTTCAGGTCTTGGATGTGTTTTCCTAATTCTCATTGACGAGTTTGAGAAGCCTTGGAGATGTCTGACCTAATCATAATGTACTAATCTTGTTTTTTAAACTGTTTCCCCTGAGAGCTGCTGAGCAGATTATCTCTTTAATTGTGTATGTGCAGAAATTTATCAGGATTTTTCTAGGCTTTCCTTTGTCCGGGAGTTTCCTAAAAGGACCACGGTGTATCCTCTGGATGTCATTTTCTAAATCTAATTTTGCTGTTTCTGGGAAAAATTCTGTTAACAGGTCTACTACAAAACTTTTTAAATTTCCTCCCTCAATGTCTTCCGGAATGCCCAGAACACTTAGATTATTTCTTCTGGAATTATTTTCCAGCACTTCAAGTTTGTCTCTCAACTCCTTTTCTCCTGCCTTCAATGCTACTATCTCCTTCTGGTTAGTTTTAACTTCCTCTTGCAGCGACCCCAGAGAGGTCTCCATAATGAGAAGTCTTTCCGTGATGTCGATCAGTTTCTCCTCCATTCCCTCGCAAGCTGCTTGAATTTTTGCTTGACTCTGCTCTGACACAGCAAATTCTTCTTTAGTATCATTTGATAGTAAGAGGAGAATCCGAGAAACATCCATATCAGGCGTTTCTTGTTCCTTTCCTGATGCGCTTAGACCTTCTATGCTCTGCCCCCCCGCCTTCCCCCATAGGATTTCACCATTCAAAAGAGCATGTCATGCCCCTAGTCCTGGCTGGGGGGCAAGAGCCTGGATGTCGACAGAGGGACTATTGAGCAGCTCATTGCTCAGTAGTGGAGAAAAGCGCTTCTCCGAGAGTAGCACAGAGTCCACTTCCACGGCGGTATTGGGAGACTCCTTTATGCAGGTCCTGATCTGGTTAAGCTGAGACTCTTCGGTATTCTTGATCTTAAAATATGATCTCAATGATGGGGTAATTTTAACTTTCTCTCCAGATTTGGTAAAAGATGGAAGTATAGGTTTAGCACCCCTTTTAGCAGTCTTACGAGTGACAACTTGTGTGGGTATTTGGGGTTGCACACCTCCCAAACTAACCCCGGGGGCTGTTAATGTGCTGTCTCGATTCTGGGTCACTGTATTATCCTGCGACTCCCCCCCCCCCCAAATTTTGCATTTCTTAGGGTATATCTATTTTTCCCTACACTATTGGAGGTAGCAGGTGCACAGGAGTCAGGTATACGCCCCCTTGTCTCAGCAATCATCTCCCCTTTTTTAGATAAATTAAATACCTGCTCTGATCCTTTTTTGAAAGCAGGAGACTTTGTTTTCCTGCTGGTGCGAAAATTCTGTCCTTTTTTTCGGGGTCATAGATAAAACAAATGGCCTCCCTTTTACCACTTCTTTCCTTTGGGCTCCTAGGAGGGCATTCCCCACTGGGGGACAGGTGCTGACTCTACCCCCAATGCCCTGGAAGCTAATCCGAGCTACCACGCGTCAGAGCTCAGAGGCAGCAAGGAGACACTGTGAGCCCATGTCTGCTGGTTCTTTTCCCCCTGCAGCGCTGCCGGGGGGGGGGCTCAGGTAAGAAAAACTAGGTCCGTGATGTGGAGGAGCGAAGCAGCGTCGAGCGGTGATTTGCGACGCCACTGGTGATTCTGTTGTACTGCGGTATATGTAACGGAGATGTCGGAGCGTGCGGCTGGCGTGTTAGCAGGCCGCCATGTTCCCTTCTCTCCAAAAAAAAATCTGTGACATCACTGATGACATCTCAAATGACACCATTGATGACATCATCCAGTGACTGGGTGTTTCTAAGAAGTTTAACAATGTTTTATATATATACGCCAAGGTGTATTGAAGAATGAGTGGGTGTATGAGTGTCTGTATGGATGATTTTGTGGGTGCGTGACTGACTGTATAAGTGAGTGATTAAACGCGTCTTAGTGAATGTATGGGTGAGTGACATATGTGTGAATGTGTGTATCAGTTTGTCAGTTGGTGTGTAAGTGGCTGCATGGGTTGGTGAGTAGATACATGAGTGTCTATATGGGTTATTGATTAGTTATCTGAGTACCTGTATGGGTGCCTGAGTGTCTATGTGGGTGTGTGAGGGGGTGTGTGACTCCCTACATGGATGTATGAGTGGGTGAATCCCTAGGTGTATGGGTTCATAAGTGCATCTGTGAGGGACTGTATGGGTGAGTGAGTGTGCATATGGCTGTGTCGGTGAATGAATGGATGTCTCTGTAGTATATGGGTGAGTAACTGCTTATGTGAAAGGCAGTATATGTGAGTGTTGGAGTATATAAGTGACTGTATGTGTGAGTGGGTGATTGTGAGAGTGGCTGTATGGGTGAGTGCGTGCTTGTGTCAGTGACTATGGAGAATAAGTATTTGTTAGTATCTGTATGAGTAGTGAGCCTGTGTGTGTTTCTGTATGAGTGAGTAAGTGGCTGTGTGATTGAGTGTTTGGGTGAGTGAGTAGGTGTGTGAGTAGCTCAATGGGTGACTGATGGTATATGAGTGGCTGTATGGGTGTATGAGTGGAAATCTCAGCGGCTGTATTAGTGAGTGACTGGCTGTATGAGTGCCTGTATGGGTGAGTGAGTAGATATGTATGTAGACCCATGAATCAGTGAGTGGGTATGTAGGTACTGGTATTGTTGTGTCAATGGTTTCAAGAATGGTAGTCTGGAATTTGGAGTGGGTGTATGATAGGTTATATTGGGGTGTGAGTAGGTGCATCAGAGAGTATGTGGATGATGCCATCAGTGATGTCATCAGTGATGTCATTTGAGATGCCGCTTCTGCACACGGCTTGAAAAACGTTGGAGAAACAGCAAAACCACCGAAGACCAGAACATCTACAAGAATGCCATGACAGAATACCACCAATGCATAAGAGCCACCAAGAGGACCTTCATCCGGAACAAAATCCTCACCAATGCCAGCAACTCAAAGGAACTCTTCAACATCATCCAGAAGTTCAACAAACCTCCCAGCGAATCCACGGACATCACGCCATCCCAGGACCTCTGCAACAAGCTCAGCTCCTACTTCCACCTGAAAATCAAGGCCCTCCACGACAACTTCAGCGAACAGAATCCAGACACCACCCTCCCCTCCAGCAATGACAGCCAGCCCACCATCACCACCGGGACACCGGTCACCACCGAAGATACCACCACGACTGTGAAGAGCACCCACTCAGGAGCCCCCACAGACTCCTGCCCGCCGCACATCTTCCACAGAGCCGCTGCTGCCATAGCACCCGAACTATGCCGCACCATCAACGCCTCCTTCGAATCTGGCATTTTCCCCCTCCCTTGAAGTGGGCAGAGGTCAAGCCCCTCCTCAAGAAACCCTCAGCGGACCCGATGGACCTGAAAAACTACCGGCCCATCTCTCTCGTACCCTTCGCAGCCAAAGTCACCAAGAAAATCCTCAACGCCCAGCTGACCACCTTCATCGAAGAGAACGCCATCCTCGACTTCTCCCAGTCCAGATTCCGCAGGAACCACAGCACTGAGACCGCCCTCCTTGCCGCCACTGACAACATCCACGTGCTACTCGACCAGGGCCACACCGCAGCCCTCATCCTGCTAGACCTCTCCGCAGCCTTTGACACCATCCCCCACCGCACTCTTGCAGCCAGACTCCACAATGCCGGCATATGGGGAACTGCCCTCGACTGGGACCGCTCCTTTCTCACTGGCAGAAACCAAAGGATCAGACTCCCACCCTTCCTCTCCGAACCCACAGAGATCAAATGCGGAGTACCCCAAGGATCATCACTCAGCCCCACGCTCTTCAACATCTACATGGCCCCCCTCGCCGCCATTGTCAGACAGCATGGGCTCAGTATAGTATCCTACGCCAACGACACCCAGGTCATCCTCTCCCTCACGAAGAACCCCAAAGACACCAGACTCAGCTTCCAGGAAGGAATGAAAGATGTTGCAGCCTGGATGAGCAACAGCTGCCTAAAGCTCAACTCGGAGAAGACAGAGGTCCTCGTCCTTGGACCCTCCCCCACCATTTGGGACAACACCTGGTGGACCTCTGCCCTCGGGAACCCACCCACCCTGACAGACTACGCCTGGAACCTCTGTATCATTCTAGACTCCTCCCTCACTATGACTCACCAGATCAACACCGTTGCCTCCACATGCTTCAACTCCCTCTGCATCCTCCTCAAGACCTTCAAGTGGATACCCCCGAAGCCAGAAAGACCATCACCCACGCACTCATAGCCAGCAGACTGGTCTACGGGAACGCCCTCTATGCCGGAATCAACAAATCTCTGCTTCACAAACTCCAGACCGTCCAGACCGCCGCAGCCAGACTCATCCTAAGCATCCCACAACAAGACCACATCACCCAGCACCTACAAGACCTCCACTAGCTCCCCATCGAAAAGAGAGTGACTTTCAAGCTGCTCACTCACGCCTACAAATCCCTCCACAACACCGGACCCCAATACCTCAACGAAAGAATCTCCTTCTACGCCCCCAAGAGAACCCTCCGCTCTGCCGTCCTTGCCCTGGCTGAAAACCCTCGCATCAGCAGACCCAGAACAGGAGGAAGAGTCTTCTCCTACATCGCGGCCAAGACCTGGAACAAACTCCCTGTCAGCATCAGACGAACCCCCACTCTACAGGCATTCAGGAAGAGCCTCAAGACCTGGCTCTTCAGATGAGTCGGATCTGCCCTAAATCCCCCTCCCCCCAGCACCTTAAGACCCTCACGGGTGAGTAGTGCGCTTTACAAATCCCTTATTGAGTGATTGATTGATACTCCTTATCTACATCTGAGTAGACTCCCACAAACTGTCCACTTCACCTGAGACTATCTAAATGATCATTAGGACTAGAGATCCTCCAACCTCGGAAAAAGGGACCTGGTGTAAACCCCTAAAACCTGGTTCAAGCCCCAATTATTACTGCTTCTATTTTCAGAATCGATCACACATATCTCGATGTGTCCAGCGTAAATGTTGATCGGCAGCCAGAAGACAGTTCATTTCTGGAAATGTTAACTTGCTCTTTCTTATGGAAACATGCCTCAATGACTCTCCACAACCAGCCCTAGATCTCCTGCTATGAGCTGGCTACAATATTATATGCCTAGACATGGACGAAAATTAGATGGAGTCATTGCCCAGATCCAAAGATCATCTATTAAACGCAATTCTCTGAAACTCATCATTTCAACGACCTTCCAGCACTTCCCATCGAGATATAAACTATGTAAAATAAACCTTGCATCTTCCACCTGGATATTTTTTTAGATAAATAGAAAGATAAAATTATTTTTCCCTGCCAGGGTTCCCTCTAAACTGCGCGCCTGAGCGGGCGCGCACACCTAGGTTTTCCTCCCCGCAGACACCTACAATCAGCGCACACTACAAAGGATTCCACGCATTCAGTAAATACTTCACTGGAGCCTCTGAAGTGCGGCACATGGTGATGCTGCTGCGCTTCCAAATGCATTTCTAAAGACGTGTTTTTCGTCTTTAGAAATGCTAATGGGGGATGTTTAAATGCCTGCATGGCTGTCATTAAACAGCAGGAGAGTATTCCCAGAGCTTTCTCTCCAGCCCGAGTCCCGTTTGCAAAGTCCACGGACCTCTGGCTCCTCCACATAGCTGCCAAGGTTTCAGATGGCCATGTGTGACATCTTCGTAATTTTTGAGTAATTATGAGTGCATTTCAATGACTATGAGTGACACTGAGAATGTCATTATAAATAAAATTGAGAATATTTTTTGCTGAAAGTATATGAGAAATCTTTCAAGCTTTTAAAGTGAAGTAAAAGGAGGTGTAAAATATAATTAGACTGCCGTTAATCAGGACAGCGGTACCCTTAACCGAAATCGCTTACATTCAGAAACTAAAACAAAAGATATTTATCCACTATACCAATAAATATATCGAACCAAAAAATATTGGATTGCTAAATCTCTCTCATGTAACAGTTAGCGATAGCATTACATGCTGTGTCAGATAAGTTTTTTTTGTCGCCCGACTGATCTGAAAATGATGCCTGCATGTTCGTTTTCGTATGTGATTCATTTTACTGGTCTGGCATAGGAAGTAGAGCGGTGTGAAAGCCCATGTATTTAAGATGGGACACCATACTTATTTTTTAGGTCCAATAAAAAATTTAGCATCCTACAACACTGAAAAGGAAACTAGTAAAATGTGCTTTACTTGAGAACCCATAATAATACGTTGATTTTTATATAGCATTTTTCACTGCACTTTTGGCGCTTCTCACTTCTCTATATAACAGGTGTTATTGTTTCCTAAACTAATGGCATTCAGTGTATCGCGAGCAAAATCAAGCAATGAAGACAAGAGGAACACATAAATATCAGAAAGATCACCCATTTGAGAAACTAAGTTAACTGCTGCAAAACGTAAGAAATATAAACGACTTCGCTTTATCAGACTCTAGCCAAAATTGCAGACAAAAGATAAGGCACACTGAAAGCTGCGTGACTCGCAGACTCTCACACAGCGACATGAGCAGTAAGCACAGCTGCATTTGAAATCTGAGAGTGGGAGTCACGCATTTAGGTCACAACTAAGCAGGCAGCTGTACTTTATGGGAAGGCACTGTGATTGACATGATCCACACTTTACATGTACAACTGGGTGAGCAGTTCACCTATGTTTGCACTGTCCGTTTCCATTAGAATAATTGCTCGAAATTCTTTGTATTTTAAGAAGATGCCCTAATAAATCGAAAGTAAACTGTGCCATTTAATTGGGCACCAAGAATAAACCGGATACAGCCTACGATATTTTACAAGACGCTCTAATAAATATTCGTTCCCTATGGGAGATGGTTTGCTGTGCTGTGATAGCTGATCTGGCCGGCCGGCCGGGCAGACTGAGGGTTTCTGGATTAACTAAGTGAAGAATCCACCTTCATGTGCGGCTTCTGACTTTTTTCCCTCTGCATGTGAGGAAGAGAGATCTGGCGCTGTCAAGAAACAGGGGGGGGGGGGCTCCTTGACCAAGAAATAAAACAGGCCACAAACCGCGTCAGATACCTGCTCTCCCAAGGCTCCACAGAGAGACACCAAAGGCGCAGCAGAACACAGTCCATGAGGATATATCAATATAAAATAAACACTGACCTGACTGGGAACACGGACAACGGCAATTGGCGGCCCCGCTGGCCGTAAGCAATGATTATGCTGAGTACCGTGGACTGACTGGCTCAGTCCTGTGGCAATCATTCTTCTGCTCAGGCCTGATTACACACATGTATCCATGGTGGGGCCGGGTCCGGTAGCAGCTGCCGGATACCGCAGGTGTGCAAGCTACTAAAAGTAAGCCATTATTGTTTGCGGCAGTCAGCCATGGGGAAGGTATCACGATTGCTCCATCAGCCAACTTTGATCTGCGTGGCGGCCCACCCGCTCCCGCCTCAGGAAACTGGAGCCAGGCCCACTAAAAGTCACTTGTCAGTCAAGATACTAGGTAGCAATTGGGCTCTGACCCGTCCTCCTCTGACGTCAGGGATATCGCGGCACGTTGGTGTATTTGTAACTTTGTAACATTGTAGCACACCACTCTGTACAGCTGAACTAAGCTATAGCTCAGCCAAAGAGCACCCTTAGTTTGCCGGCAGCAGAGCACACCGCGCGCCGCCACTGCAGGACTTTAAAGTCATGCTTTACAGCTGAGGCGCTATAATGCATAACTTTGCATTTCAGTGCGGTGATGCGGATCACCACACTGAAATGCATTAGTCTAACGCCTGATGCGTGGTACTTGGCAGAGCTGCCTCCACCTTTTGTTTTCTCCTTCTGTGTCTGGCTGTGGCGTCACACATGCTTGTCTGAGGCCTTATCAGTCGTTATGCTGGTTGGTCTCAGTTCAGCAGCCTCTGCTATTTTTGCTGGCCATTCACCTCTGCAGTGACTTGTTAAACGGTCTTCACCAGCGTGCTGCACCTTACGTCACTGCCTCCGACCAGGCCACCTACTGATTTCTCCAGTTCTTCTCTTTTTTTTGCACTGTGTGGCGTCACTGGCTTCACATGTGCTTTTACTGTTTGTAAGATGCTTCCATCCAGTACAGCACCTTCAGCTGTTTTTGTTAGTCAGTTACATATGCAGTGACTCCTAAAATGCTCCCTACTGCATGCTGTCATTCACATTCGTGTCTCCCGCCTCAAACTGCTCAATATGTTAGTTTTTCATTCCACTTCTCGAAACTGCCAGGAGCTCTGAAGTATGTGCCGTTGACACTTAGGCAGCGATTACACACACAGCAGCAGGGCTAGTTCTAGGGTTTTTGGGGCCCCAGACAGATTAGGAACAAATGAGTGTCCTTTTCATATCTTTTATTAGTGAAACAGGTTATTGCCAACTGTATACACATGACAAAGCAAAAGATGAACAAATAGGGCAAACATTTTAGGCTTAGCATAGAGTACACTCTAAGTGGCCACTGAAAATACTTGCCCAGGCACTAAGTACTTAAAAGGTCATCAGGCATTTAGGGGCATTTGGGGAATGATTTCATAATATTACTTATCTGATTATAAAAACAAACGTCAAGTACTTCGGAACGTGAGCCACAAAGCAAGGACTGGCAGTGGACTTCCCAAACAATAGGCCTTTGCCTTTGCGCACAAACCAGTTCACCAAGTTCTCCCACTCACCTCCATTAGAAACGTTGCAAATCAACATTTTTCAAACAATCATAACCTTTTTTAAAGTATCTTCATTTGAATCAATCAATCACTCAGCATTTTTAGTGTGCAGCGCTGTCACCCCTAAGGATATCTGGGTGCTGGGATGCAAGGCCTCCGTCAAAAAGCCAAGTTTAGAGTTTGTTTCTGAACTCCGCCAGAGAAGGTGTCCTGGGGGAAGGAGGGGCGCTGGGCAGCGGGAGGAGGAAAACGGCAGGAAGAGGGCAAGAGACGAGCAGAAAAAAGCAAAACAGAGAGCAAGAAGTAAGCAGAAAAGGCAAACAGAGGGTGAGAAATGAGCAGAGAAGGCAGAAACAGAGGGCAAGAAGTGAACAGAAAAGGCAAAAAGAGGGCAAGAAATGAGCAGAAAAGACAAAAAGAGGGCAAGAAACAAGCAGAGAAGGCACAAACAGAGGTCAAGAATTGAGCAGAAAAGGCAAAAAGAGGGCAAGAAATTAGCAGAGAAGGCACAAACCGAGGGCAGGAAACGAGCAGAAAAGGCAAAAAGAGGGCAAGATACGAGCAGTGAAGTCAGAAACAGAGGGCAAAAAATGGGCAGAAAAGGCAAAAAGAGGACAAGAAACAAGCAGAGAAGGCACAAACAGAGGTCAAGAATTGAGCAGAAAAGGCAAAAAGAGGGCAAGAAATGAGCAGAGAAGGCACAAACCGAGGGCAAGAAACGAGCAGAAAAGGCAAAAAGAGGGCAAGATACGAGCAGTGAAGTCAGAAACAGAGGGCAAGAAATGGGCAGAAAAGGCAAAAAGAGGGCAAGAAATGAGCAGAGAATGCACAAACAGAGGGCAAGAAATGAGCGGAGAAGGCACAAACAGAGGGCAAGAAATTAGCTGCTTTGTTTAACTTTATTATTGCACACATATGTCTGCCATTTTTAGCTGATAGCATGTTGTATTTTTTCTACTTTTATTCTTTCAATTTATCTTGCAAATGTGGCTCAGCTTGTGTATGTGCTGTCTTGTGGTTGTGTAAGTTGGTGAATGCAAGAATGAATAAGTGATTTATGGATGCACAAGTGCAAGGATGATTGACAGGGTGCATGTGTGATGACGTATTCAGTGCTTAAACCAATCAGTGACCAAGAAGTCACTTTAAATTAAAAGCAAGGCTTATTGACAGTGCCAATGCTTGTTATTTACCTATAAGTGGTAGCGGATCGACTTGCCTTGTTGCACATCTTATCACTCAGTTGCGCACACAGGCAATAAAAGAGTGTACACCAACATTCTATTGCCGCACATAAGAAAGAAAAATTAGAGGGAACATTGTTCCCTGCCTATTACCACTTTAGTAAATTGGTAATAGGTAGGAAAAGAACTATGAAACCTACTACTTGTCTATATCTAAGACATTAACCCAGAACCCAGCCAAAATGTGGGTACAACAACAAGGCTGCCTTTTACTTTTGTAAAGGCAACCATTACCTAATGATATACCACCTGCTATTGGCATGTACCATGAAAAACCGCTCTATTTCACAAAGTTTTGGGGTATTTCGTGGCTTTGATTATCACTAAGTTTTAGTGTCTTATAAGTCCAAAAACAGCTGACTGTATTTTCATGAAATCCCAAAAAGAATCCTTTCCACACCAGAATCTGAATTCCTGCCAAATTACATGAAAATATATTTAGCCCTCTTGGCGCTACATCTGTCTAAAAAGTTTTTAGAAAATGTATTGTTCAGAAACGTGTTTTGGAACCCCCGTTTTTTCTTTGTCCCCCCACCGAAAGGAATCACCTCAAAACTTCGGATCATATGCCAATGTAGAAAAAGAAATACGTCTGTAAATGTCCATGTATGTTTATATATGTATATATATGTATTTTCTTCACAGAAAAAAACACAGGTTTCAGGGACGTTACAGTTAGAAATTAGCAATTAAAAGACCTTAAATATTCACAGAAAAAACACAGGTTTCAGGGACGTTATTGTTGGAAATTAGCATTTTAAAAACCTTAGAAATTCACGGAAAAAAACAAAGGTTAGAGGGACGTTATAGTTAGTCTGACATTTCACTCGTACAAAACCAGAGAAATTCAGCCGTTATAGTTAGCTGAGCTAACTATAACCCCCACCCCCGCAATGCACTCCTGATGACATCACATATTACATCACTCATGACATGGTCAGTAACATCACTGATGACATCACCGATGACATCTCAAATTCTTTTTCCTGTGACTCGGTTCAACTGAGTCACAAGATGGCTGCCAACACTTCCTGGTTGGAACTGTTGGCAGCCAATCAGATCGCAGGCTCGAGATCGGAGGGTTCGCTGATCCTTCGCGTCGATTTATAGATATCTGAGAAATGTTTACATTTCTCAGGAACTACTGAACGGATTTACACCATTTAACAAAAAGAGTGCACTCTGGACCAAGAGTTGACGCAGCTACAGCCTGAACCGCTGAACGGAATTACACCAAATGTGGCAGAAAGGTAGATGGTGTTACGCAGATTGTGCTTTTTGTTATTTGGTGCAAATCTGTCCAGTAGTTATTAAGAAATTTAAGCCAAAAATTATAGATATATCTCTGGCCGCAGATATTTTGCGACGATTTCATGATGAATCGCAAATGCATGCGCCAACCGGGATGCTCTGATTGGCTGGGCGCAACCTGAACAGAAAGTTGCGGCTGCCATTTTATCGTCCGGAAACGGCTCCTGGGGCAGAAATTTTGTGTGAAAGCTAGCTTAAGGGGTCAGGGTGGAGATACTCTGACCCCATGTTTGAGAAATAAGTGTGTTAGTGACACAAGTTATGTGTCCAAAATTGATTTTTTTCATCGCGTGTGATATTTACGACAAAGTTGTGACCGCCAGTGCAGCCCCCGTGTACCATCGTGGTGACACCGCGAATATTGCGGTGACGTTGCAAATATTGGTGAAAGTATGAAAAAATATATATTTGTACACAGTCACCGGTCACTGTCATACACTCATGTGTGCACTCACAAACTCACTCAGACACTTATACACCTATTCACATATCCACTCACACACTTACACATCCAGTCACATACACACTCAGATAATGATGTACTTACTCACACACCCACTGAGGTCCCTATGCACCCACTTACATACTCAGTTGGAGAGTCATGCACCCATGTGTAGACCCACTCAGAGACTCATGCACCTACTAAGAGACTCAGTCATAGACTCATGCGTACAGTCTCATACCTACTTAGAGACTCTTACACCCACTCACAGACCCATGCAGCCACTCACACACTCAGTCACAGACCCTCTCAGAGGCTTATGGACTCACTCACTCATACACTCAGAAACTCAGACACCCACTCACAACCTCACTCAGATATACACACATCCACTCAGTCACCCAGTCAAGGCTTATGCATCCACTCACAGACCCACCCAGACACTTGCGCTCCCAGTCACAGACCCACTCAGACACTCATGCATGCACCCATTCACTCACCTAATCAGAGACTTATGCTCTCATGTACAGACCCATTGAGACACTAATATACCCACTCACTGATCCACTCAGTCACTCATACATCAACTCACTGACCCACACAGACACTCACACACCCATACAGTCACTCACACAGTCACTCATAGACCCAGAGACTTTGGCACCCAGCTAGTTATACACTCAGAGACGCATGTACCTATGCACAGTCACACTCACAGATCAATGCACCCACTGGCAGAACCACTCAGATACTCATGCTACCAGTATAGACCCACTGAGAGATTTATGCACTCACTCACAGATCCACTCAGATACTCATGCACCCACTCACTCACCCATTCAGACACCCCCTTAGACACTTATATATCCACTCACAGATCTAGTCAGCCATATACGTACTTACAAATGCACAAAGGCACTCATGCACCTACTCACAGATTGAGTGAGAGACTTACACAACCAATCACAGGCCCATTGTGACACTGATGCACCCACTCATAGATGCACTAAGGCAGTCACACATTTAATTACAAAAGTATTGATAGACTGATGCCCCGTCTTACAGACCCCCTCAAATACTTATACAGTGAATGAGAGACTTAGTGATATAGTCATGCATGCAGTCATAGATTACACTGAAAAAGTTAGGCACTGTGTTATAGAAATATTAAGGGAGTTGTACATGCTGTTATACAGGCCTTTACATAGTAATGTGTTTAGTGTGTTGGTTATAATCCATTTCTCAGTTATAAGTTTTGAATGTGGTGGTGGCTATTGAATGCTTGCATTTGTTTTGTCGTTTCGCGACGTATTCGCAGCGATTGCATCTACCGATTCGCGATGCCCGGTGTCGGTTTAAATGGTTGTTTTTATACAAACTCCCTACAAAATATGACTTTAAACAGTGCAGTGATAAACCGCTAGTGTCTAAAATACTGTAAAATGTGTGCATATGTGTTTTGCACACCCTAAAAGGAGCGATCGTCGCGGTTACAGGAGCCATCACGAATTTCAGTGTGATCGCAAAATGGGACGTAGGGTTCAAACACAGTTTTTTTTTAAAACACTGCAAATAAATGTGTACAAACATGTACTTTATGTTAGTAATGTGTGTATTGCAATAGTCAGAATACATTTTTTAAGTTCACATTTTTTAATGTGGTGGTGGTCGTTGAATGTCTGCTTTTGTTTTGCGATTTCGCGAGTTGATTGCGATCATCGCGATGTCGCCGTGAAGTTCTAAAATTCCCCCCAAAAATCAGTTAACAAGAAAATGAACAACATTTTGGGCTCTTGGATGGCTCTGACAAGAGCCGTTGCGTTGAGAGTGTGTATAAGACAGCTACATATAAGACTGTATGCAAAGTTTCAGGTTGCCTAGAAACACCCTGTTCCCTTCATCTTTAAAGTGAACTCCATCACCTCTATATATTCCATATGTAAATTATACAATGTAATATGTATAAATATGTGTTATACACTTTACCAAAAACACACGTTCATCGCAGTTACCGATGTCATCGCGGCTTCTGACATCGCGCGATCACGCAAAACACCAAGTAAAAGGCTTTTAATTAAAAAAATTCTTCCAAAAGTTAGGTTTAAAGAATATATCAATAAACAACTTGTATCAAATATTAATTAAAATATGTCTAAGTATGTGTCCCTGAGTTTTAAAAAACACATGCACTTCGAGATTACCGACGACGACACAGTCTACAGAGTCACCACGAATATATAAAACACCACATTGAAGAGGTTTTTTCATAAAACCATCACACAAACTCAAATATACACTCTACATTACTAAACAACTAATGTCTGCTATTAAGTAAAATCTGTCTATATATATGTTTAAGACTTCCTCAAAAACATGTGCCTTTCGCGACTTCACCACGGGTATCGCAACGTCATCGTGAATATAAATAAATGTAAAGAAAAAAAACCAACAGTTATTTTAAGCCACTGAAGAAAATACAAGTTTATAAAAATACACCTTATAGAGCCATTTTAGATAAAAAATACAATGTAAAAACCTTAAAAATGTAATTAAAAAAATTATAGGTTACATTAATGTTATAGTTGGGAAATGCAATTTGGAAACCTAGAAAATCACTGAAAAAAACAAAAGGTTACAGGGATGTTATAGTTAGGAAATAGACTTTAAAAAACCATAGAAAAACCATAGAAATTCACTGGAAAAAACAAAGGTTATAGGGATTATAGTTAGAAATTAGCATTTAAAAAAACCTTAGAAATTCACTGGAAAAAAACAAAGGTTACAGGGACGTTATAATTAGGAAATGGAATTTAAAAAACTTAGAAATTCACTGAAAAAACAAAAGGTTACAGAGACGTTATAGTTAGGCTCAAGTTTCACTTGTACAAAACCAGAGAAATTCAGCAGCTATAGTCAGCTGAGCCAACTATAACTCGCACCCCTGCAATGCACTGTTTATGACCTCACATATTACATCACTCATGACATGGTCAGTGACATCACTGATGATATCACTAAGGACATCTCAAATTGTAGTGTACTTCCTATTTCCCTAATAGGCTCTGCGCATTGGAATAATATACCCTATAGGCTTGACATAGGACTGAGGTCGATATGTCCCTATCGAGTATATTAAACTTAATTACTTTGTGCCAGCTAGCTCAGAGGCCACTAGAAACTCCTTGAAAACAAGAAGGGAGTAGTTTCTGGCAACCGAAAAACATGACAACTTTGTTTCCCTTTAGAATCGGAACATTTCTCAGAATCGTGGAAACAATAGATAACAGTTTCACTCAGCTCAATCGTGCATGCTTAGTTTTCCTCAGAGTTACACAGAAAGAATAGACGGGCATTTCAATAAAAGATTTATTGAACAGTCTAGTTTCTCGTGTAAGAGATATGTGCTGTTACGATCACAAGACAGTATGCAAGATATATAATGTACAGCGTAAGCAGTAGAAAAAAATAATAATACTGCGCTAGCATTATCTTTTAGCATATATTCACGTACATAAATAACATGCGCTAAAAATGCGAGTACTCATATGATGCGTCTCTAAGCTAGTTCTACCCCAGTGTACCTAACCTAGTCTAGGTGTAGGACAATGTAAGAAGTAGGTGGAGTATTCTCTACTACGGTATACTAAGAGTATGTTAAGTCTAGTATGCCAAGTATGCCAAGTATGACAAGAGTCCCTCTAGGTTCTAGTCAGCTCCATACCTTGAGAATGAGAGAGGAGGGAATCTCTTTCTGGACTCGAACTCTAACACCCCGCGAAGGGAGTCAGATCACTGGAAGCTGGATTCTCTGCGAGCAGGGATGACAGCGTCTTCTCTGTGCGTCAGGCCGGGATACGGGCTCCTCTGAAGTCGAGGTCTCCTCTCACTTGCTTGGGCAAGGGAAGGTATATTTATACCTGGTAGGTACTTTGGAATGTTAGCATTGACGTGAAGTCGGACAGAGGAAGACGTCAGGAATGAACCCTTAAGGTATAGCGGTTCATGCATTATAGATGAGTTCTTGGAGAAATCAATAATCCTGTGCTAGGCTCAGGGTTTGGTTTCTAAGAACTCGTTGTGACGTTAGGGTGGACGGATGTCGGTGACCATGCCTGTATTTGGAGTGCACAGTTAATGCCTAAATAAGGACTGGGTTTTTATGCCTATATAAGGGCAATGCAAATTGTGCCTATATAAGGACATGTTTCTAGAAAACCTATATACGGACACCTAAAGCGGAATACAACACCCACTCCACTTTCATATGAACGATAATACTAAATGCTAAACATTAAATTGAGTACCACATATTGCTAAAAACATTCCTAAAAGCATATTAAAAAGAAGTTTAAAATAAACTGTTGAAATGCAATAGGTACTATATATTGTAAAGCATTGTTTTCATTCTAAGCACATATTAGAAATAAAATGCAACCTGAATGAATAAACAGTAATATATACATATGACGAAATGATTGATAAGTATTTTAAAAATCAAAGCCATTTCATATCATGGAAGTAAATGAAATTTTAGACAAATAAGGTGACAATGTGTCCCTGGAAGTATTCAAAGAAGTCCGTTTTATAAGAATAGTTCTACTGTAAGCAGATTGATTTGCCATGTAGTTTCAAAAGTTTAAAAAAGAAAAAGTTCAATTTTGGGAAGAGTTCCAAGTTTTGAAAATATGAAGGCCAAATTCATTGCGTCCCTGGTACACTGTGAGCCGAATCAAAGTCAGTGTACGGGTCTGGTGTAAACATGAAATCATCTATTTCCGTAGACAAAATATCGTCAACTGATGTTGGTGACATTTGGAACACCTCGTGTAAGAGACTAATTGCACAGAGATGTGAAGCATCGCCCACAGCATGAGATACCGCAGCAATGTTCATGTCCGTTGTTACCTGTGTGCCTGTTGATCCCTCTCGTACCTCAGCAGCAGCCGGAAGCATCTGTGAGATCTCAATGAATGCCGTCATCAGGATTGGTAGCCTCTGGGGACAACACAGAGCATGGGCCGTTATCGGGTCCAGCAGAGTATCGATATCCGTTGGCATAGCTGATGGGAGTGTTAGACAGGTGTCTAGCATGCATTCTTCACCGCTAAGCAGGCATCGTAGAACAGGTAAGATGCAATCTTGCCAGATTGGTCTGAATGACAGGAACCATGTTGTATTAAGTTCCCATAGACGAGGTATGCCCAAAAGCTGTACTATGCGTTCACGGCACTTCCGTTCTAGGAGAGCCTTCTCCACATCGCTCGGAGTGATGTCGGTTGACAGGCTTGCCATAGTGTAATAGTAGGAACAGAAATAGGATTCCTGCAACAAGTGCTAGAATTAATGGCACACCACCAAACACCGAATGTGCGAAGTTTGGGATGATTCCGAGGACTGCTTGAAAAGGTGCTAACAGTCCCGAGCAGATGGTATTAAATACATGTACAATTCCGCCCGTATCTGATATGTTAAAGATACGTCCCATCATTTCTACAAAATGTATAAGGCAGTTTGTACGTATTAAAGCCTGTATCTCAGCCGAAGTCCTTGCTACTTAAAGTTCATAGGTTTCTTTGGCCGAGGTCAAAGGCACGGTTTGTTGTATAAGCATGGCTTTCATTCTGCTTAAAGTATCAAATCGTATAAAAGAGACATTCAACGAAGGCCACAAAGGCGACTCCCTGACTGTGTCTATTGGGGCAAACAATACTTGCATACAGCAAGTGACCCTGGAGTCTACCGTTACCAGATATGGGATGCCTGGCAACATGCCACAGCAACTCTGATCATTCAACATGAGGTAACTCCCATTCGAAAGTTGGCCAAACGTTGGATTAATCACAGCAGCAGGACAAATTTGCCACAGAACCATTACAAGCCCCATGTAAAGAAATGTCCTGACATATGAGTGAACCGCTTAGTGCATTTTCACAGTGTGTACCGCTAAGAAACACTTCACGATCCCCACTCCAACATCTGTAATCGTAAGGCAAATCCCAGGATGTCTTAATGTATTCCTTACCCAACCTTTCATATTTGCCTGCTTGCATTTGTTTGAGGCAATACTGAAAATGGAAAGTAGTGACAGGCAGAGTGATTTTGCCATGAATAAGCCATTCTGTAGCTGGTTTTTCTGCCACAGTGAATGGTAATTTCTCCAGTTTTTCAATGCTCAGCACTGTATACTTTGCTCCCCTTTGTGCCAGTTCGATCTGTTTATCAGTCAGATTGTATTCTGCAAACAGAGCCGACATGTTGATAAAACGCCAAGGCACATAGCCTGCACACAAAGATTGCAGCGTCCAGCCTAATAACATAATAGAACGTAATTGAGGTTGGCCTTGCTGTAACATGGCTAAATCTTGTCCCAGTATGTCGATAGCAGAGGATACAATGTTGTCCAATGAATATATTCTGGAGGACAAAGTTGTTAACCCATTGTCGACCACAGTGAGAGTTTTCTCTAAATTAATACGATCAAGTTCATGTATTCGTTCTGCGGCCTCTACCTGTGATACCTTCCATGCTTCATTATATTCAGCATAGATGCCGGCATATATGAAACGTTTTTGACGCGGTTTTCTTGGTCCTAGCAAGAATTCCCTACGGTCTGCGTCTTCTTTAAGTAAAGATAAGTGTTGTTTCACATCTTCAAGTGTAGATTTTTGTAGCCAGTCGAGGCACAATTTTCCTACACTGTATGTTGTTACTACCCCCGGATGTTGTCTTTGGACGTATCGTGGGTCTGGCCTATGAATAGTAAAGCCCTGAGTTTTATTCAGGAATCTTTCTTGACAGTTGTTTGTATCTGTGGGCCAGATCAACCATTTTCTCCAATCAGGATTTGTTCCGTTTAGTTGTAGTATTGTGTCAACTGTAACCGCTGCCTGTGTATTGTTATCACTTGCAGGTGTTGGTACAGAAGGTGTTTTCATGTCTTTGATCTTGGCTAACCCAAGGCAAGACGTTTGTTGTACAGTGTCATTCAAAAACATTTAGCCTCACCAAGATGGCCGCTCGGAGTTGATGCTCCGAAGTGAACCCTATTACCAGCTTCCTGAACGGCGTTTCGAAGCGCTGTTGCCCCATCCAGAACAGCGTTTTTCGAAACCGGAATGCAGGCTGCTCACCTGAAGCCTGAAATCGCCTATCTCCGACCTTGCATACCGGAGATCTGAGCCCCGACGTCCCTGCCAGTCACAATGCCAAGATGGCGCCTGGGGAGCTACGAGACCGCACCTTCAGCCTGTGGTCCCTGGCCTCCGCGCAGCGGGACGGGCACCAGCAACTCTAGGGCATTGATCCTGGCATAACGGAAGGCCTTCACGGAGACGAGCTCTGCCTTTACCTGCGGGGGTCCGGACAACCATTGACGGGCCCATCGGCTCGGCCTCATCGGAGCCCATCAGCCATCCTGCGGTAAGAGAGCGGGGGGTGCCCTCGACCCTGCCCCCACCGCGAAGACACGCAGTTTTTGCCCCTCTCGCCCCCGTGGGGGCCGGCGACAGTGTCCTCCCTTGCTCCCATCAAAGACAGATACCGAATGCACGGGGTGCCCTCGACCCTGCCCCCACCGCGAAGACACGCAGTTTTTGCCCCTCTCGCCCCCATGGGGGCCGGCGACAGTGTCCTCCCTTGCTCCCATCAAAGACAGATACTGAATGCGCAGCAGCGTCAGGGCAGAGAGCTGCTCCAGGATATGCTCCAGAATACCCTCCAGGTATTTTATTATTTTATTATGATTCATTAGTTTTACTAATGAACAGCCTGACTTCAAAATGGCCACCAAAAAAAAATAAAAAAATAAAAACGCCCAATGCCGCCTCCTCACCTACCCAGTGGAGGTTATGGGGATTCGTTGCTCAGCTGCCTGCTAAGCCACTCTGACCCACTACTGTTTTTGGCCATTTTTGCTCACCGAGAAGCTCTCTCTGGGCTATGCCAGACCTCAAGATGGCGGCGAGGGCCATTCCTGATTACCGCCGCGGAGGGCTCCCGAGTCTTCGAGGCACTCCCAAACCTACGCCCTTGCACAACAAACCCCCCCCCCCCTCGAGTGAAAGACTAAAATGTGAACCGGATGTTACTAACTCCAAGGTCAGTATCCATTGCCTGACCCCAAGATGGCTGTCCCAGTGTTCCCTACCATGTTGTGCTACTCCTCCGAGGAAAAAACTGACTTTGACCAGACCTCGACTACATCCCCCATCCGACCTACCCTTCAGGATACCGTATCTGTAAACCTACCTCTGACCGTGGAGACCTAGCTTTTTGGCCGATGCCTGGTGGAGCTACTTGATAGCTATAGAGGAGATGGGCTGCGGACTACCCCTTCAGCCCTCACCTACCCAGCCAGACACTGGACAAGACCCTATTTCGTCTCTCCGTCATACTCTCCCTCCTACCCCTTTACTCCACCCACTCTCTCCTTTACGCTCCATTTATCCCTCCTCTTTGCTCTCTAATTGTTTTCTCATTGAGACCTAGCCGCTTGACTGATGCCCGGTGGAGCTACCTGATAGCTATAGAGGAGATGGGCTGTGGACTTCCCCCTCGGCCGTCACCTACCCAGCCGGACTTTGGGCAGACTCTCCTTCGTCTCTCCATCCATCCTATCTCCATCCTTTCTCCCTCCTACACCTTTCTCCCCACCCCCTTGCCCTTTCTATTCTCCATTTACTTTGTCTCCCAACGCTCTTGAAATGTTTTCCTGTAACTGATGTAACTTGTAACTGATGTAATCTGTGTTGGATCCTTATGTAAAGCGCTCTGATACCTCCGGGTCTAGCCAGCGCTATATAAAACTCAAATAAATAAAAAAATAAATTAAAAAAAATTATTTGCTGAGGGATGACACATGCTCTAAATAAAGCTTCTGTCCCCTGCACTTGCCAATCTTTAGAGCCCCAGACAGATTTTGTGTCTATTGTGTCTTTCCACAAGTCGAATCCATGTCTAGACAGTTGGGCAATAAATGCTGCAGAGTAAATCTGTTTTGTATTTGTTAAAATAATTTTCTGTCCTGTTTTGTTTACATTTTTATAGTAAAATGTTTCTGGATCAGATGTATTGTACCCTGAAAAATAGGGAAACTTTTTAGCAAACGTTTTTGAGCTACCTTTTGGTGCTGTAGGACAATGCTCCCATTGGTTAAACATAAACACATTTCTTGGTGTTGCAGATTTATGCAAAAAATGATGACCATAGTGGTTATAGCAATACAGCTGTTCATAGGCTGATGAACCCTCTAAATATTCATTGTTAGAAAATGCAGCAGACCTTTCTAGATCAAACATGATGTCATTTACAGTCTCAAAGTCCCAATCATCAGAATAAGTACTGGACGAAATAAAATCACTTAGTGAAATTTTAAATAAATGTGGAATGTTCAATTGTTCCGTAGGGCCGAATATATTGAAATCAGTTTTGTCCCACACTATACCATCCTGTATAGGAACGGCTGTGATGTTCACTGCAGACAAGTCTCTTGCTTCACGATGGGAAGATTTGTGTGGTTTCAAAAGTAAGTTCACATTTTTACTTTCAATGTCCAAACGGATGTATCTGCCATTTATAAGCACGCTGATAGTCATAACCAAAGCTAGCCAAAGCAGAAAGAAAAATATTCCAGAAATAATCCAGAGTTCAATCCATGGTGAAACCAGATAAGTCTGTCTCAGAAAATGAAGAAAGTCTTGTACTTGCTGTTTGAAAGTTAATGATGCTGGCGTCGTTTCAGGCTCACTCGGCTCCTCAGAAAACGTATCAAAATTAATGAAATAGCCAGAAGCAGTTCGGTCAATTGTTGGAATTGCATCAGGATTTGTTGAAATCGCTGGAACCAGTTGATCACTTGTTACATTGGTGTAGACAGGTGTATTTGGACGAACTGTTACTTGAGTTTCAAGAGGGATGAGTTCCATAGCATTGTTGCTTAGTCCTTCATCTGTTACTGCTGAATTCTCGATGGTTATCAGTCTTTCAGTCTGAACCTCTTGGATAGTAGCGAGAGGAGTGCATCTGCTACTAGGTCGGAGTCCATGAGGCCTACTATTTAGTATTGGCCACATACTGTGGTTTGATGAGGTCGATTGACACAAATCTTTTCTCCTTTTTTCCAGCAAGGGGCGGCAGAAGTACTGTTCTTGTTCCGTGGATAGCTAGGACAGGTACTGGTTGTCTGTAAGAAGGTCCAAATTCCTTCTTGTCCGCAATCTTCTCTCTGACTAGATCCCCAACTTTTGGGATCCAGACAGGCCTTGCTGGGACTGCCGGTTTTTCCCCAGTGGTGGTCGGCTTCAGGAACACGTTGCTTTGTTTCGATCTTAGTTCATTTAGATCCTGTAAAACAGCCAAACGATCTTTGATATCAAAGGGTTTATTTTCCACCACTGTGCCTTTACATTCGAGATCAGGAACCCACATTCTTGTCCCAAATAGGACCTCATATGGAGTGACCCCCCCTAGAGAACTTCTTGGCAAATTATTTAATGAGCGTTGGACCCCATAAAGATGTTTGACCCACCCATCACCCGAACCTAATACCCTAGCTGTTATAGACTGCTTTATGTCCCAGTTTTTCCTTTCCACAACAGAATTTCCCTCAGGATGAAACGGAGAGGAGTACCGCAATGCAACGCCCAAACTGGCCATGGCTTCTTTGTAAGCCCGAGAGCTAAACGCAGGGCCCTGGTCAGAGTGTAGCGTGCCTATTGCGTATGTGCCGATAAAGACTCGCAAATCTTTTATAACAGTTCGAGCGTCAGCCGAGCGCTGAGGCCATATCCATAGGAACCTTGACTTAGTATGTGTGGGATTGCATTTGTCCAAAAGGACACCTGCGCATAGATAGTCTAATGCTGTCTAACAATGGTGTCTGTCCCTGGCAGGCTACTTCGTAGCATAGTGTCTGGTGGCGTTCTGCATCACGCTGTACCTTACAGTCTATGCAGTCATTGATGAAGATGTGAATCTGTGTATTCATTCCAGGCCACCAGTACATCTCTTTTAACGTCAAAATTGTTTTAGAGATCCCTTGATGTGACAGACCCTCCCCCAGATGTGCTTCATAAATCAAAGTTGCTCTACGTTCCATGTTTGGAATTACCCTATCCCCCACTCCAGGGATTCGAGCAAAAGGAACGTTGTTCGCATCAATTACATAAGAGTACTTGAGTGGAAACTTTTTTGGTAACGCTGCACCACTGCCTTTGCTTGTAGCATTGACAGCCAACAATATCTCACTGTCTATTCTCGTTTTTGAATGAGTGATCGCAGCTACGGAAGCCGTGTGAACAGCCCCCTTCGCGGCTTCGTCAGCCAATGAATTCCCTGCAATGTGAACGCCATCACGTTGATGACTCAGTGTATGGATCACGTGAGCCTTTGGTAGTTCGTTTTTTAACTGAACTACTTGTTCCCAAAGCGTTTTATGCTTTATTGTGCCACCTTTTGCATCTTTGAACCCATTTTCAAGCCAATTTTGTATATATTCATTATACGACTGAACACAGTAAAAAGAATCGCACACTATTAGTGTGGGGAATTCGCGATCTGTACTTTCAAGTGCCAGTTTGAATGCTAGTAGTTCAGCTCGCTGAGCTGTACAATCTCCTAGAGATTGAGTTTTTGTGACCATAGGTCTGAAGTTGCCATCTTGCATGCGACCTTTAACGATAGCGCACGCCGCACTGTAAGCTTGCTTACTCCCTGTAGCGGGTTGTGCTGATCCGTCAGTGTAAATTATGAATTCGTACTGATCGAGAGGCAGAATTTCAGTGGGCAGAGGACATTCATGTTCATATTGCAGGAACGCTTGTGTTTTTAAATAAGGATCAAAAACATATTCAACATCTATTGCAGCAAGAGAATTAACCCATTGTATCCATCTAGAATGTAAAGCTTTAGCATTTGGAATGCTCGCTTTTGTGACCGCTTCTAAGGCTGGTACTGGGGTTACGACAATAATGCGTTTCCCTTGAGCTAGGGCTCTTTCTTTTGCTACAGCGGTTTGAACTGCTGTCAGTATTTTTTCAGTTGAAGTGAAGCGCATTTCTGCTTGTGTATACAAATGAGATTTGTATGCAATTGGTACTTTTTCACCTTCATTAAATGTAGTAGGTGAATCCGCATTGACCCGAAATTATTCAGATCACTAAGTTGCGTTGACTTACGCGTGTTTGTGAGTGATTTGTTGCTAACATGTTAGCTTGGAGTGAACGCAAGATTTCTGTGTGTTCTTGTGTCTAATTTTTGATTGAAAAATCAGGTTTGATTAATGCGTAGAGAGGTTTAACCCTTTCTGCGTAATTTAGAATGTACGTTCTTCCAAAATTTAGGAAACCCAGGATGGATTGTAAGTTTTTCAGCGTTTTTGGAGGTTGGAGCAGCGCACACTTTTCTAAAAAGTTAGCTGCCAAGCTCTTGCCTTCACTTGAAAGCTCATATCCTAGGAAAAGGACATTGAGATGGGCAATTCCTCAGAGGCGAAGCCCAATATAATGGTATTCACCCAGTTCAAGTGCCTATCTAGGTCATCGTCTGTCAGATAGATGTCATCGAAAAATGACAATGCCTCATTACCATAAATTTGTAGTAACTCTGTTACCCTCGCTGAGAATAACCCCGGGCTGTTCTTGAACCCTTGTGGGAGTCGACAAAATTGACGTTGGGTCCCCATTATTGAGAAAGCTGTTAAGTACCTGCTTTCAGGTGCTATGTTTTGACAAAAGAAACCATTTGAGATGTCTAATGTGGTTTTATATTTTTTACGCACAATGTTATTCATTAATGCTGTGCTATGTGCATTTTGCACTGCAAATGTTTTAGAACAAGTGTTCAAGTGTCTGTAATCCAAAACTAGACGATATGAATGGTCTGGTTTGGATACAGGAAACAAAGGATTGTTCATTGAGGAGGTGCATGTTTCAATCACCCCTTGGTATTCAAGTTGATCTAAGATCTCCCTGACCTGTTTTTTAGCTTCTTGCTTTATTGGGTACTGCCTTTGTGCAGTAGGTTCATTTTTTAGATGTATTTTATGGTGAGGTGAGTCCTCATCCCATCCTACATGATTTTTATATAATGCTGGGGCCTGGGCAACTGCCCATTTCCTGGCATAAGTATATTTAAGGTGAATTGGAATATGGTTGGAGAAGGCAGGCATAATAATGTCCTCGCCATGTGGGCACTCCCTGACAAATTGTGGTGGCCAGTCTTTTTCTGCTAGAAGGACGTCATAGCCCCTTGAAAGTTTTTCCCAAAAGAGTGTTTTTACCTGTCTTGGTATGTCTCCCTCCATTCGGAGTGTTATTTCATATAACTTTTGTGGAGTACTAACCCTGGTGTCTACAGTTTCTACTGTGATGTACTCATTCAAGTCCACTATCTCCAGAAGTTCCTTCAGGTTCTGGCGAGCTATTGTGACTTCTGCTGCACTGTCCAGCATTGTCTGAGCCCATTCTCCGTTCTTGAGTTGTGTTCTCAGTATCCTCGGCATGTCTGATCTTCAGACCTGCTACCTTCTTTTTGGAGAAATGAGGTTTTGATTTATTTTTCTGAACGTGTTTGTCGTCGTTGGATTTCACGCGTTCTTCTCTATGTTCTGACCGTCCTCTTCTTTCCGATGTCTGTGACGATATCTGAAAGGTACGAGAGGAATGTGTATCAGTATCTTGATACCTGTCAGGTTTTCTTAAATTATCCCTATTCCTGAGGTTATACCTCCTTTCAGAGGGCTCCTTTTGAGGACACCTACCTCGGGATTGAGAACGTTTCTCGTTTAAATTTTGTTTATTAGTTTCCCACTTCTTTTTAGAAGATGTAGGAGTTTGTTTAATAGAGTCCTTTTCAGGATTCTCAGATAGTTTTGGCTTCAATGGTCTTCCACCCAAACTATCTCTGCCTAATTCTGCATATGATTGTTCTATAATTCTGGGTAGTTCTGTTTGATGTTCTGTTACATCAAATTCCCTTAATCGTTGGCGGATTGCCACTGCTGCTGCCTCCCCTTTAATATTAGATAATATTATTGTTGAGACCTGGTCGAAATTTTTCAGTAGTTTCATACCTAAATTTAGAGCAGGCTCTGCCCCGTATTCGTTTTGAATTTGTTTCAGGACATCTGGTATTACTGCAATTGATGGAACACCATGTGTTTTAGTATAGATGGCAGCAAAGACTGAGCCCCAAGTGGTGCAGTCTTCCAGTTGTGGTGTGATCCCCATTGGTAAACAGATTGTTAGGATTCTGTGTTTCTCATAAGGGCTGGTATTTGGAAATACTGCTTCAATTTGAGTAATTTTTTGAGCTATCCAGAATGGAATTTGCTCACGTTTTGTGGGCATTTTACCTATGACTGCGTATAAAGTCTGTGGTGTAATTTTTAGTGTATTCCCCTGTTGAGGGGTTTGATTTGGAATGGTCAATGGTGGTTGGACTGTAAAAGTCCACATCACATATTGGACCAATTGTCTGTAAATTTTTATTAACTCTGTAAGTTGAGTAAGTAATTCCTCATCTGACATTATATCCAGTTCAGGGTGAGGAGTGTAGCCGGCTAGAATCGGCCATGTTGCTCCTGGTCTACCTAGTGGACAGAGCCTGGTAATGTTTCTGTGATGTTTTAGGGCGCCTTTAAACCAGAGCTGATGCTCCTGGTATGTTAGTGGAATTTCAATATCCTCGAAAGGAATATATTCCTCTGGTGGTTCATCTTCTTTGTAGAAGTGAAACAGTTTTGTGACTGCATTTGATTCTGGGAATATTATCCATGAATAGAATACCTCTGTCTGAAAGGATTCATGTGCCTCTATCACGAAAACTGCTCTACCGCCTCTTGGTGGTAGGCCGTGTTTTATAAGTTTTAGAGTGATGGCTCTTCTTAAGTTTGGATGGATGTCTATAACACCCTCCTCGGTTTCAATTAAACCTGTAATGTTAAATGCTGTTAAGGCTGGGTGAGCCACAGATCCACCGTTTTCGGTGGCATTGTCCCCGTGTATGGACATTTTGTTTTTTGAAAAATGTAGAACAAGTTTCAAGGAAACAAAAAGATAAGGTGCACAATATTTTGGAACACAGTATCCTTCAACGTTGAACAAACCAAACAGGTAATATATAGGGTTCTTCCCTATTTTGCTTTGGCGGATATTTAACCCTACCCACTCCAGACGTCTTATGGAGTATGTGAATAGGGGTCTCTGAGAGAAAAGCACGACTGAATTACTCAGTATCTAGCGTTAAATTACCGCCTAACCAAAGGTTTGGGCGCCATGTAGTGTAGTTCCTATTTCCCTAATAGGCTCTGCGCATTGGAATAATATACCCTATAGGCTTGACATAGGACTGAGGTCGGTATGTCCCTATCGAGTATATTAAACTTAATTACTTTGTGCCAGCTAGCTCAGAGGCCACTAGAAACTCCTTGAAAACAAGAAGGGAGTAGTTTCTGGCAACCGAAAAACATGACAACTTTGTTTCCCTTTAGAATCGGAACATTTCTCAGAATCGTGGAAACAATAGATAACAGTTTCACTCAGCTCAATCGTGCATGCTTAGTTTTCCTCAGAGTTACACAGAAAGAATAGTCGGGCGTTTCAATAAAAGATTTATTGAACAGTCTTGTTTCTCGTGTAAGAGATATGTGCTGTTACGATCACAAGACAGTATGCAAGATATATAATGTACAGCGTAAGCAGTAGAAATAAATAATACTGCACTAGCATTATCTTTTAGCATATATTCACGTACATAAATAACATGCGCTAAAAATGCGAGTACTCATATGATGCGTCTCTAAGCTAGTTCTACCCCAGTGTACCTAACCTAGTCTAGGTGTAGGACAATGTAAGAACTAGGTGGAGTATTCTCTACTACGGTATACTAAGAGTATGTTAAGTCTAGTATGCCAAGTATGCCAAGAGTCCCTCTAGGTTCTAGTCAGCTCCATACCTTGAGAATGAGAGAGGAGGGAATCTCTTTCCGGACTCGAACTATAACACCCCACGAAGGGAGTCAGATCACTGGAAGCTGGATTCTCTGCGAGCAGGGATGACATCGTCTTCTCAGTGCGTCAGGCCGGGATACGGGCTCCTCTGAAGTCGAGGTCTCCTCTCACTTGCTTGGGCAAGGGAAGGTATATTTATACCTGTAGGTACTTTGGAATGTTAGCATTGACGTGAAGTCGGACAGAGGAAGACGTCAGGAATGAACCCTTAAGGTATAGCGGTTCATGCATAATAGATGAGTTCTTGGAGAAATCAATAATCCTGTGCTAGGCTCAGGGTTTGGTTTCTAAGAACTCATTGTGACGTTAGGGTGGACGGATGTCGGTGACCATGCCTGTATTTGGAGTGCACGGTTAATGCCTAAATAAGGACTGGGTTTTTATGCCTATATAAGGGCAATGCGAATTATGCCTATATAAGGACATGTTTCTAGAAAACCTAAATACGGACACCTAAAGCGGAATACAACAAAATGACATCACTGATGACATCATCCACAGAATCTCTGACGCACCCACTCACACCCCAATATGACCTTTCATACACCCCCTCCAACTTCCACACAACCATTCTCAAAACCATTGACACACCCATAGCAGTACTTACACACCCACTCACTGATTCATAGGTCTACACACACATCTACTCATACACGCATACAGCTACTCATACACCAACTCACTCACTAATTCAGACACTCATATATCCACTCATACACCCATACAGCCACTCACACACTGTCAGTCACCCATAGAGCTATTCACACACCTACTCACTCATCCATAGAGTCCATCACACAGCCACTTACACACCTATACAGTTATACACACACCCACTCACTTATTCATTCATATACTAGCATGTACTCACTCATCTATACAGTCACTGACACAAGCACACACTCACCCATACAGCCACTCTCACAATCACTCACTTACACATAAAGTCACTCATATACTCCAACACTCACCTATACTGCCTTTCACATATACAGTTACTCACCCATATACCACTGACATATCCATTCACTCACAGACACAACCATACACAGACTCAGTCACCCATACAGCGTCTCACAGATGTCCTCACTAACCCATACAGGCACTGACTCACCCATTCACCCATCCATGCAGGCAGTCACATACACCCTCACCCACATGCCAACGGAATCATCCATACAGGCACTCATACACCCACTGATTCACCAATACACCTTGGTATATATATTTAACACTCATAATTTTTTTTGAAACACTCTGTCATTAGATGATGTTATCCATGATGTCATCAGTGATGTCATTTCAGAAGTCATCAGTGATGTCACTGACCATGTCATGAGTGTTGGAATATGTGAGGTCATAAGCAGTGCATTGTGGGGGCGCGAGTTAAAGTTAGCTCAGCTAACTATAACTGCTGAATTTCTCTGATTTTGTACGACTGAAACTTGAGCCTAACTATAACGTCTTTGTAACCTTTGTTTTTTTCTGTGAATATATATACACACATACGGTACTTAGGAATGTATGATTATGTTTTAACACCTTTTACTCCATCTTGAAAGGTGCAACTTGTTGCCGAAATTAAGCCACCGAGAGAACCCACTTTGCAGGGGGAATGACAGAGGTGAACCACTGCCACACTCTCCAGCTTTTTAAAGCGTTCCTTAGCTGCTGCCAGAGAAATGCTTAGGAATTGACTCCACCTGTATTTAAACTGCTTCCAAATAAGATTTCCTCTAAAACAATATTGTTCTTTTTGCTAAAACCAAGAACAATACATGCTATAATTCCAGTTATTGAAAGTATCAGTATAGCACACCTTTGCAACTTTGAGAGTTTTGACTCTTAGAGAAACGAAAGCAGCAATTATCTAGGTCCTCTCACTGGGGCAGAGAGCTAGGTAAGTGGTCTCACCAGAAAGAGCTTCTATGCAATGAGTAAAGAGTCCAGGATGGAGTACGTCTTCCTTTTCATTCAATGCAATACTTATTTTTTTTGCACTTACAGGGATGTAAAGGCAGCAACCTCACATTTACACCATATTAGCCTCTGGATGTTACAACTGCAAAATGTAAAATAGTTAAATGCAATTTTGTGAATATCCAAAGAAAACAATGTCTGAAATTCATAACTGTTCATTGTGTAACATTTGAGCATAAGGAAAAGAACATTTGTAATATGAAGAATATTTTTCGTATTGTTGAATTCACTGCTTTTTCGTTTTGCAGCTGGGCATGATAGTGTTCCTTTCATTTGTTACGGGTATAGTTTTTTTTCGTGTGAAGAACAACTTTACTGGTGTTCAGAACAGGTTAGTGCATTACTTCTAATAATCAATATGAATGTTCATATATTGTAATTTGTTATATGTGTCAGAAGATTTATTTGGAGTGCAAGTATTAGCAGTGATAATCATTAAATTATGAACCTATGTAGTGCATAGAGTCAAAAGTCTGATTGAATGCTGAAGAAAACTTTTCGTTTGCTGCATCGTTAGTTAGTAATAGCTTTTGCAGGATATGCTTAACTTGACATTTGAATTCTGTGTTTATTTATTTATTTGTTTGTAATATGTATTTATTAGTTTTCAAAACCCAACCCAATAGAACAAGCTCTTTGTACCAAGACACACATGAGAAAACATTGAGAACAGTAGTAAGTGAAGGCATTCGACGGGGTGTTATAGGAGTATCTGTGGAAAGTCATGGAAGCCTTTGGATTAGGGGAGTCTTTTATTCAAGCAATTCAAGTGATGTACTCCAATCCAGTAGCTCGACTTCAGATCTTGGGGCAGGAATCTCAGGCTTTCTATATAGAAAGAGATACGAGGCAGTACTGTCCAGCCTCCCCCCTTGCTTTTTGCTTCCTATATAGACCCCCTTTTGCGGGAATGGGAAGCTTCTATCGATGTGATACCAATATGCCGACACAGGTGGGAAACTAAGGTACTAGCCTATGCAGACAATGTCGCAATTGCCACAAGAGACCCTGATAAAGCTCTTTCTGCAATTTAAAAGATAAGCAAAGAATTTGGAGCCTACTCTGGGTATGCATTAAATAAGAATAAGACGCAAATAGTGGTGAATCAATTTACAGCTATTCGTGACCGTCGGGTGGTTAACCAGGCTGTGTATCTGGGGGTCACTATTTCAGCCAATTTGGGAAGTGATTGAATTAAACCTTTCCCCAATTATTGAAAATTCAAAAAAGGACTTTGGAAGAAGGAACAATCTACATCTCTCTATTATGGGAAGGTGTGATCTAGTGTAAATGATCTTTCTCCCAAAATTACTGTACCTGTTTCTCACTATCCCTCTTGAATTTGAAAATGCCTGGTTTAAAAGTTAGACCGCTTGTGGCTAGATTTATCTTGTCCTTTGGGAAAATCTGGAGATCCAATAGGTATTTGTGCTGCCCCAGGGAAAGGGGGGGTGTTGCAAAATTTTAAATTATACTATTTATCGTCAGCCTTGCAATATCTCTACCCTCTTTTTGATAGAGTAGGTGTAGAGCCGGAAGAGGGGTATGTTCCATCAATCTTTGAATTTGAAATGGGAACTGATGTCAAAGGTTGTCTGCTGAACATTTTTGAACCTAGCTACTATAAAATAAAACAATTTATGATCATGACGGTGGCATTTAGGAATTGGACGGGGATTAGGAAGAAGCTGGGGGTAGGGAGGTATAGCCGGTATACCCCTCTGTTTCGGAATAGTCAATTGCCTGGAATAGTTCATGATGGATGCATCTCGAACTGGAAACAAGCCGGTATAGGTAGGCCAGGAGATTTGCTCTTGGGTGAACACGTGGCATCCTTTGCAGAGATTCCAACTAGGTTTAACATTGGGGTACGTGATTTAAAAAAAAATATTTACAACTTAGGGACTTTCTGTTGAGATAGGTGGGGGGCATAGATGGTGCCCCTACTGGAAATCCTGACAAGGGGGACGGGGTATTCAATATCACAAATATATGGTTGCCTCATCAAATGGATTCCGGATGATTTAGAAAAGCATGAGAGCAAGTGGCGAGTGAGAGTGGAGGTGGAAAGCTCCTGCTTACTGGAATCTTCAGACTTGGGGAGTGCCAATTTGTGGTCATCTAATTTACAAACTCAACATTATGAGACGATCTTTGATCTATGCGTTAACCTTGCTTAGATAGCCATTTGGTGGTGGGGACGGCTGGTACCAGATGTCCGCAGTGCCAAGAGCTAATCGCAGATCTGGTTCATATGTTTTGCACATGCCTCTGCCTTAATGTATCTAGGGCTGAAATTGCACTATTTTTAAATGAAATCCTTAAAAAGAATATCACCCTGTCACCGCAATTTATGATGCTGGGTATGGATGATGCATTCAGAGGGGTGAATTCATTTTTATTGCAATGACCGTCTTTAGACTATGTGCTGCCTCTGCCTGGGTGGATCCGCTGCCCCCCACTTTTCATCAATGGAAGGGGCACTTTTTATCTATTTTTAAACTAGAAAAGGCAGTTTACGGGCGTAAGGGGAAGAAATCGAAACTGTAGGGGAATAGGATATGGGGGCCACTACTGGATTGGGAGGCATTTTATCAGTAGTAGGAGGATCTCTAGATAGAAAAGATTATGGTTTTGCAGATAGAAATACAGTCCCCAGCACGCTAGAATTACAGTCCACATGTGTGTTAAAGCCAAAGTAGACAGACAATCAATCTTCTCTCGATTCTTTTTTCTTTTTTTTCTTTTTTCTTTTTCGGTCTCCATATTTTCCCTGTATTTATTTCATATCTACAAGCGGCCTCTGACTAAAATACTCCACCTTACAGGGGCACAATTTTACATGTAGAAGAGCAATCAACAATGTCATGGCAGTCACTCAAAGAGCTATCTAGCGAGCTCTCTAAGGAACACATGCATCAAACGAAATACTGGTCGCAAAGGGGCAGATTCGCAGAATCTGCCCCTTTGCGTCCAGTATTTTGGCATTTGGGATGCATCATCCCAAATGCAAAAATCGCTAAATAAGGAATCGCAAAATTTGCAATTACTTTAATTGTGATTGTATTTAAGGAATCGCAAATTGTGATTCCTTAAATGCAATGCATAAAAAAAAAAAAATGCGTTAAGAATCGCAAATTACCGTAATTTGAAAGGTGATGATAATTTGCGATTTCCTTGAAAAAAGCACCAAAGTGCATTTTTCAAAGTCCCATATTACACATACACATGCACTTGGGGCATGTGTGTGCGCAACATGTGGCAAAATTGTAATTTCAGGGGTGCAACAGGGTGTCCTTTTGGCAGCCTTGCACCCTTGAAATTGCATGAGCAATTTGCGAGTACCTATTGGGTACTCGCAAATTGCGCATGCAATTCCTATTCTTTCCTATGGGCCTCTAGGCCCATAGGAATGAATGGGAAGCAATTCCTTAATTGCGACTCGCAATTTGCGAGTCGCAATTAAGGAATTTGTAGGAATCGCTAATTTATTAGCGATTCCTACATGCATAGTCAATAGCGAATCATTAATTGCGATTCCTTAAAAATCGCAATTAAGGATTTGCTATTGGCTATTTTGATGCATGTGCACCTATATGTGTTATCATGTAACTTCAACTAGTACGTCCAAGGCATGCCAAGTGTATAATCCCAGGTCTTTGATGGTGAGTTGTGGGAACACAGCCTTTTCTGTGGTTGCTCAAAAGTACTGGAACTGCCTGCCAGATTCCCTCAGCACAGAACTTGAGCTCCTAAAATTCAGATAGTCCTTAGAACATTTTCTTTTCAGTACGTTGCTTCTTTATTATATTTATTCAAGTCTGCAGTCCCTTTTTTTTTGTTTTGTTACTAGTCAGCACCATGAAGCCTTGGCGTATTTGCTCTCATCTAAAAACATAACATAAACTAACATAATATAGGCTTGAAAAGGAATATGGAGGGCAAGTCATGCTAATGAGAGCAGCAACTTAATTTTCAGTGGCGGCTCCTAAATGCTGAAACTCCCAACCAGAGTCCCTCAGCACAGAAAAACTCCTCCTAAAGCCCTGAAATCATGATTTAGTTCAGTAGGTTGTTTTTGTTCCCTCCTTTCTTTGTTTAGTCATACCTCTGGTCTCTTTTTCCCTGCTGTTGTGTTACTAATCAGTGCAATGAAGCTTTGGCATAAGAGTGCTGTTACAAATAACATAGCATACAACATTCTACCATAACAACATGATTTAACAGAGCATAGGAGAACATAGGCTCAAACAGAAATCAAGATGAAAAGTCAAGCCTACAAGAGCAACTCTCTCATAGCAATATTAGATCAGTAGTAATAAAGATCATGGAAAAGCACATGGAAAGCCTAACCGCACCCCAAGAGCCTGATAGGATCAAGAATAAGAAGAGAAGTGGGGAATGTAGCAGACTTCTGACAGCAAGGGAGAATATGAAGGGTCCGATTCACAAAGGTAAAGTTAGCTGAAAGTCTAACTTTACGACTTTTGGCATTCACAAAGGGCATTTATTACTCGTAAATGCGCTTTGTGAATACCGAAAGTCAAACTTTACGACTTTCATTATTCACAAAGGGCATTTACTACTTGTAATTGTAAATGCCCTTTGTGAATACCGAAAGTCATAAAGTTAGACTTTCGTCAAACTTTACCTTTGTGAATCGGCCCGAAGTGTTAGTGCTAAAAAAGTACACATAGTCAGTCATGATAGTAAGAATAAAGGTTTCTTCCAGCATTTGAAGTACCTATGGGAATTGTGAACTCCAAGCCTGCCTCCACTATAAACACCTAAGAGCACTCAACAAAAGAATAAAATAGACCGGGGGCACAAAAAATACTTGATTGCACTGATAAACAGGAATCCTTTAGTGACTTATACATTCTGTGCAGATCTAGTACTAGATATACAAGAGACCCAGAAGTTTATCTTCTATATCCTCAATATGGGTAATCAACCTAATGTACAAGATTGGGACAGTTACAAAACACATGAACAGCTCCTATGTCGGCATGAACCTGGGTATATAGCATATATAAAAGGACAGTGGTTCATCTGGAAATACATTTCTTATTAGAAAGAAAAGATTCAGTGCATAAACTTAGGGCCTAATAACGAGTCTGGTAGTCGGAGGACAGTCATACTCGGGGGTCGCGGCGGTAGCCGTCCGGCCACCTCCACACCGGCAGTTTGACTGCCCAATTACAACTTTGGTGGCTGGACTGCCATTACACCGCCACAACTGCCAGGAAATTGCCGTTCCCTGCCGGTGGTGCGGCAGTCAGGGGCTCAGCAACATGCTGATGGCACCACCATGCATATTACGAATTTCAGGAATACCAGCGGTGTCATGGAGGTCTTTACTCCATGTAAAGGCTGGCGTTCCTGAAACAAAGGGGGCCCTACAGAGCCCACTGTTGCCCATGTGCATGGGGATGCATGCAGGGGGACACAACATGTGCACCCCCCGTATGCATGCACCCCAGTTCCTGCATGGCATGGACTTTACAGTCCATGACGTGCAGGAACTGTTTTTGGCGTTCCCATTGCGGTGCCCATTTTCAGAGGCACTGCCTTGGAACTGCCAAAAAAAGCCTGCAAGACATGAGGAAACTCGTAATCTGGCGGGCAGTGTGCACATGGGTTTGGCGGTGCGGGAGCAGGCCACCGGCATGGTGGTCTGCACTGCCAAACTCTCAATCAGGTCCTTAGTGTAATGGACGTTATCACAGTCTAGCATTATACGTGGTTTTCATGTGCTTAAAGAATAAATGAACACAAACCATTAGCAATTGCCAAAATTGTCCATAAATTATGCACACATTCAAATAAACAAACAATAAGACATAGGTGCAAGGTGTCCCAGTGAAAATAGCACTTAAAAGCAAGATAATACTTGTCCTGTACAAGAGAAAACTTTTCAGTATGTGTTTCTTTTAACACACACCTATAGTCTCTTCTGATAGCAGTTTCTTTAAGCCAAGTAAGAATGTGTGCAATGGGGTCGACGGGGTTTGAACTCGGTTTTAGTATTGAGTGCTCATTAGGACAAAGGTTGGTAATGACATGAGGAGGAATCAAACAGCGGCACAGACTTCTTCGCGGTCCAGGAGTAAGCTAAGTATAGTGGCTATGGCATGTGGCACCTATTGCGATACTAGCAGGGCCAGGGAGACCACTGGAGTATTGCCATTTATTTGTAGTTTTCAAAGGCTGTGGGGGCTGGTAAAGCACTTTCAAGGGATGGAGTTAACCACAAGGCCGCGAGAGAGCATTCCCTGGGTGGAGACAGCGAGGGTGCAGCCTTTCTCACCAGCCGCTTGGACGTTTTGCCAAGTAGTAGACTGTGTTACTATACCGCCTCCTGGTAACGTGGTTAACCTAAATCAGTAACTCATAAGGGAGAAATTATTGTGTTTATTTGTAAGTGATTTTAAAGAAACAGTGCTATGAAGCAGAAATAAATGCACTCCATGACTTTACTACATTGGCCAAAGATAAGATGACTGATTGGAACATCGCATTAAAAAAAAAATTGTTGATTTGCGGGGCTCGATTTACATAATTCAGTTAAAAAGTCAGAAATGTACTGTATAGTGTTTACTCCTCGTATAAAGTTGTGGATATTAGACTTCCTTTTTTGTGTAATTCCATTTTCACAGGAGCAGACAAACGTGTATGTTCGCTCATGTGAATATACCTAGGGGGAGATTTTCAAAACTTTTGCGCTGGTTTAGCATCACAAAAGTGACGTAAACCGGTGCAATTTTTTTTTTGCTAAGTGGGAAAAGCTTTGCATCGTGCCTTGCATAGTATTTTGTACAGGAAGGGCATCCTTCCTGTACAAAACCTGTGCTACACTCATGCACACACCCTAGCGCTGCGGTGCTAAGGTGTGTGCATGGCGCACGGCAGCTGAAATCAGCGCCGGCGCAATGGAAAGGGGAGGAGAGAGCCATATCTCTGAAGATATGGCCCTCTCCTGCCGCCTCGCGGGGGGCTGCGCTGCGTTGCGTGACTTTTTTGAAAATCTTCCCCTAGTGTATTTGCATTGACTTTTCTTTAACTTTTGTCTCTCTGCCAAAATAGTTCTCCCTCTGGAAAAGCAAATCCTGTACCTTGCATTCCCCACCAGCGTTGGATGTGTTCCCTCAACCATTTCAAACATGAATATAGATTAAATAGAGTAGAAATCTTCAACCATTTTCAAGGTGATCAATCATGAAAAGATTTATGGATATCTGCAAACACCTCCGCTAGTGTGAATCAAGATTTTGTGAATCATAAATACAGATTTAAATTCATAAAAATAGCCACAATAGTGCAGCTTAGGAGAACAGATGTATTTCAGAATATGGCTCAAGAATCAGTAAGTTCAAAATTAACCAAAGAATCAGGGGCAAGCCATGTCCTATGTTACTGAAACAGGTACCCTTTCCTGTAAATCTTTCGTCAAAGAAAGAAGGTAGTTCATCTTAGGAAAAAACGATGTGGAAAACCCGGCACTGTCGGCAACACTTTTGGAATATTAGGCGGAATGCAATTGTAAATTGGTTTTGAAGTCAGAAATGAAGTCTTCTTTGCAATCCTAACATAATCAATAGATGCAGACTGAAGATGGTGTAAAAGAGAAGCATAAATACCAAGAAAGGAGTAAAGGGAAGAAAATGCCAGGAGAGCAAAGATTCAGAAAATATTTGATGGGGTAAGTTATATATAAAACCTGATTAACTTAGTTTCAAACGAGGATGGGGAAAACCTACTTGCTTTGTTGAATCAATTTTGCTAAGAAATTAACATTACCCCCCCCCCCTTTCCCGTCCCCGTCCCTCCAGTCCTCGTCCCATTCCTTACTAATTGGAGATGACCATCTCCAAAACAGAAACAAAGAACAGGGGAATGCTGGGACACCTAACCCCACCCCCTCCCACTGGGAGTACATAGGCAGTACCTACCCAGCATTCCGCCTGTTCTTTTTTTCTGTCTGCTAACAAAATGGGACATGGTTGCTGGATGTACTTACCTGCTGTTGCTTCAGACTGCAGTCTTCTCGGGAACCCATCGGGCTGCTGGGCTGTCCTCGACATGCTGCTGCGCGGTCTCCCGGCCTGCAGGGCTTGCCGGGAGCTGCGATTGTTGGCAGCCGGCCCTTTGTGGCTGTGTGCCGGTCCTCCCGGTCTGTTCTGGGTTGCAGGGCGCATCTTCCTGTGACTGGGCTGGTCTGGAAGACGCACTGCTAATGCTGTGGGGTGATTTGGGCCGGTCTTGGTGGTGCTCCTGGAGTTCCTGGCCGGCCGGTATAGGTTTTTTTCATGCAATTGCCCGGCGCTAGTCTAGTGAAGGGCGAATGGGCTGGCTGGTGGAGGCTGACAGTGTTTGGTGGTGTCTGGCTGCCCCGGGGGTGAGTACCGCATAGCGTTTTATTTCTGGTCCTGGTTCTGCCCACGGCCGTGCCAGCCTAAATTCAACTGTTTTGCTGAACTCAGTAGTTATGCAGGTTTGGGCCTGGTTAGTACCTTCCTTGGGAGACCGCCTGGGAATACCAGATGCTGTAGGCTACTCGCTGGCCTTTGTTAGGACCCAGCCTCCCTGTTGCTTGGACTGTGTTTGGGTCTCTGTTGTCTCTCTTTTTCAGTGGGTGTTTCCAGATGGCCTTCTGCCCGGAGCTGAGTTGGTTGTCGGTTCCTGGGCTGGCTGGTGGGGGCAGGCGCTGTGTTATGGTGTCTGCCTGCCCCAGGTCTAAGTACAGCTAAGCGTTTTTTCTCCTGTTCTGGCTCTCTAGCTATGGCCTTTGCAGTCCCTGACCTCCCTGATGCTTGGAATATGTTTTCTGTCTCCCAGCTCTTGGTGGCTCTCTTTTTCAGGGGGTTTTCTGGTCAGCCTGTTGCTTGGCGTTGCGTTGATTGACTGTGCCTGGACTGGCTGGTGGGGGTTGATGGTGTTGTGTGGCGTCTGCCTCCCCGGGGGTGTGTCCCGCTGTGCGGTTTTCGTTCATGCTTTCCTTGTTCTTCTGCATGTCTGTCGCATTGCTTGTGGCATGCGTTGGGCCCTTGGGATTCCCGGCCTTCCTAATTCTTGGGTTCCGTTCTCGCCTGGGGGGGCTCGGTGTTGTGCCCTCTCTCTGGCCTGGCATGGCCCTTGGCGCTGGGGTTTGCCGGTGCGCTGTGCCTCTGCTGCCTCTTGCTGGTCTCCCGCAGCTGTCCGTGGTTGGCTGATTGCTCGGGGGCAGTGCTGGTGGTGCCCCTGTTATGCCTGGTTGCCGGTGTTGGTGTTTGCCTGTTCCCCGGTGCAGGGTTGTGGGTTGCACTTGGGCTGGCTGGTGGGGGAAAGTGCTGTGTTGTTGTTTCCATCTCCCCTCTTTCGTTCCTTTCCGGGTGCCTTGGCCGTTTTTGGGGGTCCTCTGCCTCCCTGCTGCCGGATTGTTTGCCGCCGGTGGGGGCTGGGTGTTGTGGGTCGTCCTTCACATCTACTTCTGCGGGTCCTTTGTTTCTCCCCTGTTGCTTTTGCCTGGCTGGTGGGGGTGTTGGTGTGGTGGCCGGTGTGGTCTGGTGTCTGCCTGCCCTGGGGTGTGTGCCGCGTTGTGACTTTTCAGAGTTTCACTCCTGCTTGGCGGCCCTGTTGTTCTCCGTTTCCGGGCTGTGTCTTTTTTCTGACTTGGCTTTGCCATGGCCCTGGGGCAGTGGCGTTGCGGGGGCTCTGCTCGGGATGTCCCTGGTGTGCCTGGTTGCCGTTGGCCTGGTTTGTGGGGTGCTTGTGGTGTTGGCTTGGTCCTGTCACTTTCCCCTTAAAGCTTGTCGTTTGGGCTTGGTCCTTTGGTGTTCCAGTGCGCCTTCCTGCTGGTTTTTTCTGGCCGGTGCATTCTGGTTCAGAGGCTGATTTTATGCCTGTGGTGTCTCTAGTACCTGGTCTTTCTGGGTCTTTTGGTGGCTCTGCTGTTGCTGGGTCTGCTGGGGTCCGGTTTCTGCCCTGTCCCTCTTCAGGGCCCTTCCCCCTCGTTGTGCTGTGTGCCTTTCGGTTCTCCAGGCTCATTCCTCCTTGGGTTGGGGTGTTGCCACGAGTTGTCCACTCTGGTGGTGAGGCCTTGGCTTTGCCTCTGTCTGTCTTGGCCTTGCTGCCCCTTTGTTTGGCCCTTCATTTGCCTGTGCAAGAAGGGTTGGCTGTTCTGCCCTTTGGGTGTGGGTCTTTCCGCCCCTTGGTGGTCTGCGGTCCTGTGCTTGGTGTTGCTGGGGTCTGGGCCAGCCTTCTTGCCCTTTCCTCTGGCCTCTCCTCTGTGCCTGCCTTCCAATGGTGCGGGCTGGACCATGGCGTTGGCGTGCCAGTGTGGGCTGCTTGGCTTCATCTCTGTCTTCCTGCCACTTTGGGTTCCCTGTGTGGCTTGGATGTGGCTGGTTCATGTGCCTTTCTCTGTGGCCTCAGTGGTTGGGGGTTTCGGAGTTGTGGCGGTCGCCCCCACTGGCTCCTTCCAGGCCAGGGGGGGCGCCGGGTTGGTGGCGTGTCTTGCTGGCGTGTCTGTTTTCAGTCTGTTGGTTTCTCGGTGTCTGTGGGGACATATGCGGGGTTGGGCAGTGGGCCGCCCTTTTTGTCTCTCCTGTTTTTGCCCTTCTGCGGCTGTTCTTGCAACTCCCTTGGGTTGGTTCCTTGGTGTCTTCCTTTGTCCCCTGGGACAGTTGGTCGGCTGTTGGTTCAGTTGGGGGTTTCCTCCCTTCCGTGTTCTGGGTTCTTCTTCGATGGCCTGTGGCTTGGTCGTCCCTGGTCCTGGGTTTCTCATCTGTGGCCGACCCCCGGGTTTTTGGTTATGGGTGTCGCCCTTAGTAGTTAGGGCTGGACAATGGATGAGGTCGGAATGGGAAGGCTAGTGCCAAACTAGTGACATTTCAGTGGAATGGGATACGATCTGAACCAGGGATAAATAATACATATGACACTTTACATATGCGCACGGTACGTATATGGGGGTTGCCTTCGATTACTGATGTAGCCTGTGGTAGTTTATGTTGTTGGTTAAATATATATATTGATCTACGAATTACACTCGAGATAATGCAATGACAGAGAGGCAAAGGGAGCAAAGAACAGAGGATACTGTAGAGTTAATGCAACAGGAGAAGACGAAGGCGATGGTTTATTCTCACTATAAACATTAAAATTTCTATGTCTTTGGATGTACTAATCTATGGATCGTGTTGCTTTACTTGATTATACCTAATTGCAGAATTGTTAAACGGGCAAAGTACACGGCAAAAAGTATACGGCTGTATTACATATTACTGTAATGAATAATATAAAATGTCAATAAAAAAGATCAAACAAAAAAATGGGTGTCGCCCTTAGTATGGGTTGTTTGGGATGGCATCTTCCCTGTTGGCCCTGTTTGGTCTTTGGGTTCCCCTGGTCTCGGTGGCCTTGGGGGTTTTGCCTCTCCCCGCTCTTGGTGCTGTGCCCTGGTCTGGTTCGGGGTCGCTGGGGTTCGACCCTTGCTTTTCCTTGTGCAGGGTCCTGTTGTTGGCCTCTTTTTGGTAGGGGGTTGGGCTTCTGGCCTCTCCCTTGCCTTTGTTGTGTGGGGTGCCGGGTTTGTGTCCCGGTATCGCCTGGGTTCGCGGTGGTTAAATTGGCCCTGGCCTGCTGGCCTGTCCCTGTGCCCCGGATCATTCTCCGGGTTTGGGTGGTTTGGGCTGATGTCCGGTGTCTACGTGGTGGTTGGTGATGGATGTTCCTGCCCTAGGGCCTGGTCCTCCTCTGGGGGTTTTCTGTGGCGGTGTGCTCTGGGCCTTCTGGTGGCCTGGTCTGTCGGGTTGGGGGGGCTTGCTGTTGTCGCTGCTCCCTCCCTTCCTGGTTTGCTCTGTGTGGGCCCGCCCTTAGTCGGTCCTCTGGGTTGGTGCCTTGGCTCTTTCGGTCCTGTCCTCTTTTGTCTGGGCTGGTCTGCTGCAGGTCTCCCCAGGTGTGTTGGGGTTGGTCCTGTGGTTGGTCGTGTCAAACCTTTATCTCCTGCTTTGGGTGGGGCCTGTTGGGTCTCTCCTTGCTTTCCCTCGGCTTTCTGGTGGGGTCGGTGTGGGTTTTTTTGGCGGTTTTGGGCGTTCTTCCCATGTATCCTGGGGATCACTCTCTATCGTTTCTGCTGCTGGATCTGTGCTCTGCGTGGTGTTCCTGGCCTTGGTGAATTTCTCAATGCAGGTGGCCTTTTGGGCTTTTTGTGCCATGTGAGTGCTTCCACTTCTTCTTTTGGGCCCCCTTGTGCTGGGTGTTGTGAGGGCCTGGTTGCTTCGGCCCCTCTGGGGGGTTCCTTTGGGCGTGGGTCTCTGTGGTTTGCCACCTTTTTTGGCCTTGGCTGGGGGTCTTGTGTCCCTGTTGGTGTGGCCCTGGCTTCTTGGTGTGTTTGGTCGCCTTGGGTCTTCTTCTATGGGTGGCCTCGCCGCTGTCCTTCTGGTGGGGACGGTCTCTGGTCCTTTCTTGTCGGCTTCTCCTCCTCTGTAGTTGGGTCGGGGGTGTTCCCGGTGTGGATTGTCTGCCCTTTGTTTGGCTCCTTGTTTTGTTCTTCTTGGTCGTCTCCTGCTTGTTTTGGGGGCTTCGTCCTGTTGTTTGGTTGGGGGCGTAGCGTGTTGTGTGCTCCTGCCTGTGTTTTTTCCTGTGGTTCTCCCGTTTGTTTAACTTGGGATGCTGCTTTTCGGTGTGGTGTCCTTGGTGTTCTTGAGGGTCCTTAAGGCTGGGTTTCTGGCTTTGGTATGCTCCCATTAGTAGGGATTGGGACCAGGACTGGAGGGACCGGGGGTAATGCCCTATTACTTACCGGTAATCTTCATTACTCCTGGTCCTGTTGTTCTCGTCCCATTCCTTACGCCCCCTCCCTCCCGGACGGCTGGACTGCCTTCCTGTTGGTGGCTTGGTAGTTCAGGCAGAATGCTGGGTAGGTACTGCTTATGTAATCCCAATGGGAGGTGGGTGGGGTTAGGTGTCCCAGCAAGAGTGTCCATCAGGAGCTTAATATAGTGAGACACATAATTAGACAATTTGAGCATGGAAATAAAAGTGAAATGCCTCCTTTGTGACTATTAGGAGGACGGAAATCATTAATAACCTTGGAAGGTATGAATGCTGTGGTATCATCTTTTTTACTTGACAAGGAGAGAATGTCAGAGGCATTTCATAAAGATTACCGATCCTTATATCAAAATTAACTTGCTCGAAAGCGGGATCATATTTGTTCCTATCTAGATGGTAGTAACCTAGTTGATTTGCTAAAGGAAACAAAGGAGAATTCTGATGCCCTTGTCTCCGTAAAAGATCTAAAACCAGTACAGGTACAGAAGAATTGATCTTCAAATTTTGGAGCAAATTGTTCATTAGCACTCTGATGGATAGTTCTAACCAGAGATTCTTCACGCTGTGAATACCCCTTGTGCGAGACTGGATCCAGAGATTTTTCTCAGCATTGCTCCTGCGCACCAGCAAGTGGCGTGTGCAGCTCAGTGTCACTTCATCCCGTCCTGGAAGAGACATCAGAGGAGCATATAAATGTCACTACTGCACAAGTGTCAATTTCTTTCTTTCTGCACCTTCGGATGCCGATCTGAAGCTCACTCCCAAACCTTTACCTCATTTCTAATGAAATTTCGTTTTTACTTCTGGTTCCGGTGTACAAGGGACACGTACTTACCGGAAACTACACGGCTTCAGCCTTGGATGGACTGGCACAAACAGGTGTCTGTGATAGACCACCACAAGGTATATTTCTGGTGTCTAGGATCATCACAGGACTCTATGACCTGTGGCGACTGTGTCTGGATGAACCCCAAAGCAATCTGGAAGCACAAAAAATAACTCTACATTGACAATTATTCTGTCCACATGACGGATCCTCAAAGGGACCTAGGTTCGACTTACGTGCACAAACATTTTACTTTGCACATTGAAATTCCCAAACCTGTTTACGTGATTCAGAGCCTTGTTGCTTTTGACAAATCAGGTATCAAGAAACGAAGTGAGATAAACTGCAGGAAAAAACAATGTTTTATCAATAGCAATATTGAGCCCAGAAAGAATTTCAGAGTGTAAACAGAACAAGATAGAGGTTAACCCAGCTCAGATCTGAGAAATTGATTTGCCTAGAATCACATAGACATTGCTTAGAAAATATTCTGACCCAGTGCAGAAGGTTAATGCCTCTTTGGAGGCAGGCATTGTGACCTTTAGATCCTATTATAGAACAATTAGAGGTGTTTGATGGGAGAGTGTTTTCAGAAGGTGATGGTCATAGAGTGAAATAAGTATTCAGGGGCCTATTCTAAAGATGCACTTTGTTTTGCATTGAGTAGTACTGCAATAGACCTACTTAAGTATTACAGAATTCTATTCGCTAACCTACATGTGGAGGTCTCCGCCTCTCCTATCTTTTTAATGCAGTGTTCTCTGCCCTGGTTGTGTAGATCTTCACACATGTATTGTAGGAAATTGGGTTATTTGTTGTGCAGGATGTGAGGACTGAGCAAGCAATAGGTCCACAGTTTCCTCTTCCTGGGAACAAAGCTCCCCATAGTAGCGCTTGATTCTCTCAGGATAGCGAAGCAGAGCAGTTCAAGGCCAACTGAGGGGAGGTGGTGTGGGCTAGTAATCACCATTCGCTGGCACGCAATAAACAACACGCAATCAGTCACTGTCCAGTCACTGCTTTTTATTTACAAAATGAAAAATACATTTATTACACACACACTACTAAATACTGTGCATTAATTTAGAAATATTTACATAAGGCAGATCAAAAATACCTTAGCTTACATTAAGAAATCAGAGTTGGCCCTTCAATGGTCAAGCCCCCAAAATTACAGCCCCACCTGTACCGGATAGCACATAACAATATAGAGGAGTACCCCTTTCAATAAAACCAGTTTATTGGCTTTATCAAGGGCCATCAAAACATATCAGGTAAACCTGTTGGCTTTATCAAATGTTCATTTTATTAAAAAACTAACAAACCACATGTTAAAAACACCATTGAAATGCATAAATGCAATAATCAAGAATAACCATGTGCAGTAACTACTATCAATAAAGCACGTCAATATTGCTAAACAATCACTGTCAGCATATGTATATCAATAAATCATTTTGAAACAAACATAACATTTGTCTGTGTAGTTTTTATACGCCTTCTGTCTACATGAAATGCAACCGTGGAACAAGCCCATAGAGGATGCTGCACTCCCAGTTGTAGAACAAAAGCTCCAACTTGGGAATGCTTGAAAACGATAAAAATAGATGAGGGTGGGGTGTCCTAATTTCCGGGACCCCGAAACCTAGGGTCTGTTTCCAAAACTTATTTGGGGGAAGAACTGCTGCACTTCTGCAGCTCCTCAACACTTTTTTTTACTCATCGTTGGTGCCCTGCATGTTTTGGGACCACCACATAGAAGAAAAATAGGGAGATTGAAGCAGCCCCAAAGGGCATTATGGGGCGCTCCCTCCCGGGATCATTAATTTCTTAGCAGCAGCTCCGTCTGTGTTCTTTGCTACCTTGTGCAAAGCAGCTTCTTCCATTTTCCATTTTTTGGGGGGGGGGGGTGCGCGGTCCTACGAGGGCACTCCACATGGCCTTTTTGATGAGGGCAACTCAGGCACCAACCTTAAAATGACCATAGCTCAGGCCACGTTGGACCTATTTGGAAGATCCTGGGCTCATTTTACTGCTGGTAGTGAGCTCGATGCCACCGGGGCAGTTCCAGCAGCCCTCCTGGTCTCCAAGGTGGTGTACTTCGCAGGTAGCTGGTTCCACAGGCTCCCTGTGTCAGCTTTTCTCCTGGTCTTTGTTATCTGGTGCTCCTCTCCGCTGCTTGAGAGCAGAAGTTCTGATTTTTCCCCCGACTGGTCCTCAGTTGGTGTAAGTGGGCAAGCCTCACTGGTCCTTGGATAGAAGCACTGGTCGTGGGGCCAAGTGGGTCCTTTAGGGCATCAGGGGGTTTGTCCTTCCAGTAGTCCATGGTTGCTTTTACCATGTGGTGGGGGGAGCATGGGCCCATGCCCAGGGAGGGCCACTCCTCCACCCCAAATACTACAAAAATGAACTCCCTGGTGTCTAGTGGGCTTTCTGCCCACCAGTGGGGAGCATTGGGGTAATTGCCCCATTTGCCCCGCTAGTGACTTTCTGCCCCTGAGAGGCAAATTGGGGATAATCACCCACATTTGCCCCCCAGGGAAGGTAGAGTGACTGTCTGTGCCCTTTCTGGGGTGGGGGCATGGCCATGCGCATGATCAGCAGGCCCCATCACTATCTTGTTTTGAAAAAAAATTACCCTAGTGTCTAGTGGACTTTCTACCCCCCAAGGGGCAAATCAGGGGTAATCACCCTCATCCGCGTGGTCAGCAGGCCTTACCACTATGTTGTATTTTTTTTTTTATTCCCCAATATCTAGTGGACTTTCTGCCCTGAGGGGGCAAATTGGGGGTAATCACCCTCATCCGCCCCCCAAGGGGGGCAGAATGACTGTCTGCCTTGTTGCTTGGGAATGGCCATGCCCATGGTGGGCAGCCCCCACTCCTATCTTTGTTTATTTTTTTAAAAACAGTCCTTGTTATCTAGTGGACTTTCTGCCTCCCTGGGGGATCAGAAAGACTGAAATTCTTAGGGGGTAGGGGGAGCACAAGCCCTTGCCCAAGGAGCCTCTCCCCTAAAATCCCTGGTGTCTACTCAGTGGATCCCTGCTTGGGGATCGCTCGCCTGTGGTGATCCCCAAGCAGGGATATACTGGGCAAAGATATTATTGGGAAGGGGAGATACTCCCCTTTTCAACAATGTCTCGCCCAAGATAATCAGTACCGGGGGGCTGAGGTATGCCCCCCGAGCACTGATGCAGTGAAAGTAAAATGAGCCGATTGGGTCGTTTTACTTTCGTTTTTCTGTGACAAAACAATCAGGCTGCTCGGGAAATCTTCCTGAGTAGCCTGAGGTGAAAATAAAATAAAGGAATCCCTCTGGTGCAGAGTATCAGAGGAGCCTATATATACCTTCCCAGTGTCGGTCAATAACCTACAGAGGCACTAGGGAGGTAGTGCAGTTGTTGGCCTTTGGCCAACACCCGCACTTAAGAGGTTAATATTAGCAAAATAAATACATTTTAATTGCTAAGTATAACAACAACATTTTGTGTTAAACAAAACATGAAAAAAACATTAAAAAATATATATAAATATTTTACAGTTATAATTATTTTTCATAACTAAAATAAGTTATGAACTTCAATACATAATAAAATTAATAAACTAAAATTTCAAACTACTACAAATATTTAAACATTAATTAAAATAATAATAAAAATATATGTGTACATATATTATACAACAAATAACATAGAAAGTATCGAAATACATATTAACTTTATAAAACAAACAGTAATTAGCGTTCACCATAAAAGGGTATAACTGAAAAAAAATTCAAACAAAAAGAATGCTAACCAATAAATACAAATCATAAACAAATTTAGCCAAGAAAATCACACACCCAATTAAACTAATTATATAAAAGGCACACACATTTTATCAACTTACTGCTTCAAAAACTACAAAAGCTGCAAGAAGAGGAGACTTTGTTGGATTTTCCAACCAGGGCCTGAAAACAGAAGTGAAAAAATGTGTACAACTTCAATCATGCTTTTAAACTAAACTACAAAATAATTAAACTTAAAAATGTAAAATAATAAATAGCTAACAAAACACTCAACTACTTCTATCTCTGAAAAAACGATACCAGTTACAAAGCTGGAAAAAGACACACAAAAGTATGAAAATTTAAAATACTAATAAACAGGAACTCACCCTAAAATAGTCCTTAAGTCCTAAGTGCCTAAGTCCCTCAGCCTCCACTAGCTACCAACAAAAAACGTTTAAAATTAAACAAATGCAGCTTTTTATACCCAACAGAAAAGAAACCACCTGATCCACATTGCAACACCCCCCAACAGAAACCTGAAAATAAAGTCTGCAACATCCAGCAAGAACACACATGTAAGTATAATAAAATGAGTTGCATAATTTTGTATTTCAATTACAAACGTATTATACATTTATTTTTTAAATGTAATTCTTGATAATATTGCACTGTTTTCAGACATAATGACAGAAAAAGCAAGATACTTCACATCACAGAAAGGAAAGCCATTATTATCTCACATTGGCTACACTTACAGCCCAGAAAGTACAAGCTCTGAAACTATCAATTAGAAATGTACTAAATATTCCTCTAATGTTTGTTATGGGAGGGCCACTACAAAAAATGACGCTGCAACTAATGTAAGGTAACACAACCACGCACAAATGAAATAGAACTAACTCAAGTATTGCAAGATTTAAGAGAGGCAAGAACTAGCTCCCAAGAGCCTACTAAAAGATATGCTAAAGTCCCTGAGTATATCACAGGCCAGCTACCAGCTACACACACCTTAAAACACTTAATTGCACGAACTAAAAAGCCACCAGTGATACCCGTTCTACCCCTAGAATATATCAAGATATCCAAATACCTGAACACTTAGCCACACATAGGGCATCATTCCGATGCCACACGGTCAGACCGCCGACCTCTATCATGGCGGTCAGGTAACCGCCCGACAGGCAGTCCGTGGTCAGACTGCCGCATTATGATGCGACTGCCGTGATGGTGGTCGGAAACTGCTCCATACCACAGCAGTTTGTGCTGCGCCCTTTGAAAAGGAGCACAAGCCGCCGTGGTATGGAGCACCTCCATGCTCCATGTGCCATGCACCATGTGGTGCATCCCACACAGTGCATAGAGATGTGTGGGCGCACCACATGTGCCTCCTGGACCACTTTGCTGTGGCCCACGAGGGATGGAGTCCCTCTTTGGGGCCCCTAAAACCTGTTTCCGACAGCCTTATCATAGGGGTCTATATAACAAGAAAGAGTTGTTGGAAAGGGGTATCGTACCCCCGATGGCGGTGCCTGCCTCAGCACCACCTCTTGCGGAACTACAATTCCGACCACCGCCCCGTCAAGATCTGAGATCCTGGCAGAGACGGCAGTCTTCCCTCCGACAGCTTGTGGTCCGACTGCCGGTATTGTAATCTGCCGGATGGACATAAGGGCTGTTGGTCGGTCGGACCGCCACCGACAGCCTGTCGGTGGTGGTCCGACCAACATCGAAATCAGCCCCATAATGAGGAACCCTTCCTCTTACGTGATAACTTTAACAATTATTATTATTATTATTTATGGGATTTGTAGAGTGCACAGCTACCCCCAGCAGGGGTGTCCCGGCGCTGAGGCTGAACTGTAGGCGGCAGAACTGGTAGGAACAGAAAATGTAAGATAGGACTAGGTGCTCGTGAAAAACCAGGTTTTCAAGGACCGTCGAAAAGTATGTTCTGACTCCGATAGGCGGCTGGAGAGTGGCAGGGCGTTCCAAAGTTTAGAGGTTCCAACCGCAAAGGCTCTGCCCCCCGTCCTGGCCTTACGAAAGCGGGGGATGACTAGGAGACTCTGGTGGTTAGATCTCAGGGCCCGGTCATGATGGTAGTGTTGGAGTCTAGCTCTCAGATACGCAGGGCCCAATCCCCGGAATGCTCTATATGCCAGGGTAAGTGCCTTGAATTTAATGCGTTTGGTGACAGGCAGCCAATGCAGGATCCTCAGGTGGGGAGAAATAGAGTGACGGAAAGGAATTTTACAAATTAGTCTGGCGGCAGCGTTTTGAACTATCTTCAGCAGCCGAGTCAGAAAGGCGGGAACCCTCAGATAGAGGCTGTTGGCGTAGTCCAGGTGGGATGTGATCAACGCATGGACGACTGTACGACGGCAATCCAAGGGAAGGAAGTGGAGGAATTTCCGCAACGTGCGCAACTTCCCAAAGCAGGAGGAGGAGACCTGCTTAATTTGTGCTTTACAGGAGAGATCATTGTCAAATCTGAAGCCAAGATTTCTCACAGAATCAACTGGTGCTGGAGGAGGATACATCTCCTGAGGCCACCAAAGCACAGGGGGAGGGGGAGATTTTTGATTAAAAAAGAGTACCTCGGTTTTTTCCGAGTTAAGTTTGAGACAATTCAGTGACATCCAGGCCGAGATGTTACTCAGGCAAGTTCTGAAATTGGAGAAGGCTGCCTCCGAGTGCTGCTCGAAGGAGAACACCAGTTGGGTGTCGTCAGCATAGGAGACAACCCTCACCCCGCAAGATTCCACCAACGCCGCAAGGGGTGAAAGGTATGCGTTGAAAAGGAGAGGACTCAGAGCAGAGCCCTGTGGAACACCGCAGAGCAAGGGCTTCTCGTCCGAGAGAAAAGGGCGGAGAAAGACTTGTTGGGACCGGTTCCCTAGATAGGACCGGATCCAGGACAGGGCCATGCCCTGAATACCTAGGTCTCTTAACCTATCAATGAGTATGGGGTGGGCAACCGTGTCGAACGCCGCAGATAAATCGAGCAGCACAAGCATAGCTGCTTTGCCCAAGCCGATGCTCTCGCGGATACTCTCGCGGATACTCTCGGACACTTCAAGGAGGGCCGTCTCTGTGCTGTAGCCAGCTCTAAAGCCGGATTGAGAGTCATGAAAAAGAGATCTGGATTCCAGATAATTGGAGAGTTGTTCCTGTACAATTTGTTCAAGAATTTTAGCAGGTGCTGATAACAGGGAAATGGGTCTAAAAATGTTAAAAGCTGCGGGGTCAACATCAGGTTTTTTGAGGATCGGTAAAAGATAGGCTTGTTTCCACACTGCGGGGAAAATACCTGAATTCAGCGAGGAGTTCCAAATCAGATTCAATGGGATATTAATGCTGAGTGCCAGGAGTTTGAAAAACTGAGCTGGGCAGGGGTCGCCCGGTGACCCTGATTTGCAGATTAAGAGTTTATGGAGTGATGTATCAAGAGAGAAAGGGCGGAAAGTGGTCATTGCATCATTGCTGACCAATATGGTAGAAGGTTCTGAAGTGGACTGAGGGGGAGGGAAGGTGGTATATATGGTTTCGATTTTATCCTGAAAGAAGTCTGACAGTCCTGTGCACAGGGCGGCGGAAGGGAGAACTGTACTGGCGGAGGCGGAGGGCTTAAAAATGAAATGAAATGAAATGAAAAATGAATCCTAATATTTTCAGATACATTTTTAAAACTAACCAATGTCAAACTTGGATGACGGATGGGACATTCAAAATGTGCCCCAAATCGTTCACTCAGACATAAAACATACAAGGTGCATATCAAAACACTAATATACCATTCATATATGCCCTACTACTTTAACCTAATAAACAAAGTAGCACTTACTACGAACTACTAAACCACATTAATATTAAAACAAACAATTACTGCCCACATAAATTAATAATAGATTTTGAACAAGCCATTAATCAAACTATTTAAATTTTTACCCACACACAGCTATGTAAGGCTGTTACTACCTTTTTCATCAAAGCTTATGGAGACACCTCTAACAATTACCACTACGGCCCTGATTACGAGTCTGCCAGAATCACGCGGGCACGGCGGTGGCAGTCCAGCCACCGCTGCACCGGCGGTCCAACCGCCCTATTACAACTAGGGTGGTTGGACCACCATTGGGCCACCGCAAACGCCATGGGTCAGAGGTCCCTGGTGGCAGCATGGCAGTCTTGAGGCCGCAATAAGCTTGGCGGGACCTCCGTGGTCTCAACAGAAATATTACGAATGTCCTCTCTGCCACGGTTTTCATGGCAGTTCCTACTCCATGAAAACTGTGGTGTAGAGGAAACAAAGGGGGCCCTACATGTTGTGCCCCCCTGTGTGCATACACCCCAGTGCCTGCATGGCATGGACTGCACCAGTCTATGCCGTGCAGGTTCTGCCTTTGATGTTACCAATGCAGTGGTTATTTCATAGGCACCGCCATGGGACCACCAAAGAAACGCCCGCCAGCGGAAAAAAAAGTCGTAATCTGGTGGGCGGTGTGCACACGGGTTTGGCGTGTGGGTGCCAGTACGGCATTCCCGCTCCCGCACCGCCAAACTCGTAATCAGGCCCTAAGTGTAGAATATGCTACAAACAGCCAATTTGCCTTTGAAATTATAAAAAATACTGGACTAGCCTATGTCCCTGTCCCAGAGGTAGCTAACCACTACAACTTACTTATAGAAAGTCCTCTCTACCAACAAAACAAACACAAACTAAGCCCCCAAATTGATTATTTTGAAGGCATTAGGGTTGGCACCGCTCTGGACACAGATGCCAACTCAAATTCCATGGAAAAATGTTTACAACAGCTCCATGGCTCAAGAAGCCACAACCAACAACATAATAGAAGGATGTCACAATGCCTTCCAACCCACACTAGGCAGAACCCAACTGACACTCTATGAATTTATAGGAGCACTACAAAAAGAACAAAGCTACCAACAACTACCAATGGAACAATCAGTAAGCCAAATTAAACCTAAAGTTAGCAAACAAACCAATAGAATTGACAACATGCTACAATGTAAAGTAAAACTCTTTATTAACAACATACAGCATCATTACGATGTCGGGCGGACGACACCGTAGTGGATGGGAAACCCCCGGACCATAGGTCAGCGGTTCTGACCGCACAACAGAAACATCCATTTTACAATGGCAACTTGTACGGCGGGCTGAAAAGGCCTGCAGCACAAACTGACATTGTAAAATTGATGTTTTTAAACATCCCTGCACCGTTTGGCAGGCACCGTGTGGTGCATGTCACACGGTGCAGGGATGTTTAGGGAGGCACGATAGGTGCCCCCCAGGCCTCATAGCAGAGGCCACGGAGGGATGGAAGTCACTTTCATACAGCCTTTCTATGTCGGAAAGGCCGACATGCAAAGTCTGTTGGAAAGTGTCATCATGATCCCAACGGCAGAGCCGAGGATGGCTCTGTCATCATTACGGGAATATGATGGCTTCTGACGCTCCGACTTTCTCAAAGAGCCCGTCAGAAGCACGGCGAATGGTCCCTCTGCGTGATGCCTCTGCCCGCCGCATCATAATGGCAGACGGCAATGGCAGATGTTGGGCGGACCGCAACCGACGGTCGGTCGGTTGCTGTCCGCCTGACATCGTAATCAGGCCCAAAATAGCACACTACTTAGAATCAATAGCCAAAAACCTACTATAAAATAAGTAATATCCTATCAAAGACCTAATAAATCAAAAGCATACTCTAAACCAGCGTAACTAAAATATTTTTTAAATAAATAAGAAACATCTTATGTTTATACATCAGGCAAAAATCCATATACTCAAAAAGTATAACACCAAAAATGGAAAAATAAATTCCAAAAAGCCCAAAAACAATGCAAAAAAAAGCAGGCCCAATAGAAATCCATCAAAGCAATCCAAAGTCTTAATAAACTAAAAAGAAAAACACAAAAGTGTTTAAAAAAAGAAACGCTCATGGAAATTCCCCCAGAAAAGGAAACCAAAACTGCTTTCCTTTAAAACCCATATCACGATCATGTAACACTGTGGAGGCATTACATCGACGATATTCTTCTCATTTGGACAGGGAACTCAGTGCAATTGGACGCCTTCTTCTTGTGGCTCAACCAGAGATCCACAGACATTAAATTCACCATGCACTCAGACACCGGCTCAATCGATTTTTTGGACATCTCTATTAAAGAAGATAACAACCTGTTGTATACTACTCTGTTCAGGAAGCCAACTGAGAGGAACTCGCTACTACGATACAATAGCCACCACCCTAGAGGACTACGTGACAACTTGCCCTTTGTACAATTTTTAAGGATTCGCCAGAATTGCTCATGAAAAGAAGACTATCTGATGGAATCAGGTAACCTCATGGCTCGCCTCATTGATAGGGGCTACCCGAGGAGGTTGGTGAAACGCGCCCAGAAGAGAGCCTGGTTCAACCCTAGAGAAAGCCTACTCATGGCCAAAACACGTCACAAGAACATGAATAACAGGATGATTTGTGTGACCACCTTCTGCACCCACAGCAATACGATCAGACGGATTATCAACCACTACTGGAAGCTCATATAAGATGACTTAGAACTGGCAGAACCACCCATGCACTCATTCAGGAAGGGGAAAAGCATTCGTGACCATGTGGTCCGCTCCCTCACCCTCCATTCAAACTCTATGGTATCTTCCAGAAATCACAGGCCACTTTAAGTGTGGACGTTGCAAGGCGTGCAGTCTCACTATCCAGACCAAACAACTGAATTTCAAACAACATGTGATCAATCTTAAAACCCACACAAACTGCAACACAAAAAGCATCATCTACGCCATCATCTGCCCGTGCGATATGATCTATATAGGTCAGATACGACAAAAGGTGAAAGCAAGGGTGTTACAACACTGCAGCAGAGTGAGGTGTGGCGTGGTTGGGGCACCTTTGGTGGAACACTTCCAGAGAATGAATCATCCACCAGAGCACATTAAATGGGTTGTTCTAGAGAAAGTCACTTTGGGCCCTAGGGGTGGTGACATCCAACTTGTTCTCAACACCCGTGAATGCAAATGGATGCACTTACTAGATAGCATCCAGAGTGGGTTGAATGAACTGGATGCCAACAGTGCCCAACTAGCGTGCCTGGTCAACGAATGAATGAGAGAGTTAATGTGTCCTCACCACCATTGGGCCTCACAACATACTGCGGCCCCAAGGTCTGCCTGTGTCCCTTGCCCTATTCAGACCAGGAGACCCCATGTATAGCATGTCAATAATTTGCAGGTGAAAGTCTATCTATTATTCTGACCATGACATCACTATGTTCCTTGTGGGGCTCAGGGAATGCAAATAATCGGAATGCAATTAATCTATGTGAAAGGCACACCCTTGTGCTGCATCTACGACCTATGCACAACTGTATGTTTTTACACTCTAGTAAGTGACCGGCCGCTTACTACACTGTGATGCAGTCACATGACATCATATTATGCTCTTGCATTAGTAGCTATGTTAATTAATGTTTTGCGCAACACTTTAGAATCCATGCCGCTGCACTCCATAATATGTGTTTTGAATTACCTGTAACGTGCACATATTGTAATTAACAGCACATTAATATTCCGACATGTGATCAGGAGTTTTTGATAACATGCATCACTGTGTGAAACAACAATACTGCCAAACGTTATTGTTTTTGCTTCACAATCATGTCAAGCAATGTCCTGCACAACACTGCCAGGCTCTTGTTTTAGTTTTTCCAAGAAAGGTTTTTTTAATCTTTATTGACAGGCCCCAGTTGAATTTCAACACGGACCAGCAGGGTCTCTTTGCTCACTCTCCATACTCTACAGCTGGAGGCGAGTCAGCTGCCTCCTGCTTCTGTGCTGAATCACAGATCAGCTGTGTTTAATCAAGCGTGAACAGCATTCAGCTGCAGAGCACGCACGTTCCCGGTCGCGCTGTGACTATTTCAACTGTGAAGCCTCAGTGCTTCGGTTGAACATCTAGCGATCGGATGCTTAAAGAAATGCTAAAAGAAAAGTGAAGGTATGTTTCACCCGAGTCCCACAACTGCATTAGTTTGTTTTTGTTATTTTCTCTCAGATCGGAGGTCAGGGGAATAATTGCTAATCAATCCCCTGTTCTGTTTGGTTTTAGTTATTCAACCAGACGGATGGAGCATCTTGTTTATTCATGCCAATCTCCCCCAAACCACTGGATTAAGCCATAGACGTCTAGTAAGTTCTTTTTCACTGTCACTGAGGATATTTTTTAACTTTTCACTTGTTTGTTCCTTGTGCCCCAAACGTTTTCCCCTTTATGCTGATACTTTCCTAATTCATTTTTTCAGCATATAATATAAAGAATCCGTCCCTCTCTGCATTTGGAGCCTTCGGGCCCAAGCTCGTTCTCTCCACCGCACGGCTAGGTGGACTAAGGGTAATTATTTTGCCCACTCTTTCTTTTTTAATGGATTTAATCTGTTGTCTTTAAAGCTTGTCCCCTCACCAAAATTTACTCTAAGCCCCTTTCCCATTACCTACAGGTGCCCCTATGGTCCTGATGAAGACCCTCTTGTAAGGAGTGAAATTGCCTACACCAACCCTGGGTCAAAACGTCGACAGCTCTTTGTTTTCTATATTGAATGTGGACAACAGTGATAGATTTACCGTGTCCTATTTTGACATTCTGTTCTTGTAAATAATTTAGCCTTGGTTAAGGCTGGTTAGAGCTTTTTATACGTTTTTGATGTACACACTGTTCACTGCCCTCCCTCCATCACTCACCCTCACTTTTGCACATTGATGCACCTATTCCTCCCTTTCCCTTTCTGGGGCACCTTTGCAGAAAACCTGTGTGATAAATGTGCTATGTTTGAACATGAGGCATTATATGTTAAATGTGATTAAATATTTTCAATATGCTTAAGAATTGGTTATAATTGATTTATCAGGTGATGTTGATGTCCATTTAATATTGCATTACCACTGGGACCACCCCCCTTATTGTACCTTCCTTTAAAACAAAACCAAACTCCAAATGTCCATAGGAAACCTTGGATATCGTAAACCTGTAAAATAAAAGACAATACCCACCCACAAAAAATAATACCTTCAAACTTAGCCTTAATATATCACACTTTGGCCGTTATTATGAGTCTGGCGGTCCACGGACTGCCAGACTCACGGTGGCAGTCTACTGACCGCCCTATTACGACTAGGGTGGTCGGGACACCCTGGGACCGCTGCAACCACTGCAATTGCCAGGGAACCGCGTTCCCTGGTGGTTGAGCGGCAGTCTTGAGGCCGCAATATGCTTGGCAGGACTGCCACGGTCCCGTCAGGCATATTACGAGTTTCCTCTCCGCCACGGTTTTCATGGCTTTGAGCCCGCCATGAAAATCGTGCCGGAGAGGAAACTAAGGGGGCCCTTCAGGGACCCCTGGTGCCTCACGCCATGTGGATGCACACAGGTGGGCTGTAGTGGACCATGCTGTGCAGGTACTGCCTTTGATGTCCCCATTGCGGTGCCTATTTCATAGGCACTGCCCTGGGAATGCCAAAGAACCACGCACCAGACCAGAAGAAAACTCCTGATATGGCGGGTGGTTCCTACATAGGTTTGGTGGGGCGGTCCCCCTCCCGCACCGCCAAACTCGTAATGAGGCCCAAAATTAACACAAAACGCAACATAATGTAACAATATATTGCTAACAAACTCTTACATAAACAGCCTAAGGGCCTTATTATGAGATTGGAGGTCCAACCACACGAAGACTGCGTACGCGTCTGCCAGCAGCCCACAGCGCTGGCAGTCTTTAGACGGCTGTATTACGAGTTGACTGCCTGGCCCGTTGTGTGGCTACAGCGGTCTTGCGGCGGTGGGCAATGGTTTTCTGTATCTATCGATGCCTGTGTTTACATTTTGACTACGAATGTGTCGAATGTACACATATGTATGATACATGTGGCAAAATACCATCTACCCATTGCCGGAGTCTGGCCCATATGTAGCCCATCCAGGCAATGGGTATATGGCACAAAAAGGACTTACCTGTAAATCGCCGCAAACAGGGTCGTATTGGCCACTAAATGAAGCAAATAATTTGAACAAAATGGGAATTTAATGTAAACATGTTTAAAAAAGTTTATAAATCCTGCAAAACATGTGGGAAAAGTGTTATGAAAATATGCCAAAAAATGTAAAGTATAAAATAATTTGTGCTATGAAAAAAGACAGTATTACTTAATATAAACTTAAAAAGTTATGTAAAAATTGTTTTTAAAAAAAGTACTTGAAACAACTGTATTAATGTTTAAAACTAAAGGCAACACATAATTACAGAAAAATGTAAAATGTACAAAACTGTTTAAATTTGACTTACATATTTTAATTAATAATAAAATTGTATTAAAATATTGTTTATATATCACTATGAAAATGTTATTTTATAAGTACAAATATATGTAATAGAAAATGTAAATTTATCCATTAAATAAATATGCAAAAGAAATAAACTGTACAGACTGTTATGTACCTTTATTATGATAAAATATTGAAATATTAATAATGTACATGAATACTGCAGAACCAACTCCTATGTAAACCATTGTTCGGAAAATCGTGGATACTAATTAAATGACATTAACTATTTCTATTTCATACAAAACCATTTTAATTAAGGTGTTGGACACTAAAAGGGTTACAATTAATATTCCCACTCCAATCTAAACCATTTTGGGGACGGTGTTGGACACTAAAGGGGTTCGATTTACTATTCTCCCTCAAATATAAACCATTTAGGGGAAGGTGTTGAACAATATAAAGTTTACAGTTAATATTCCCACTTCAATCTAAACCATTGTGGGGAAGGTGTGGAACACTAAAGGAGTCACATTTACTATTCCCACTCCAATCTAAACAATTTTGAGGAAGGTGATGGACTCTAAAGGGGTTAGATTTACTATTCCCTTTCCAATGTAAACCATTTTGGCGAAGGTTTTGGACTCTAAAGAGCTTTGATTTACTATTCCCACTCCAATCTAAACCATTTTGGGGTTGTTATTAGATACTAAGGGGTTAGATTTATTATTCCCACTCCAATCTAAACAATTTTAGGGAAACTGTTGGACACTAAAGGGGTTACATATGCTATTCCCATTCCGATCAAAACCATATTGGAGAAGATGGTGAACACTAAAAGAGTTGCATGTGCTAAACATACTCCAGAATCAAACATATTAGATTTTTGTGTTTAAAATAAATAAAAACATTCCTTGAAGCACACTGTTGCCGAATAAATAAATGCTATATATTTAACATATCACATATTTTTTTATTTAAAAAGATTAAATAAATCATGCATAATATGTAATATTAAATTTGAAAAAGAAAATCAAAATAAACATCTACAGAAACCAATTATTAAAACCAAAGATACTTTTATATTATATCTGAAAAGGTCTGAAGGCATTTAAAAAAACAAAAACATAAACATGTATAAATTATATTCTCAATTAGCTATTTTATAACCAATAAATACAGATTATATTTAATTATTAATAATATCAATATTTTTAATTGAAATCACAATACATACAAAATATTTAATAAAATCATGTTTTAAACACATTTACTTTTACATATATGTATCGTATATTCATAACGAAAATGTCATATATAATTCTTTTATATTTAAGTTACAATAGCATTTGAAATATAACAATTTGTTTTATACACAACCTACTAATAATAAAATTCAATGAATCCACATTTATAAGGAAAAACCCAAAACATATATAAAAAATACATTTTTATTTTTAAAAAATTACCAATGTGATTTTTTTAGTAAATGAAATTGAACCTAAGAAATGTACATTATGCAATACAAAATCTAAATATTTGACTTTTCAAATTATTTTTTAATGTTTAATATTCAGTTATATAAATGCCCTATAAAAACTTATTAATTTGCCAAATTTACATCAAATATTTAATTATATTTACTTATATGAATAAATAAAAGCCAAAAGCCATCATTTTCAAAATTTAAAATACAATTTGCATATTCATAATAAATTAACATAAAATCAAATTCAAATGTTTACATTTTTTTAATATATTTTTTATTGTGTTTTACAATAAATACAGTGACACGTCTTAACTATTCCCCCTTCCCATCCCCACCCATGAAGAAGCAAGCTACAATATCAGTCTTTAAATATTCAACAAATTCCAAAGTATCACAGTATTAACAAGTTCCAAAGGTCATCATATATATAGTTGATAATGCAGAGAAGCAAATAATTGTACATACTTCAGGTTCCACTTCAATAGCATTTGGTTTCGTTGTTGAATCTCCCATGGTTTGCAGTAATTGTATTTTTGCCAATTCCCATACCATCCTTTCACATTTTAAAAATCTCCCCACCCTTCTCCCCTAAAAACTGAACATCCCGCTCTTATAATAAAATTACATAAACACTAATTATACACATTTAGAAAATTTAGATTTTTTTTAAATTGCACATAAATAAATAAGATAAATTGACAAACACACTAGCACAAGAAATAACAAACAACTAAAATAAAGCACATTACAAAAAATACTTATAAAATATCACATAAAACAATATTATATACAACATTATTTTTTCTAAATATATTTTTCCGATGATATTTAAAACAACAAGTAAAACAATATTCTTAATTTAGATTTTCCTGTAGACAATATTTTTGACATCCAGATTTTCTTGACACAATATTTTTGTATCACGATATTTTTTATTTGATATTTTGTCCAAACACATAGGGGCCGTCTCGGAATCGGGACCAACTGACTCGCGGTCGGCGGTTCCGCCTGCCCGATTACGATGCGGCCGAACACTGTTCTATCGGATTCCCATTGTCTCCTATAGGTAGGGTGACCAGAATTTTAAAGCCAAAAACCGGGACATTTCACAAAAATAGAAGAAGGACTACAATTTTACTTCAAGCGAGGGCACAGAATTACAGTGCTCCTCAGCAGAGAATTACAGAGCAGACAGTAAGAACATATTTTTAAACCCAGTAGCTTGCCTGTTAATTAAATTGATTTCTTGAAACAACTGCTAACTATCCCTGCTTTCTAAAACATAAAAAAGCACCTCCCGCCATTTTCAGTCGACCCTCTTTAAAAACCGGGACATGAGCTAAATTTCTTGAAATCTGCTGGGACAGCTGGTGAAAAACCGCGACCGTCCAGGCAAAACCGGGACGCCTGGTCACCCTACCTATGGGAGCCTGTGTTCCGCTTGACAACCGGCCGTAACACAGACTCCTATGGGGAAATGGGGTGTGTGTGTAAAAACCTGCAGCCTGTCGCGGGCACCTCACTGTGCCTGCCACACAATGCAGCATTTTGCAGGGGGGTCCCTTAGGTACCGCCACGGCCCCCAACCAGAGGCCGCAGGATGAAGGGGCCCTGCCAGGGGCCCCAAAGTCACTTTCCGACAGCCTTTTCGTGTCGGAAAGGCCGGCACGGAAAGGCTGTTGGAAACCGACAGCGTAATCCCGAGGACGGAAACGCTGTCCACAGGGGTGGACGATGCGGTTCCGACCGACACAGATACTCCGAGAGCCGGCCGGAACCAATCCGGAATGACTGCGCGGTTTACTTTCCGACCGCGAATATCGTAATCGGTCAGTTGGAATCTAAACTGACCGAGTTGGTCGGAAGGGTTCTGATGCGGTGTAGGAAATTCCGACTGGCTGGCAGAGGCTTTCCACCAAACATCGTAATCGGCCCCCAAATGTACTCCAGCCTTAGAGTAAGTCCAGTACCAGACATGGTGAAACACTGGTACTGCGGCACACTCCCATAGAAAACCATGAAACGGACAAATAATTATAGAAATATATTGGAAAATAAAGGATCCTTTTTTTCAAGATCCAAAACGTTTCTACATTTTTAAGAAAATCCTGTGTAATGTTACTACAAGTTTTTTTAATATCCAATATTATTTTTATTTTTTTAAATTCCCCATGTTGAATTCTATACCAAGGATTACAACACTTACAGCACCTGTTGCAAGGAGTGATTGTTCTAAATTCTACCACCCATCCTAAAGATGAAACACATTTCAACACCAACCAATCACATCCAGGCTGACCACGTAAGAAAGGAACTTATACACCAAACAATTTTTCCTGCCTTTGTCATTGAATGTATTTGTTGCTTTGCCACTCATTTTGAGGAATATATTCATTTGAGGAGGAGAGGGAGGGGTTATATACAGAAGATCAGCATCTTTGGGATGTCCATCAAAACAGTCAGTCACTGCCAGATACAGCTTCTTACCTGAAGCGATCCTTGACATGGTTACAGACCGGGAGATGGACCTTGATTTACCTAGAACAGGATCCCTGGCTATCCCTGCCCATGTCGAAACACTGGCCATTTTGTGACCATCGGATTTTTCCAGGGGGTCAGCTCTGACAACCTGGGCATCTCGCAGGCAAGCTAGTCTTAATGCTTGTATCAGGTATTGAGCTGCATCAACAGAAAGTGCACCAGTTTATCACCATGCCACATTCACTGATGGAAAGGCAAAGAGTATCAAGGGAATTTTATGCCCTATGGCGGTAGGTGGCATTGACTGCACCCACATGGCACTTCAGCCACCTCACCACACAGCACGCCTTTCCACACAGACACTGCTGGTGCTACATCAATCTGCAAGCTATAAGCAATGCCAAGGGCTGCTTCACTGATGTGTACGCTGCCTATTGTATTGAAAGTACTTTTGGAATTCTTAAGTCACTATTCAGAAGTGTTGACGCTACAGGCGGTGTAGGGGAGCTGGTGTACTCCCTGGATGCTGTGTGCAAGATTGTTGCAGTTTCTTATGTGCTGCACAACATTACCATGTGACCAGGCTTACATTTAGATTTTGACCCTAATCTACAACCCGAAATAGAGGTTAGGGTATACTTTTGTGGGTTCAGTTAGTGAACTAATGTGTTTTTTGAATGAACTGGTAGTTTGGTTTTGGCAACTTTGTGGTTGGATAGTCTCTTGTCAATGGTGAATGATAGACTACCACACTGTTCATATAAAACATCCTGAGACAACTCTGTCCAATATACACAATGTCATCAACAAACATGGTATGCACTACTTGAAAAATATACCACTTTGTTCTCTATTACATTAAAACACTTTTCATTAACAACACTTCTCTCCCATAGTACACTTATGCTTTAGAACATACATGCTCAACAATTTACTATTGACACATAAATGTCATACACAAACAATCTCAGTTATAGTTTTTGGGATACTATAAATTTATTTTGGTGTCTGTACAGGCAGGGGTCTCTGTCCTGCATGTAGAGGTTTCTCCTCTGCATGCTGAGTGTTCCCTCCCACATGCGGAGTCTCTGTCCCGCTTGTCGATATCCCTGAAAATAGTCAGGTTGGTGGTCCCCACCTGCAGCAAGAACAGAAAATTACACACAGGGAGAAGAAGTAATTCATCTTCTGTGATTCTGAGCCATCCTTTCACCACAACAGCATCCCCCTACATCCTGCTGCTCCTTTTTTTAATAAAACCCCCAACATGGCTTAGGGACAAGATGAGTGGGACCCCTCATTCAATGATGAAGAACTGGATATTATTCGGGAGGGGGGCCTCCATCGTACCTTCAGTCTGGAGACTCATCTGAGCAATGCAGAGCAGATCCAAATTTGGAGAGACATTGCCACACACCGCAGTACAGTGGGTGTCCATACCCACCGAGGAGGTTATGCTGCAAGTGCTGGGAGAACGTTCATTGCTGGGCTTGGATAAAGGTCCATGAAGTTTGGGATTTGTCCCGCCAGCCACATTCTAGACACCCCTTCATGACACCACTGAACTGGAGGGCAGCCTGGTTGACACTTCATGTTCAGCTGGAAGGGTCTGAGCAGCAGACAGACAGTTTGGGGCCGATTCCAATCTCGGTCGGAGGCGCACCCAACACCATTCGGTCGGGAAAAAAGCCATGCGAAAGCCTGTTTCCCGACCGATCCGTACAGCACACCGAACGAGTAAGTACGATGCGCACAACAGCAAAGAATCCGGCCGAGCCGTACTCACCCAAACCAGGTCCTGTTCCCCGACCGAGGCGAATCCGGAAACGCCGAATCGAGTCGCACGGAAGCCAAAATGCAGCTCCGTCCGGCCGAACAAGTACGATGCGCTTTCCGTACGCGCCGAACCCGTCGCTACGCACGGCACGTCAGAGCATCCGGGAGAGACGCACATAAGCTCCGATTCGCGCCACAACACGATCCACGGCTCCGAGACGAACACGCCAGCGACGAGGACGACGCGAAGCGACGAGGATGACGCGAAGCGACGAGGACGAGGCGAAGCGACGAGGACGACGCGAAGCAACGAGAAGGACGAACGACACGAACCAACCATGAATCCCTTCGTCCCGATCCTACCAATATTCTACATTTACTACCGGAACAGGCACGGACGCGTACGGCGCAGAAGGTAAGCCAGACACCAACCACAAAACACATACAACACGTACACGACACATCACACACACACAGAGGGATGCAGAATATACTTACACCAGCAACAGCAGCACCATAGGGGCGGGATGCCCATCACCAATGCCACATATGCACACAGGGGCCTGAATGCGCACCACCACCCCTACCCAGGGGGGCAGGATCCCTACCACTACTACCACCCTCACCCAGGGGGGGCTGGATGCCTACCACCACCCTTAGCCAGGGTGGGCAGGATGCCTACCACTACTACCACCCTTACCCAGGGGGGGCAGGATGCCTACCACTACTACCACCCTTACCCAGGGGGGGCAGGATGCCTACCACCACCCTTACCCAGGGGGGCTGGATGCCTACCACTACTACCACCCTCGCCCAGGGGGGCTGGATGCCTACCACTACTACCACCCTTAGCCAGGGGGGCTGGATGCCTACCACTACTACCACCCTTAGCCAGGGGGCTGGATGCCTACCACTACTACCACCCTCACCCAGGGGGGCTGGATGCCTACCACCACCCTTAGCCAGGGTGGGCAGGATGCCTACCACTACTACCACCCTTACCCAGGGTGGGCAGGATGCCTACCACTACTACCACCCTTACCCAGGGGGGCAGGATGCCTACCACTACTACCACCCTTACCCAGGGGGGCAGGATGCCTACCACTACTACCACCCTTACCCAGGGGGGCTGGATGCCTACCACTACTACCACCCTTACCCAGGGGGGCTGGATGCCTACCACTACTACCACCCTTAGCCAGGGGGGCTGGATGCCTACCACTACTACCACCCTTACCCAGGGGGGCAGGATGCCTACCACTACTACCACCCTTACCCAGGGGGGCAGGATGCCTACCACCACCCTTACCCAGGGGGGCTGGATGCCTACCACTACTACCACCCTCACCCAGGGGGGGCTGGATGCCTACCACTACTACCACCCTTAGCCAGGGGGGGCTGGATGCCTACCACTACTACCACCCTCACCCAGGGGGGGCTGGACGCCTACCACCACCCTTAGCCAGGGTGGGCAGGATGCCTACCACTACTACCACCCTTACCCAGGGTGGGCAGGATGCCTACCACTACTACCACCCTTACCCAGGGGGGCAGGATGCCTACCACTACCACCACCCTTACCCAGGGGGCAGGATGCCTACCACTACTACCACCCTTACCCAGGGGGGCTGGATGCCTACCACTACTACCACCCTTACCCAGGAGGGCTGGATGCCTACCACTACTACCACCCTTAGCCAGGGGGCTGGATGCCTACCACTACTACCACCCTTACCCAGGGGGGCAGGATGCCTACCACTACTACCACCCTTACCCAGGGGGAGGATGCCTACCACCACCCTTACCCAGGGGGGCTGGATGCCTACCACTACTACCACCCTCACCCAGGGGGCTGGATGCCTACCACTACTACCACCCTTATCCAGGGGGGCTGGATGCCTACCACTACTACCACCCTTAGCCAGGGGGGCTGGATGCCTACCACTACTACCACCCTCACCCAGGGGGGCTGGATGCCTACCACCACCCTTAGCCAGGGTGGGCAGGATGCCTACCACTACTACCACCCTTACCCAGGGTGGGCAGGATGCCTACCACTACTACCACCCTTACCCAGGGGGCAGGATGCCTACCACTACACCCACCCTTACCCAGGGGGGCAGGATGCCTACCACTACTACCACCCTTACCCAGGGGGCTGGATGCCTACCACTACTACCACCCTTACCCAGGGGGGCTGGATGCCTACCACTACTACCACCCTTAGCCAGGGGGGGCTGGATGCCTACCACTACTACCACCCTTACCCAGGGGGGGCTGGATGCCTACCACTACTACCACCCTTAGCCAGGGGGGGCGGGATGCCTACCACTACTACCACCCTTACCCAGGGGGGGCAGGATGCCTACCACCACCCTTACCCAGGGGGGGCTGGATGCCTACCACTACTACCACCCTCACCCAGGGGGGGCTGGATGCCTACCACTACTACCACCCTTAGCCAGGGGGGCTGGATGCCTACCACTACTACCACCCTTAGCCAGGGGGGCTGGATGCCTACCACTACTACCACCCTCACCCAGGGGGGCTGGATGCCTACCACCACCCTTAGCCAGGGTGGGCAGGATGCCTACCACTACTACCACCCTTACCCAGGGTGGGCAGGATGCCTACCACTACTACCACCCTTATCCAGGGGGGGCAGGATGCCTACCACTACTACCACCCTTACCCAGGGGGGGCTGAATGCCTACCACTACTACCACCCTTACCCAGGGGGGCTGGATGCCTACCACTACTACCACCCTTACCCAGGGGGGCAGGATGCCTACCACTACTACCACCCTTACCCAGGGGGCAGGATGCCTACCACTACTACCACCCTTACCCAGGGGAGCTGGATGCCTACCACTACTATCACCCTTAGCCAGGGGGCTGGATGCCTACCACTACTACCACCCTTACCCAGGGGGCTGGATGCCTACCACTACTACCACCCTTACCCAGGGGGCAGGATGCCTACCACTACTACCACCCTTACCCAGGGGGCAGGATGCCTACCACCATCCTTACCCAGGGGGGGCTGGATGCCTACCACTACTACCACCCTTACCCAGGGGGGGCTGGATGCCTACCACTACTACCACCCTTACCCAGGGGGGGCAGGATGCCTACCACTACTACCACCCTTACCCAGGGGGGGCAGGATGCCTACCACCACCCTTACCCAGGGGGGCTGGATGCCTACCACTACTACCACCCTCACCCAGGGGGGGGCTGGATGCCTACCACTACTACCACCCTTACCCAGGGGGGGCAGGATGCCTACCACTACTACCACCCTTACCCAGGGGGGCAGGATGCCTACCACTACTACCACCCTTACCCAGGGGGGCTGGATGCCTACCACTACTACCACCCTTACCCAGGGGGCTGGATGCCTACCACTACTACCACCCTTAGCCAGGGGGCTGGATGCCTACCACTACTACCACCCTTACCCAGGGGGGGCAGGATGCCTACCACCACCCTTAGCCAGGGTGGGCAGGATGCCTACCACTACTACCACCCTCACCCAGGGGGGGCAGGATGCCTACCACTACTACCACCCTCACCCAGGGGGGGCTGGATGCCTACCACCACCCTTAGCCAGGGTGGGCAGGATGCCTACCACTACTACCACCCTTACCCAGGGTGGGCAGGATGCCTACCACTACTACCACCCTTACCCAGGGGGCAGGATGCCTACCACTACTACCACCCTTACCCAGGGGGGCTGGATGCCTACCACTACTACCACCCTTGCCCAGGGGGCTGGATGCCTACCACTAATACCACCCTTAGCCAGGGGGGCTGGATGCCTACCACTACTACCACCCTTACCCAGGGGGCCAGGATGCCTACCACTACTACCACCCTTAGCCAGGGGGGCTGGATGCCTACCACTACTACCACCCTTACCCAGGGGGGGCAGGATGCCTACCACCACCCTTAGCCAGGGTGGGCAGGATGCCTACCACTACTACCACCCTCACCCAGGGGGGGCTGGATGCCTACCACCACCCTTAGCCAGGGTGGGCAGGATGCCTACCACTACTACCACCCTTAGCCTGGGGGGGCTGGATGCCTACCACTACTACCACCCTTACCCAGGGGGGCTGGATGCCTACCACTACTACCACCCTTAGCCAGGGGGGGCTGGATGCCTACAACTACTACCACCCTTACCCAGGGGGGGCAGGATGCCTACCACCACCCTTAGCCAGGGTGGGCAGGATGCCTACCACTACTACCACCCTCACCCAGGGGGGGCTGGATGCCTACCACCACCCTTAGCCAGGGTGTGCAGGATGCCTACCACTACTACCACCCTTACCCAGGGTGGGCAGGATGCCTACCACTACTACCACCCTTACCCAGGGGGGGCAGGATGCCTACCACTACTACCACCCTTACCCAGGGGGGGCAGGATGCCTACCACCACCCTTAGCCAGGGGGGCTGGATGCCTACCACTACTACCACCCCCACTCATAGGATGGACAATGCATGACACAACCAGCACACCACAACCTAGGGAATGCAAGAAGAAGACATCCCCCAACACCATGACAAGCGTGTGTAGACTGTGTCAAATGCCTACAACACCGAACATGACTTTGAACATACAATGTGACCCCCTAGCACATGTGCCACACATATATGTGTGTGGCACCCACAATGCAAGCAGGCCATGACCATTGTGGCAATGGGTTCCAAACCCCCATCATCACAGTGACCAAAATGTAAGTGTGGGGTCCATAGCTGAAGCACACTTTGAACATTGTGGCAATGGGGTCCAAACCCCCATCATCACAGTGACCAAAAGGTAAGTGTGGGGTCCATAGCTGAAGCACACTTTGAGCATTGTGGCAATGGGTTCCAAACCCCCATCATCACAGTGACCAAAATGTAAGTGTGGGGACCATAGCTGAAGCACATTTCGAACATTGTGGCAATGGGGTCCAAACCCCCATCATCACAGTGACCAAAAGGTAAGTGTGGGGTCCATAGCTGAAGCACATTTTGAACATTGTGGCAATGGGTTCCAAACCCCCATCATCACAGTGACCAAAATGTAAGTGTGGGGTCCATAGCTGAAGCACACTTTGAACAATGTGGCAATGGGGTCCAAAACCCCATCATCACAGTGGCCAAAAGGTAAGTGTTGACAAAGAAAGAGGTGCAACTGCCAAACTGCATGGATGATTCCTGGTCACAGAACAACAAACACATCAGTGGCAAAGTAGTGTATGTGTCCCATTGCAACATAAATTGGGGGAGCCAAATCCTGCAGTGCAAATAAGACATACCTTTGGCCATGTGCAGACAAACAACACCCATGGGGCTCACACCGTCAACAATCATCAATGACACAATGACAGAAGTGACCATCAGAATGCAGACCCACATATTTGCACCAATGGGCACACACATGCAGATACCCTGTGGAGACTGCAGATGTGAGGTGAACAGATACCATACCATGGCAGCAATGGGACACACAAACCATGATCATTGTGCTGACCGATGACCTAGGAGTCCCAGGGACAGCAGGGGAAACCCACCAAACTACATACAGCCAATGGCACACCCAAGATATGCCAATGCAGTGGTGCAGATGCACAAACACAAACAGGCAGACCCACACTGCACATCATACACAACAGGTGAGGGGGGGTGCCAGTGTCCCCAGGCAACCACACAACACATGAGGAGACCTGAATACCAATCATACAGATGTGCATACAGTGCCACACAAAGGTAACTCATGGATCCAAATCCCCTATGTGGGCAAGGAGGCATTGTCAGATGAGAGGGAGCACAAATCACACATGTCACACAGGCACGTAGGGACAGCAACTGACACAGCAAGACACAGACGCACCACAGCACCACCCCCAGGGCCCCCACAATGTGGTGACCCTGGGCTGCATTACAATCCCACTGTGATGACAAAGCTAAATGTGGTTCACACTGTGAACCACAGTCATGTGTCCTGAGCAACTAACTACCATCACACCTACACAAGCACAAATCAAACAGCATGGCCAGTAAGCCAAGGCCAACATGGAGGCAGGGGCCTAGCCGGGCAACAACTCTCATCTGCACACACTCAACACCACACCCCTCGACCTCCAACAATGTGCAGCAGTGAAGCACACATGCACTGGTGACATTGCACATGCACCCATGCCTATTCCAGGGTGGTGGGTGGGAACCAAGGTGCAGAAACACATCACACATGGACACTCAACAAGACTCCTGAATGTCTGACACACTGCACACTACGCTGTACATGGACATGACGGCAATACCACACCAACCAATGGGATCCCAGCCACAGTCACACACCAATGAAGAAGCCAAGGTCACCCACAAAGAACACACATAGACAAAAACCAACATTGCAGCCCGGACCCTGAGGAGTGCCAGCAGTCACACACACAACGTGTCACAATCACTGAAAGATAACACAAACTGGAAATCACATGACAGGGGCAAACAACAAGTGCCAAGGGGAAACCTGACTGTGACCCATCTGCGTCTGCACACAAACTCAGCCCTGACAGCAAACACACCTATGGGTGACACCCTGATGACCAGTAATGTGCCATGCACCCACATCACAGAGAACCCAGGGAGAAGACTTTGGGGGAACATAGCTCAACTCAGCTAGCATCACAAACAGGTACAACACTAGGGATCACAGCATGCACAGCTAAACGGAAGTGAACACACAGACATGCACATACAACACACACCTTGGGCGCAGGCAATGTCACAGGAGTACACACTGCCATGAGGGGACTCCACTCCTGTGTGAGGAAAGCTGTGCCATATGTTGCCTCAGTAGGGCCCCATCATGTCAGCTGAGCACTTGGTCACACAATCAACAATTAGCACCAAATGAGGGCTCCCGTCACATCAGCCTGGTCATGGAAGTGCCAACGGAATCATCAGCACAGATCCAACACACTTGTATAGCAATGTTGCACTGACAACACAGATGAGTCCTTCCCCATTGATGCCCAAACCTGCATGTCCACTGGAGATGGCCACACGGTCAGGGAAGTAGACGAATTGAACAATGGCAGGCACAACAGATGTGCAGGGGTGGAAGCCACAGATGTGAAATTGCCAATCTAAGTAGGAAATCCCATTGCCAAATACTGAACACATGACACCCTCAGATGCTGCTATGGATGATATGGATACACCACAGGATAGGACACATTCCCCCTGGACCACATGGGTTCCTGCACAGTAACACTTCATTATCATGAGACCAAATATCACCATCACTGCAGCAAGGGCATGGTTAGCATCATCAACATCATGTACATCAGAAGCAAAAGCACTAGAGAACAGAAAGTTGCTTTATTCAGCATATGTGGCATTAAAAGTAGAAGTCCGGTAGAACATAAACAAAGGCCAATGGCCAGTCCATCAACAAAGTCACAAGTGGGTGACAGTGGCAGATGCCACCCTACACATGCCTGCACAAAACCAGGGACAATCCACTAGGAGGGGCAACCAGGGGGTAGGCCAGGCACCGCAGGGACAGGATCAGGGCTCACCAGTAGGAAGCAGGGAAGGGGTGGTGGGTGCTGGAGAGCCACTGACAACTGCAGTGGAGGTGTCTGACATGGTGTGTGCCGGCACAACTGGGGGCATGGCTCAGATGTTGTGGGTGCCGGCACGACTGCAGTGGACCCTGCAGATGGAGTGGACAGGTCCGCCACTGCAGTGCCCAAGTCAGACAGGGTGGTAGTGGACTCCACTGCAGTGCCTACCACCAGGGGAGGAGAATGGGGAACAGGCAAGGTGGGCTGGACAGAGGGGAGGACACCCTCACCACATCAGTGGCACAGACAAGCGCAGCGGGGGTGTGGTGCCGGGAGAGCAAGTGGCAGGGGGAGAAGGCCGGAGCCTCTTGGGGATGGTATATCTGTGGGTGGGGGAACCTGGGGCAGGGTGTGGTGGGGGCACCTGTGGAGTGGGGGCCTGAGGGATGGAGGAAGGAGACCTGGTGCTTGAGCTGCAGGGCGGCGGCGGGGTCTTGCTCTTACCACTCCGGGGGGACTTGCGGGTGGGGGCCTCAGTCTGTCTGCGCCTGGGGGAGGGTGTCCGGGGGCGAGGGGCACTCTGCTCCGTGTGGGGGGGCTTCCTCTTCCCCCTGGATGCTGGAGCAGCTGGATCGGAGGGGAAGAGGCCGAGGTCACTGAGGAAGAGGCGCTGGGTCTTTGGGGTTGCAGGTGAGGCAAGGGAGGGTGCTTTGGAGGGAGAGGCAACTGAGGACTGCGCAGTGCCCGTGGATGCGTGTGTGTGTACCAGGGCCCCATCCCCTGTGAGTCTGGTCTCAGTCCCCTGACTGTGCGTGCGTGTGCGTTTAGTTTGTGGCGTGTGTGTCTGTGTGCTGGACGTGTGTGTGCTGGTGTGTGCCTGTGCCGGTGTGTGTGTGCTTGGGACGGGTAAGGTGCTGGGGAGTGTGGATGGAGCAGAGGCAGGAGGGGTGAGGGACTGTCTGAGGAGGGACACTGCTGCCGTCAGGGAGGAGTCCATTGACCTATTGCCCCTCTGTAGGTCAGACATGCCCGATGAGATGCCCTCCATGAACGACACCAGCTGAGTCAACAGTGCGGTGTGCGCATGGAGGACACTCAGCATGGCTGTCTGCCCTACATGGAGCTGGCGAAGGAGGTACACAGACTCCTCACTCAGGGCAGCAGGGGACACAGGGGCAGGGGTGCGGTGCCTGGCCCAAAGGAGACACGCTCCCGAACATGGGAGCCTCCACGGACCTGGGGAATGGGAGCCGATGGGAGGGCGGTGGTGGTGCTGGTGGTGGCGGGGACAGCAACACTAGCTGGGGTGTGGTGGCTGCTGACACCCGCCTCCACAAGGGAGTCCTCCTCCGAGTTGCTCTGGTCCTCAGCTGAGGTGGATGGTGCTGAGGACTCCTCGGTGTGGCTCCCCTCGCCCTCCGTGCCACTGGGTCCCTCCGACCACTCCTCGGCTGCTGACCCAGTCTGGCTCTCTGGCTCCTCCTGGTCCGTGGAGCTGTCCCCTTCCGTGGCCGTGGATGTATCTGCAAACAATGGGGAAACAGACAGACATCAGTCACCTGCACCAAACGCACACACCACTGTGAGCACAGCACATTACAGAGCAAGCCCTGGCATCATTAGTTGTACATTGCTAAAAGTGCCCTAACTGAACAGGAGAAGCCAATTGTCAGTCTGATGCCAAGCATGGCACTCACATCCCACATGGCCTTGCACCCATCTGTCTGGTGTCTGTTGGATTGCAACACCCCAGTGTGGACACATGCACCAAGTACACAGTAGTTGGACAGTGCAGAGGACACGGTGTGGCATGTGGACATGCACACATCACAGCTCTTGCCACTGAGTCAGTACAGGTTTCCGGATGAAAGGGATGCCCAGAGTCAAATAGGAAATGCATGTGATGCATACCAGCGACAGACACCATGATGCACCCATGTCCTGATAGCCATCGCCACAATGGTGTGCATGTAGCACATGTCACTCCCCTGCAGGACCACCAATAAGTTGACACATGCCATGGCAGAGGCATGACTGCTAAGTCATACATCACTGTCTCAGTGATGTATGAACTGGCAGCCAGACAACAACACTATGCACTGTGTCACAATAGTAGGTCATGGGGAATGCAAGTCCTGGAGCTGCACAAGTGCACATGTACATCCCCCACACAACACATCATCTTAACCCTCATCTGTCCAGGTCATACCGATTGGACATATGGGAGACCTGTGACACTACCCTCTGAACCTGAGCCCCTCACAATTTGCTGTGAATGGGGAACAGCTGCCTGAACTTCACATTTGCATACCCCAGTCTGCACGGGCAGCTGATCAAACACCTATGTGACACACAAGTATCGTCTCCTATGGTCACATCTCCAGGGGCATGCTGAGCCCCTACCAAGAAACACCCCAGCAGTCCTGGCAACTAATCCACAGCACACTGACACAGAGGCAGACACCTGAGGGCTCAAATCACTGTGCACAATGTGTCAGCTGATACACGGGAGTGGGAGTACAGAGTGCATTGCATGGCCTGAAGTAGGCATGACTGTCCTGCTCCACATGAATGAGGGATGTGCCCTGGACAGTGGATAGCTGGCTATGTATGTGTGACACACGTAATCTGCACACTCCTGGCGCCCAAACATTGTTCCCTCCCGCTGCATGGGCGTGTGCCACATACCCCAGGCACATGTGGTGGCTCAGCTCAGCAAGTGGACCGCATATCAAAGCAACACGCAGATCACATGTCCGAACACAGGCGTTGTGTGAACAATGGACCCACCCATGATGCCCACAACAGAGTTAGGGAAACAGATGCTGTCCCCCACCTTTAGTGAAGCAAACTGCAAGGACACAGTCCCAAGTGACACAATTCCCTGAATGTAAGGGCCACACCTGGGTATCAGATGAGCAGTGGGCAGTGCACAATAGAGGGACATGGCTCCTGGACAACATGACTGCTGCACTGTGGCAGTTGAACCAGGCCAGAGGAGGGCACAAAGCATGTAATACAGAGTTCACAGTGCAGTCTTTGACTCACCCCTCCTTGCTGCTGTCTGGCCTTCAGCTGCCCATCCAGGTCTGGAAACACCACTGCCAGGATCTGGAGCATGTGGGGGGTCAGGGTCCGTGTTCCGCCCCTCCTGCGAGGAGGCGACAGCTTCAGCTGGACCCGTGCAATCCTCCGGGTCCAGCCCCGAAGGTCCTGCCACCTCTTCTGGCAGTTGCGGATCCGGCGCTTGTAGACCCCCACGGACCGGACGGCCCGGACGATGTCCTTCCAGATCTCCTGCTTCCGATGGGCATTAACCTGTCAGGATGACAAAGTGAAAAGGCCATTACTACACATGCAACATATCCGTGCATGACACAGTTGTATATACATGTCTCAATCACAGGGGCACATGATGTACACAGGCAGTGCAAAGCTGCCCATGGACAGTTTGCCAGACGTCACTACATGGTATCATTGCATGGGAAGTAGAACCTTGTTCAAATGCACTGTCACTGCACCATACCTGTCCAGTGCATGTCACTACACACTATGGGGGTGACAACTACTCAGTGAGCCTGCTAGCCAGTGGCGTGCAGACTTCCAGCCTTGCTAGTCAGACAAAATGCACATTCAGAAAGGCAGTGCACAGAACACTCACCTGCTCCCCTGGTGTCCCATACAGCTTGCTGTACTGTGGAAGTAGGCTGTCCAGCAGGGCCTGGTTCTCTTCAAGGCCGAAGGCTGGGGCTCTCTCCACAGTACGTGCCATTGCAGGGTCCAGAGGGGCAGAGACAGCAGCAGTGCAGTGGCAGATGTCGTCCTGGAGCATGTAGTGCAGGCAAGTGAGCTCTCAGGGGAACAGCCAGCAATATATATGTGCTGGAGAGGCAGATACTGTCCCTTGTGTCCAAAGTGATAGGTCCAAGTCGTTTGCATCTTCTGAATCTGGCCAATCCATGAAATAGCAGCACCAAAACACGCCCACAGCATCCTTCAAATCTTCAACTTCATGACATACATGATTTTGCAACATTGTTGTGGGTGACCAACTGATTTTCCAGCAACCGACTCGTTCGAAATTCGAAACGCGTCCGTTGCCAGGCAAGCCCATTGTCAATGGGTGCGCACCGATCGGTCCATTGCGGTACAACGCGTACAGGGGTACAACGCGTACCCGCACACATTGAATGCAATGGGCCGGCCGGAGGCACCGATCGGTCCATTGCAGTACAACGCGTACAGGGGTACAACGCGTACCCGCACACATTGAATGCAATGGGCCGGCCGGAGGCACCGATCGGTCCATTGCAGTTCAACGCGTACAGGGGTACAACGCGTACCCGCACAGATTGAATGCAATGGGCCGGCCGGAGGCACCGATCGGTCCATTGCAGTTCAACGCGTACAGGGGTACAACGCGTACAGGGGTACAACGCGTACCCGCACACATTGAATGCAATGGGCCGGCCGGAGGCACCGATCGGTCCATTGCAGTTCAACGCGTACAGGGGTACAACGCGTACAGGGGTACAACGCGTACCCGCACACATTGAATGCAATGGGCCGGCCGGAGGCACCGATCGGTCCATTGCAGTTCAACGCGTACAGGGGTACAACGCGTACAGGGGTACAACGCGTACCCGCACACATTGAATGCAATGGGCCGGCCGGAGGCACCGATCGGTCCATTGCAGTACAACGCGTACAGGGGTACAACGCGTACCCGCACACATTGAATGCAATGGGCCGGCCGGAGGCACCGATCGGTCCATTGCAGTACAACGCGTACAGGGGTACAACGCGTACCCACACACATTGAATGCAATGGGCCGGCCGGAGGCACCGATCGGTCCATTGCAGTTCAACGCGTACAGGGGTACAACGCGTACCCGCACACATTGAATGCAATGGGCCGGCCGGGGGCACCGATCGGTCCATTGCAGTACAACGCATCACTGTACATGTGACTGGCATATGTCAGCATGCCTGTCTCAGATGGACATATGCCAGCCACAGATAGCTCCCAGGGAGTGAGGGGCACACCTACATCACGACAGCCTGTCCAAACTTTATCATAAGGCATGTAAGGCTTCATTTCCTATTGTGTGTATGTTGGTGTACATGTTGTCCTGTGGGTGTCACCTGTGGGCAGCCACCCCCAGGCTGTGCACGTGTTCATGGGGACAGGATCCTGGGTGTTACGTGTACATGACCACTGTGATGTGCAACTGTTCATATCAGTGCATGTGCCATGGTCACATTTCACGGTGGTGTATGTGTATGTCATGTCACATACCCCGTGAGTCCCATGTGGGATGGTATGTTTGAGCCAGGGTGTCCTAGTGGCACAATAGTGATGGTCCTCCACAGTCTTTGTGCATGTAGTGTTTACAATGTCTCTGATTTCATGTGCACAATGGGAGACAGTCTCCACATCCAGGTTGTGTGTGCATGGACTTTGATGTTGTGCGTGTGTGTGTCACATACGTCCATGTCTGTCCTGCCGTGGCAAGTGGGGCCACTACCTGTGGGGGTCATGGTTGTTTTCCTGTGGTGTATACATGATACTCCATGTAATGCCAGTGTCCATGTGGCAATACAGGGTCCCTGGGAATGTACCTGTCGTTGAGCTGTGGTGCCTGGGGCACATCTGTCCTCACATGTCACTGTGGGGGGTGATTGTGACACGGCAGCAGGAGATGGGAACTGTGACACGGCCTCATGATATCCAATGGGCCAACCTGAGAATAATTGATGCCACCTGCTGGACCGTGTTGACAGATGTTGGCCATGTATGTACCATACATGTCCTTCCGGAACTGCACACTTCATGTAGTTGTGCCTCATAATGATGTATGTTGGGATCTTGAGTGTGTTCAATGCCGCATATGTGGGGTGACTGACAATCTTGCTTACTTCTCCTCTGCACTGCAGGGCTCCTGCTGTCCATCGACCATTCCCAGACCTGGCAACGATGGTGGAACGGGACAGCATCCGACGGTACCGCTTCACCAGGCAGCTGATTGAGGATTTGGCAGTGCAGTTGTCCCCACATTTGCAGCCTGGCCGGCCGTATCCTACAGCGCTGACCTCCAAGGTGAAGGTGATGGCAGCCCTACACTTCTTTGCCACCGGTACATTCCAACATACTGTGGCGACTGCTGGTGGGATGTCACAGACCATGTTGAGCCGTGTGCTCCGCGATGTTTTGGCGGCAATGTTGCTATTCCTGAACCGGTACATCTATTTCCCTAGACTGCGACGACTCACTGACGTGAAGAGTGACTTTTATGCCCTGGGGAGGATGCCGCATGTCATTGGCTCCATTGATGGGACACATGTGGCTTTGGTACCACCACAGGCCCAGGAGCAGGCCTACAGGAACCGCAAGCACTACCACTCGGTCAAAGCACTGGTGGTGTGTCTTGCAGACATGACCATCACACACGTGTGTGCCCGTTTCCCTGGTTCAGCACACGATGCCTTTGTGATGAGGAGTAGTCGCATCCCCAGGATGATGGCACAGATGCAGAACCAGCGTGCCTGGCTTGTCGGTGTGTACTGACTTTGTGCCATTGTGTGTGATCTGATCTGTAGTATTCCGCCCACTTTTCCAAGTCAGCTAATGTGCACTTGTCTGTCCGTAGGTGACTCGGGATACCCCAACATGCCGTGGTTGCTGACACCCCTCAGGAACCCTGTGACACCAGCCCAGATGCGCTACAATGAGGCACATGGTCGGACCAGGAGAGTGATTGAGCGGACATTTGGTCTCCTGAAGAGCCGCTTCCGCTGCCTGGACAAGACCGGAGGGTCCCTCCCATATGCCCCTGCGAAAGTGTGCAAGATTATCATCGTCTGCTGCATGCTCCACAACCTGGCAGTGCGGAAGGAGTTGCCTCTCATCCAGGATGACAATGACCAACATCCGCCACCTGTGGAGGATCCTGGCCTGGACCACGATGCCAGTGACGATGATGATGATGATGATGATGGTGATGTCCGCACACAGCTCATCACCAACTTCTTTAGCTGAATGTGAGTATCCTGAGGTGTCATGTCAATGATGTGAGTTGGCATGATGTGTGGGTGGTGCTCTGGTGCTGTTGGAGTGTGTCCATGGGCTACTTGACTGGATGTGTGTTGCGATGTGTGCTAACAGGTGGGCTGTACTCACCAACAGTGTTGACATGCTAACTTGGTTCTGGGTGGGTATCTTGTAACATGTATTGTGCATGAGTTTTGCTGTTCTGTCCTGTACTCCATTGCTTTTGACTGTGTGTCATTTGTGTCCTTCACAGGGTACTTTCAGATTCGTTTGGTCAACTGTGTCCACCGACGACGTGATTGCACTTCCAGGGTGGTAGCTGTTGTGTCCCTACAGGTGATGTGCGCCACACCCATGGACTTCCTTCCGTCTACAGTTGTTGACTGTGTGCCCGCTGCCAGGCGGGATTACCTTGCATCTGTAGTGGTTACGACATGTTGCAACTGTGTAATAAACCTGTGCTTCACTTTGTGATGTGCGTTGTCTGTGGTCACACATTTGACTGCCATTTGCTTACTGCACCTGTGGGCTACTTGACTACAACTGGGAATGGGTGTGGTGTCTGTGCATTGCACCGTCTTCCCTGGCAACATCAGTGTAGGCAATGAGTCAGATGGCCTAGGTGTGTATGTGTTGTGTAGCCCTGGTGGTGTGTCTCCCTCATATGTGTCACGTTGCCTTTACTCACATGCCTGTGTTGTCCTTGCTGTTGCAGTTCGCATACACAGTGTAATTTTGCAGTTCATCATCCCCATAACAGCACCCACTTTGGAATCACGACAGAGGCAAGTATGGTGTATTAGTGTGTTTATTGTGATACATTTGTGTTAATAGTGCATAGGATGGGTAGTGCTGTACATAAATCTTGCAATCCGAAGTTCCTAGGTGAATTGAAAGTCCTGGTAGACAGGATCCCCAGTATTGGGGCCACAGTTGTCTGACACATTGGTCCAACTTGTACTCCCCATGCAATGTGTGGGAGTAGTGTTGCCGTCAACAGGGTGAACAGTCTGTGCACAAAGGCGAACATCCAGAACAGGTTCAGGCTTCCTGGGAGTTGCGCTTGCCCATCGGCCTCTCACTTTTCCCTCCTCGGACGACCCCTCTTCTTGGGGGGGGGCCCCTCAAGTACAGGCTGCTGCGCTGCAGGGGACTCTCCGCCAGAGTCATCCTCCCTCCCTGTGGCAGTTGCAGTTTGTTCGGCACCAGATGTTGTTGGCACACAGGGAGGTGTGGACTGGTTGCTGTTCATCTGGCGGAGGCATTGTAAAATGTCCCTGTGCACCGCCGTCATCTCATGCAGTGCATCCCACTTGGACTCCACGCGGGACATGTGTGACTCCACGTGGGACATGTGGGAGTCCAAGCGGGCATGATGGGCAGCCTGCTGCTGTTTCATGTCTCTGAGGAGCCCCACTACCTGGCTGAGGTCTCCGGTGCTGGACTGGTACGCATCAGCTATGCGTACCAGTTGTGGGTCATCATGCACACCAGCAACGTCTGCAAGCAGCGACCTCTGTCTCCCACCCCTCCCACCACCCCTGCTGACATGTGCAGTGTGTGCAGTGGCACGCACAGATAACCCTGGTCCACCTTGGGGGTTGGTGGTGGTGGTGGTGTCCATGGCCCCAGGTTGGTCCAGGGTCCCTGTGCTGGTGTTGCTCCTTGTTCTGTCCATGTCAGCAGGGATGATATTTGTGGAAACACCACCGCCCTGCTGGACAACCTCGCCAACCTCGGACTCAAGCAACTGGTGAACACGCCCACCCACTACGCCGGCCACACGCTTGACCCCGTCTTCTCTTCCAGCAAGCACATCTCCTTCAGCCACGCCACCGGACTCCACTGGACCGACCACAGCTGCGTCCACTTCAGCTTCAGAAAGACTGCGACCCACCACCACCCGCAACAGGCTCCCCGCCGGAGCTGGAGCAAGATCACCGCCGAGCAGCTCACCGCCTCCCTCAGCCAGAACACACCCACCAACACAACGGACCCAAACGAAGCAGCCAGCAACCTCGCCAAGTGGCTGACCGCCTGCGCCGACGACCTCGCACCACTAAAAAACCCTCCCAGCAGACCCGGAAGCAAGAAAACCCCTTGGTTCACCAACGAACTCAAGGAATCCAAGAAGAACTGCCGCACTCTCGAGAAAGCCTGGCGACTCGACCAGACCACAGACAACAGGACCGCCCTCAAGCACGCCACCCGCAAACACCACCAGCTGATCCGTGCCACCAAGAAGTCGGCACTCAAAGAACGACTGGACAACAACGCCCACGACAGCAAGGAACTTTTCAGCATCGTCAAAGAGTTCTCCAACCCCAGCGCCGGAAACAACGACATCACCCCCTCGCAAGACCTCTGCAACTCACTCGCCGCGTTCTTCCACCGCAAGATCACCGACATACATAACAGCTTCGACGCACAGACCACGCACCCTACCGCCGAACCAACGCCCGCCACCACCACCCTCTGCAACTGGACCCCGATCAGCACCGAAGACACCACCCGCACGATGAACTCCATCCACTCCGGATCACCAACCGACCCCTGCCCACACCACGTCTTCAACAAAGCCGACGCCACCATCGCACCCCATCTCCGGGACATCATCAACTCCTCCTTCCACACCGCCACCTTCCCGGAGAGCTGGAAGCACGCCGAGCTTACCGCCCTCCTGAAGAAACCAACGGCGGACCCCACCGACCTCAAGAACTACCGTCCCATCTCGCTCCTTCCGTTTCCGGCCAAAGTCATCGAGAAGACCGTCAACAGACAGCTTGCCGCCTTCCTCGAGACGAATGGATCCCTCGACCCCTCGCAGTCCGGGTTTCGGGCCAACCACAGCACCGAGACCGCCCTTATCGCAGCCACCGACGACATCAGAACCCTAACCGACAACGGGGAAACAGCAGCCCTCATCCTCTTGGACCTCTCCGCGGCGTTCGACACCGTCTGCCACCGCACCCTAGTGAAGCGCCTCAGCAACATCGGAATCCGAGAGAAAGCACTGGAATGGATCATCTCGTTCCTCGCCGGAAGAACCCAGAGAGTCCGCCTCCCCCGTTCAGATCCGAGGCCACCGAAGTCATCTGCGGCGTTCCACAAGGATCTTCACTCAGTCCAACCCTCTTCAACGTCTACATGAGCCCCCTCGCAGCCATCGCATGCCAACACAACCTCAACATCATCTCCTACGCCGACGACACCCAGCTGATCCTCTCCCTCACCAACGACCCCACCACCGCCAGAGCCAACCTACACGACGGGATGAGAGACGTCGCCGACTGGATGAGGAACAGCCACCTTAAACTGAACTCAGACAAGACGGAAGTCCTCATCCTGGGCTCATCACCCTCCGCCTGGGACGACTCTTGGTGGCCCCCGGCCCCTGGGCACCGCGCCCAAACCAACGGACCACGCACGCAACCTGGGCTTCATCCTGGACTCCTCCCTGTCGATGACCAGACAAGTCAACGCCGTCTCATCTTCGTGCTTCAACACCCTGCGCATGCTCCGCAAGATCTTCAGATGGATCCCCACTGAAACCAGGAAGACCGTCACCCAGGCACTCGTCACCAGCCGACTGGACTATGGGAACACCCTCTACGCCGGAACCACAGCCAAACTTCAAAAAAGACTCCAGCGCATCCAGAACGCCTCCGCACGACTCATCCTGGACATCCCCCGACACAGCCACATCACCGGACACCTGAAAGACCTGCACTGGCTCCCCGTCAGCAAGAGAATCACGTTCAGACTCCTCACCCACGCACACAAGGCCCTCCACGACCTGGGCCCCAAGTACCTCAACGACCGCATGACCTTCTACACGCCCACCCGCCAGCTACGATCAACCAGCCACGCCCTCGCCACCGTACCACGCATCCGCAGAGCCACCGCCGGAGGAAGATCCTTCTCCTACCTGGCAGCCAAGACCTGGAACTCCCTCCCCACTCATCTTCGGCGAACCCAGGACCATCTCTCCTTCAGGAAGCAGCTCAAGACCTGGCTGTTCGAGCAGTAACTTACCCCCTCCCCCAGCGCCTTGAGACCCTCCCGGGTGAGTAGCGCGCTCTATAAATGCCGTGATTGATTGATTGATTGATTGATTGTGGTGACAGTCGTTGGAGGGGTGGGTGCAGGGGGTGCAGCTGGTGGTCCTGCTGGTGCTGCAGCTGGTGGTCCTGCTGGTGCCTCATGTTGACTTGCACCGGATGTGCCAGGTTGGTCTTCATCGTCCGAGGAGGACAGAGGCTGTACAACGCCAGTGAGCTCCGCATCCTCTTGAGCCTGGGACTGGGACTCCTCAGTGTCTGCTGCTGTGTCCCCATCATCACCTGTTTTTGGGAGACACAAACAATGTATGTTATGTTTCTGCAGGCATCAATGGTTGACACACATGACAGTTGTGACTGTGCCTCTGGGTGCGGGCCTGTACATTGCATTGTCCTAAGTCGTCACAGTCAGGGGTTGATATTGGTGTGGCACATTGTCCTGCATTATTTGGGCATTTCTATGTATTTTTTGGGGTGTGAACATGGTCTGCATTGGTTGTGTTTGGTTGACAGCCGGCCCTCCTTCCCACCCACCCAGCCAGTCAGTTATCCCACCATGGAACGTGCTTGCGTTGCAGGGAGTGGAAGTTGTCTCTCAGGATGTCAGTCAGTGGTGTCCTGCTGTTTGTTGGTGCACAGTTGGCAGCAGGGCCTTGTGCTCCCCACAGCAGTAGCCAGTGTCAGCCATCTTGTGAGTCCTTCTCCACTCCCTGTGATGTGAGCATGGTTCAGGGTGGTGTTGATGGGACAGTTGTGGGGGTGACCAATATCAGTGGCTACGACTCCCATCATGCTATTGCCTCCACCCCCCTTCCCAGCATGCCCATGCTTCCTTCCTTTGACTCTGCTTCCCTGTGGGGTGGGGTGGCTGTGCTGACAGGATGGCTGGGAGTGTTGTCCTGGCAGTTGTTTGGCTAAAAGTCCCAAGAGTGGCCCTGTGCTTCACACAACATAACCCAGGGTGGTGGTTCTTTGTGGGATCTTGTGTTAGGATGGGGGGCATTGCATTCTACCAGGTGGGTTCTGTGGAGTTTGTGTTGGGGTGTGTGTGAGGGGAGGTGCTTGTGACTATGGTCAGTGCTGCAAGTCCTCCTTCCCACCCAGCTAGCCAGATATCCCACCATGGAACGTGCTTGCATTGCAGGGAGTGGAAGTTGTCTCTCAGGATGTCAGTCAGTGGTGTCCTGCTGTTTGTTGGTGCACAGTTGCCAGCAGGGCCTTGTGCTCCCCACAGCAGTAGCCAGTTTCAGCCATCTTGTGAGTCCTTCTCCACTCCCTGTGATGTGAGCATGGTTCAGGGTGGTGTTGATGGGACAGTTGTGGGGGTGAGCTATGTCTGTGACTACGACTCCCATCATGCTATTGCCTCCACCCCACTTCCCAGCATTCCCATACTTACTTGCTTTTGTGGGGAGTTCAGTGTGTGTGGGTGTGAGAGCAATGGCAAGATGGCTGACAGTGGTGTCCTGCTGTTGGTTGGTGTGCAGTACCCAGCATGCCCTTGTGCTCCCCACGACACAGCAATAGTGTCAGACATCTTTGATGGGCCTTTCCACTCTTTGTGGGATGTGCATGCGTGAGTGTGAGCTTGCTGGGCCATGTGGTGGGGGATGTAGAGCTGTGACTACGACTCCCATCATGCTATTGCCTCCTCCCCCTTCCCAGCATGCCCATGCTTCCTTCCTTTTGACTCTGCTTCCCTGTGGGGTGGGCTGGCTGTGCTGACAGGATGGCTGGGAGTGTTGTCCTGGCAGTTGTTTGGCTAGAAGTCCCAAGAGTGGCCCTGTGCTTCACACAACATAACCCAGGGTGGTGGTTCTTTGTGGGATCTTGTGTTAGGATGGGGGCATTGCATTCTACCAGGTGGGTTCTGTGGAGTTTGTGTTGGGGTGTGTGAGGGGAGGTGCTTGTGACTATGGTCAGTGCTGCAAGTCCTCCTTCTCACCCAGCTAGCCAGATATCCCACCATGGAACGTGCTTGCATTGCAGGGAGTGGAAGTTGTCTCTCAGGATGTCAGTCAGTGGTGTCCTGCTGTTTGTTGGTGCACAGTTGGCAGCAGGGCCTTGTGCTCCCCACAGCAGTAGCCAGTGTCAGCCATCTTGTGAGTCCTTCTCCACTCCCTGTGATGTGAGCATGGTTCAGGGTGGTGTTGATGGGACAGTTGTGGGGGTGAGCTATGTCTGTGACTACGACTCCCATCATGCTATTGCCTCCACCCCACTTCCCAGCATTCCCATACTTACTTGCTTTTGTGGGGAGTTCAGTGTGTGTGGGTGTGAGAGCAATGGCAAGATGGCTGACAGTGGTGTCCTGCTGTTGGTTGGTGTGCAGTACCCAGCATGCCCTTGTGCTCCCCACGACACAGCAACAGTGTCAGACATCTTTGATGGGCCTTTCCACTCTCTGTGGGATGTGCATGCGTGAGTGTGAGCTTGCTGGGCCATGTGGTGGGGGATGTAGAGCTGTGACTACGACTCCCATCATGCTATTGCCTCCTCCCCCTTCCCAGCATGCCCATGCTTCCTTCCTTTTGACTCTGCTTCCCTGTGGGGTGGGCTGGCTGTGCTGACAGGATGGCTGGGAGTGTTGTCCTGGCAGTTGTTTGGCTAGAAGTCCCAAGAGTGGCCCTGTGCTTCACACAACATAACCCAGGGTGGTGGTTCTTTGTGGGATCTTGTGTTAGGATGGGGGCATTGCATTCTACCAGGTGGGTTCTGTGGAGTTTGTGTTGGGGTGTGTGTGAGGGAGGTGCTTGTGACTATGGTCAGTGCTGCAAGTCCTCCTTCCCACCCAGCTAGCCAGATATCCCACCATGGAACGTGCTTGCATTGCAGGGAGTGGAAGTTGTCTCTCAGGATGTCAGTCAGTGGTGTCCTGCTGTTTGTTGGTGCACAGTTGGCAGCAGGGCCTTGTGCTCCCCACAGCAGTAGCCAGTGTCAGCCATCTTGTGAGTCCTTCTCCACTCCCTGTGATGTGAGCATGGTTCAGGGTGGTGTTGATGGGACAGTTGTGGGGGGGCAATATGTGTGACTGCGACTCCCATGATGCTATTGGCTACACTGACTTGGCCAGCATACACAGAATTCCTTCCTTTGAGTGGTCTTCACTGTGTGTTGGTGTTGTTGTGGTGGCTACATGTCTGGATGTGTTTGTTAGTTCTATTTGTGCCACTGCCTAGCTGTAGTTGTAGTTGTGTTTGTACATGTGTTGGCACAGTTGGATGTGACTTTTTTGATGGCATGTGTTGTGTTTATCTGACTGACATACACATTTTGGGATGATTCTGTTCTGGTTGCTGTGTAATTGCTATGAGTGCATGGTTTGACTTTCCCCTTGACAGTGATGTGTGTGTTTTGTGGCAGTATATTGTGTACATTTGTTGTGTACTCACCAGGCTCTGGGATGTCCTCTAGTCCATATACGCTCACTGGCGGAAGGATGGCCCGCACCTTCTCCTCCCAGGGCCTGAGGTATATTGGCTTGGCAGGAGGGCCACTGCCGGTGTATTGGCTGTTGATGTAGTCTTTCTTCAGCAGGTCCCGTACCCTCCTGCGCACGTCATACCACCTGTTCTGGATGTCGCTCTTTGTGCGCTGACATGGTGATTGTGCGTTCACCCTGTTGATGATCCTCTCCCACATCTTGGTTTTCTGGGAGATGGGGGTCTGTTGGACCAGTGTGCCAAACAGCTGTGGCTCTACCCTGAGGATCTCGTCTACCATGACTTCCAATTCACAATCTAGGAACTTGGGATTCTTCTTGGGGGGCATGGTGATGGGTGGTGATGGTGAGTGATGTGTGTGTTGGTGTGCAGGTGAGGGTGTGTGAGTGTGTGTTTTGCTGGGTGTATGTGAGGTAGGTATTTGTTGGTGGGCTGCTGGTGTGTGGCTTGTGTGAGGGATGAGCTGTGGGTGTGTGGTTGCTTTCTCTTGGGTGCTGGCAGTGGAATGGCATTTGCAAAGGCTCATGGTTGTGATTTGTGTCCTTTATATAGGTGGAGTTGTGGGTGTGTCTTTGTTCTCTGTCCCCACCCCCCAGTATTTATTGGCTTGGTAATTGCTTGTTTGGCCTTTTTTTGTGTGATTTTTCCTTTGTACTGTCTGTGTATGTTGGAAACGTTCTTGTGACCGAGTCGGACCCTGCATTTGTCTCGTACGGTCTTCTCCGTTTCGTTCACGCTGTGTTTGTGCAGTTTTCTATGCTGCGTACGCGTCGGTCGCGGTGTTTTGTGTTGCTTCGGCTCGGTTTTGTATGCGTGTCGGTCGTGCGGCTTGGCCTCCGTCCGACTAGCTCGTGGTTTTCGCGCCTTGCATCGTACTTTGCGGTTTGGAGTTCGCGTGTACGTTTCGGTCGGATTTGTTCCGGGTGCGTGTCGGTCGGTTGGATTCGCGTGTTTTTCCGGCCGGATTGCTGTTTTCCGTGCGGCTCGGTCGGTCGACTTGGTTTCGGTACGTGTCGGTCGGATTTTTCACGCCTTGCATCGTACTTGGCGTGTCGGGCGCCACAGGTACGTGTCGGTCGGTATTATTTCCGGATCCGAGTCGGTCGGTGCTTTTTCCGGCCCGAATCGGAATCGACCCCTAAGTGTGTTATTTGTACATTCACTTAAGAGTTTGTGCATTTTGAGAGTATTGTAGAATTTTGTTCAGTCCGAGCTTTGATCTAACATTCCATGTTGTATTTGACCTGTGTTATGAAAGGAATGAAAGTTGACAAATACAAATATGCATCTATTGTAATGTTGATAGGATTTACTAATTATCTTACCTGGACGTAATGGATATGCTTTTCAATTTCAATATTTGTTTAACAAATAACATTTAAAACACAACTTTTTGTGATCCGTTGCATATCCATTGTGTCAAATTAGTTTATGTCAAGCTGATATTGTGTACCTTTACCTTACTTTCAACCACAAAAATCTTTAAATTTAAAAATATCTAAATTCACACAAAGTTTTTAAAGATTTTCAACACTTTTACACTAAAATCAACAAAAACATAATCCTTCAGAATGCATTGCTGCCTTCTACATACACACTGTAATCAAAGATAGCTAATGTGCTGAAGATGCCGCAATACATAATTTAAAAGTTTAATCATACGATTATGCAAAACAAATACAAACCTCTTTAACCAAACCTTTCACCTCTTTTGAATGCCTGATTCTAAAACATGTTTTAAAATGATCAGTTCTTACTATTTGGAAGCTCTTAGAAATTGTATATAAACATTGGCTTGCTAAATGTTTGGTGAAGACTGTACAATGTCAGTTCTTGTATTCAGTGCTATAATATCCCTTTTAAATAAAGTTCATTGATATGCAATATTGCACATATGAATTCAAAATGTCTAGCTTTTTTTTTACCTTCCTTTTTAGTTGGATGGACTGGCCAAAGATCATTAGATCAGTATCTTGGGTAAATTAGACAATCCTCGGCTGTGAGGCAGACTCGAGTACTATCTACCAACAGTGAGGAAGAGCAAGCAGAGTAAGTGCATCCACTCAGAGACTAACAAGACAACTCATGAAGGTTCCGGATGGAGGCTGTAGTGCTAACTGGTGTGGGGGGTAGAGGTGGACTCCACTAGCCAGAAGGAAGCAGATATTATGGCCCCTCCTAGCCTTGAGAAAGACCTATCAGTGTTGTCTGAAGAGCAGGCCTCATCTGGGATTGCATCGACTTCTTCCTTAATTCCAGAGGTTCCCATACCAACACCAACAATCATGAATCTTCAGCCCGAACATACCACAGCCCTCTTGTGTAGGCCACTCCCTTCATCAGATTATGTGTCCTTAGCTGCTCTCAAGGGGAACCTGAGGCCTATCAGAGAAGTTCAGGGAGTAATCTCTTGACATCTCTGGGTCTTAGTTGGAGAAGTCTGGATACTCCCAGAGATTGTCACTAAACAGCTCCGAAATCTATGTGGCCTCATGACCTCCTTGATAGCACGTCTAACATGTGTCTTCCTCCCTCGCCCTACCTATTGTTGTCCCATTTCCCAGTTCGTCTGTCATCCCTATTTCCCCTGCTACTCCTGTGTTCTCTTCTTCCTGTGGGGTGTCTGGTCTTGCCACGGGCAGCAGTTATTGTGGTGACTAGTGAGACAGTTGATTATCAGGAACGTTTTGACCCAAGCCGAGATCATGGCTCAGGCACCTGTTATGCTTTGAGGGAATTACTTTATTATAGTTTAGGACAGTGAGCTTTGATTCTGAACGTTGGTGTTTTGGGACAAAATTAAGAGCTCTTTTTAAGTCCTGATTTTTGTTGGGTTTTTATGGACATTTATTTTTAATTGGTTCTTTTTGTATCTAAACCTCTTTCCTTGTCATTTCTTTTATGTGTTTATAAATTGTCCTCTCTCCTCCCATCGTTGCATTTGTAAGGCTCCCTTTTATGTAATGTTGTTTATTCCCAAGGACAGTTAATAAGTTTCCTTAAATTAAAATTTTTGAAACAAATCCTTTTTTGAATGATCTATAACAAATTCTAATCTTTAAAACATTACAGTCTTTCTTTCTTTTAAAATGTTTCTAGATAAATGCGATGTATGTCAGGAAAAATAAATCTTTAGTTATTTAGGAGATGCTTTCAATATCATAATGACATTTTTATATGCAATTCACTCTTAAGGTACACAAAGAACAGAGCATAAATAGCACTTTCCTATGTAGTATCTTCAAAATGAAACGTTCATCATGGATGGAATGTAGTCACAGGTTTTTATAAAAATATAAAGTATACACTATTTTTTTTGGGAAAATGTGAGGTAAGTCTGTTAAGGATAGATTTGAGAAATTTCCCAAAACAGAAGTTCTTTTGGGGGGTTTATCTGATTATTCTACTTATGCAATATTGGTAGTGAGATTGAGAGTGTGCTTGTTTTGTGGGGGATTGAGTTGCTGGTAGCAGATGTTGTGATGGTAGAGGTTATGGTGGTGGAGGTGATGCAGCTGGAAGTATTGCACGTTTGTGGCGGAAGTGTGAGATAGACAGAAGGTGGGTTTCTTCTATGTTGAGGTACGTCTGTAGAATCTTGTGCATACGTTGGCTGTGAAGAATGACAATGGCATGATTTGCTTATTGACTCATTCATCTTGCCAAGGCATATTGCCTTGCACTCTCCTCCTGACAGCAGATTGTCTATCATGGAGAGGGGTGCCAACTGGGCAGTTGTGGGGGTGGGGGATGATGAATGTGGGATCACCAGGGATGTTCTCTCCCTCAGATGAATGAGAGAAGACCAGAGATGTGTCATCATGGGAGAGGAGTGTGTAGGAGATTGTACAGCTTTACCTGCTAGTTGAACTGTATGATGGTGAGTCTTGTATAGGTGAAACATGCATCTGTGGCTGGGGATGGCTAATTCCGAGAACTAATTTTGGAAGACTGCTGCCTGGCCATGAAGAGGCCTTTTTAGAGATGTTTCATGTTGGAGCAACAATATCTACCTCTTTGTCCAAATTCCTCCTCCTCCTCTATTAGCTTCTGCTCCTCCTCCTCTTCTTGAGCAGCGTTAGCCGCTGAGATTGTTTCTTGGATGAGGATTTAATTGTCTTCTTGGTTTACCCACCATCCTCCACTTGTAGATCATTTAGCATCATCATCCACTTGAATGGTTATGGTACCTAAATGAAGCAGATGTAAATAGTTGAAGTACATCAAATAAGGTTTGGGTCTAAAGTTCAACATAGTACTTTAATTCACATTATTCTGAAAAAAGAAAGTTAGTATCATGTGAAAATAAAGAAACATATGCAATTAAGGGTTGATCCATGCAAGGAATTATTATATCTCAACAATGTCAACTCACCTGCTTGAGCCACTGATGCTTGATTTCTTGATGACTCCGATGATGTCTGCTGCTGAACCAGTGTCCTCACAGTTAGTGTTGCCGAGGTATCTTTTGATCTAGCAGCTATGCAGAGAAGCATTATGTTCAGTGTCTATTGTCAATCTGTAAAAGTGATCATGGCCACAAATGGTGACACAGTAGAGATAAGTACATGAAAGGAAAACAATCAACACCAATGAAAAACGCTTTCAACATTTTGAATAATAACATGTTTATGAAAAATAAGTTATTGAAAGGACTAATGATAAGATGTAGAAGTTAAGATCAGAGGTTTCCTGACTTACTTGGCCTTACGAATGGCAGAGAGCCTAATTGCTGCTGCCAGGATGCCCCCTGATATCATCTGTGTTGATGTTCATATGGTGGGCACGAGGGACTGTTGTATTACAAAAGCTGACAGGAGAGAGAGAGACAGACATTCATGAGGGAGAAAGCCATCCTAAATCATACATGAATATGATATGTTGCTGGTGTAAACATAAAGTTTGAGACCCTCTGTTAGAAATGGGGGTCTCTAGTTGGCAATGGCGGGCCACTGTCCAAGTAGGGACCCTTCTTCCTAAGTCAGAGTGAGAGGGCTACCCTCTTTAATACCCCTGCTCAACCCTGTGGTAACGTAGCACGAGCAGGTAGGCTTATCTCAGAGGCAGGGTGTGAAGCATTTATGATCATACACAGTAACACAATGAGGAACACTACAAAGGGACACCACACAAGTAGTTATTATAAAAAATAAGTATCTTTATATAAAGGCAGATTTATCACAAGACCAATAACTGTAAAAGCCACAATACTGTCAAAAATAGGATAGCTGTTGAAGGTCTGTCAAAAATAGTTCAAAGGTTGCAAAAATAAGGTTCAAGTTCAAAGCAGTGGTCTCTGCGACCCTTTCTTTCACAAAGTACCTGGGTTTAGTTGCAAAACCAACAAAGGGTCGCAAAGAAGCTGTAGCGATGATTCTCGGCACGCGAGGCCGGCGATGCGTTGAAATCCTTGCCGCAAGGGAGGATGATGCGCCGATCTGCGGGATGCGTGCGGAGACGATGCGACAAACTTCTGCACGCTGGACCACCGATGCGATGACATTCTTGCCGCGTGGGAGAAGTCGATGCGGTGATCCTGTTGCGCTGTGCGATCGTGTTGCGATGCGAAGACAAGACGCTCCGCGAGGGAGCGACGAAATTCGGTGTGATGCGATCAAAGTGGCGAACGCACGGCGTCCGCACTGCGATGTCTCGAAGCGATGATTTCTGTCAGGGTTGCGAGTGCGCGGCGACAGCAGCGCGATGATCTTTCCAGCGCGTCTCGGCTGCAGCGGCTCGCAACGGGCGTCAGCGATGGTTTCGGGTTGCGGGCCCTCGGCGGCAGCAGCGCGATGATTTTCCCAGCGCTCTCGACTGCAGCGGCCCGCAAAGATGCGTTAGCGTCGATCTCTTACCCTCTTCTCTCTGATGCAAACTAGAGGCCCTGGAACTCACAGGAGCCTCCTCAGCAGATAGCAGTCCTCGCAGGGAGGAAGCAGGAGGTTGGTGGTGGAGTCTGTTGTGCCTGAGACTCCAGCAGGAGGCTAGCTCTTTTCCTAGCCCTTGGGTGATTGCTGTACAAAAATAAAAGTTCTCTCAATAGTTCCTTTTCCTCTTCTTCAAGGTCCAGTGGTCACTGCTGCAGGCCAGTGCAAGAAACAACACACAAGCACAAGGACAGTCACTTCCTGCAGATTCCTCCAGTGGCACGGACAGAGTTTCCTCTCCAGATCCAAAAGCAATACAAAAGTAGGGGGTTTGAGCACAGATATTTATACCCCAAAAGCCTTTGATCCTTGAAGCTACCAGTCCCTGAACCTAGCCAGAACCAGTTCTGCTCAGGCCTGGAGCACTTTGTTTACCAGGCTGCATCCTTCCTTTCAGAAAGAGGGGTCTGCTAGCAGACACACAGTGGGAGGTGGAGCCAGCATTCACCTTGCCAGGCACAGCCCTATTCAGATCAAAGAGCCACCCTTCCCCACACTCTAAATGCAGATCTCTCTATTCCACCAAGGTCTGACTCAGCCTGTCCTGCCCCTCTAAAACCAGACAGCCAATACACATAACGGCAGAGCACACTGGAAGGCTTAGGCAAGAAAATACCTACTTTCTAAAAGTGGTATTTTCAAACACAGAATATAAAAATAAACTTCACTAAAAGGTGTATTTTAATATTCTGAGCTCAGGCATACTAAATTCGTTTTTCTACCATGTCCCTGGGGTCAGTTAGGACTATAGCATGTAATAGTCAAACTGCCCATTCTAGCCTATGAGGAACAGGTAGCCTTACAGTAGTGAAAAACGAAATGGTGCATAATTCACTACCAGGACATGCTACACACACCCAGGCATGTCCTACCTTACCACATACAATGCACCCTACCCGAGGGGCGACTTACAGGATGCCAAGGGAAGGTTCAGGGGCTGGGAAGTGGTTGCACTTCACAGCCAAGATGGCAGTTCTGGACTGCACACAGACACTGCAGTGGCAGGTCTGAGACACACTTTACAAGCTGCTTCTGTGGGTGGCACACATCAGTGCTGCAGGCCCACCAGCAGCATTTGGTTTACCAGCCCTGGGCACACATAGGCCACACTACTAGGGACTAACAGGTAACCCAAATAAGCCAATCAGGGATATACCAATTCACATAGACATATTTATACAGGGAGCATTCGCGCTGTGACACTGAATGGCAGTGGCACAGCGCCCAGAGCATCTAACACCAGTAAAACAGAGGAGACAACAGCGAAAAATGGAAGGGAGACCCACGCCAATGGTGCCAGGTCTAACACCCTCAAAGATTCTTCTCCTGCAATTTAAGATAAGTCCTAATAGATGACTGTTAGACTTGGCATCTTTTGGCGTGTTTCCCCTGACTTTTTGCTTTCTGACCTCCTGGTTTTGACTCTGTTTTTGTTGGTGTAATGATTCTGCGCACTTTCCTCACTGCTGTCCAGTGGGAAAGTGCAAGTGCTCCTGTATAAAATGTGTATGGATTGGTATTTCCATGATTGGTCTATTTGATCTATGTGTCAGTCCCTAGTAAAGTGCACTGCGAGTGCCAGGGCCTATAGATCAAATGCTGTTGGTGGGCTGCAGCACTGGATTGTGCCACCCACGCAGACAGCCCGTAAAGTGTAACTCTGGCCTGCCATTGCAGAGCCTGTGTGCAGCCTGGGGCTGCCATGTCGACTTGGCAAGTGCACACACTTGCAAGTCCCTAAACCTTCCCTTTTCTACATGTTAGTCACCCCTAAGGTAGGCCCAAGGTACCCCTGTGGGCAGGGTGCATTGTATGTGAAAGGTAGGACATGCCCTGGTGTGTGTGGCATGTCCTGATAGTGAATTACAGCCTACTTTGTTTTTTCACTATTGCAAGGCTACCTGTTCCCCATAGGCCAGAATGGGCAGTTTTGATTATTACAGCTTATAATCCTAACTGACCCCGGGAACATGGTAGAAATTCGAGTTTAGTATGCCTGGACTCAGAATGATAAAATGCATCTTTTAGTGAAGTTGGTTTTAACATTCCGTGTTCGAAAATACCACTTTTAGAAAGTGGGTATTTTCTTGTCTAACCATCCAAGCCTGCCTCTGCTATGTTGTGTTTTCCTTGTCTGGAGTGTGAGTGACAGGGGCTGGGGGATGCCAGGAGACAGGGTGAGTCAGCACAGGGCTGAATAGCAAGATCTACATGTAGATGGGTGGGAGGAGTACACCTGGGACCTGAATAGGGCTGGGCCTTCCCTCCACAATGCTGGCTCCACCTCCTGTGGTGCGTCTGATGTCCCTGGCCTGCACCCTGAAAGGAAATACGGAGGCTTGTCAACAAAGTGCTCCAAGACTGACCAGAACTGGTTTGGGCCAGGCAAAGGCCTCTCTGCCTTCAGAGACCAAAGGAATTTGGGATATAAATATTGGGGCCCTGACCCCATGAATTTAGATCTCGCTGGAATCAAGGAACCTGCCAAGAAGAAGAGCTGGAGAGCTGCTAGGAGAAGTACTGCCCCTTTGCTGAGTTATTGCCTTGTTGGGTTGGCCTGCAGTTGCTGCTTCTGTCTTGGGCAGGGAAAGGACTGGACTGAACTTTCTACTACTTGTGCTGAGAATCTCCAAGGGCCTGAAACCGAGCTGGCCTCCTGTTAAGAAGTCTCAGGGACTGCAAAGACTTCACCACCCTCTGGGTACCGCGTCTGGAACCGCTGTTTCAGTTGCCACAGAGGAAGGGAACCGCAACCGACTCCGTCAACCGACTCCATCGCTGGCCCGGTGTCCTGTTTGCACCGCAGACCGCACCGTCCGCATCTCGCACCGCAACCCTGGTCTCACCGACGACGACGTCCGACGCCATCGCCACCGAGCCGCTGCTTGCACCGTGACCTGTGGGCACCGCAGTTCGCATCGCATCGCTTCACTGTACCAGCCGGACCAGACCGACGCTGTCGCTGCAACTGGCTCAGCAATCGTGACCGCATCGCAGTTGGGGCACCGCTCGCACGCTTCGCGACGCACCGCTCCGACTCGCTCCGCTGTCCGACGCCAGCTCCCGCACTCCGGCTTGGTCGCCTGCATCGCAACCTGCCAGCACCGCATCGAGCACCGTCTCACCCTGCACCGCACGCCTTGGACTCACCGACTCCGTCTGCATGATTGTCACCGAGCCGCTGCCTGCACCGCATTGAGAGGACACCGCGCCCTGCACCGCTTCCATCTTGCACCGCAACCGCGACATACGCCGACCGGCTCGCACACCCCATGCCCGCCACAACGAGAAAAGGTACTGTGACCGAGTCTGTTCACGACTCTGCTGGCCCGTATCGACGCGGTCAGCTGGAACTGTTAGATTCTGTGGTTTTCAGCATCGCGGTAGACTCGGACGGAGCTACCGACTCGTACGAACTTTGTTTTTGAACTATTCCTACAAAGAAGAAGTTATCTTGCAACGTAATCACTTTTGAAGTACTGTATTGTGGATTTTTATCGTATTTGGTCTTGTCTTGAGTATATAAAAATATTGGTTATTTTTCTAAACTGGTGTGGTGTCAGTTTGTAGTGCTTACATTATATTACTGTTGGTTATGTGCAAATGCTTTACACACTGCCTCTAGGATAAGCCTGACTGCTCGTGCCAAGCTACCAAGGGGGTGAGCAGGGGTTATTTTAGGAGTGTAACTCCCTTACCCTGACTAGAGTGGTGGTTTCTGCCTGGCTTTGGCACATGCCCTAGCCTACCAGAAATCCCATTTCTAACAATGACTTATAGTGCTTCTATTACAGTGCCAAACTTAATGGCAATTGTATCAGGAAATATGTTACTTATTCAACAATTGCATTGCATATTGACCAGAGTGCAAATAGGTATGTGTGACAATATACATACAGCTGCTCTGTCTGTAACAAAAAAGAGGTTACACCCAATCCCCCAAAAAACGCTCAGTTAATATACGATTCTCTACAATCCGTGTGCTCTATGGTGTCAGTATGGGTTTTGGTGCAGTGCTAGGAGCAGATGTAGATATAGTGGCAGGTGTTAGATGGGACAACAACACAGGCTTAAAAAAGTGAAACAGAAAATGTTTGGGTATATAATGGTTTAACAATATAAATGTCAAGGTTGGTTTTAATTACAATTATGTCATTAAAAACACAATAAAATATAGTGTAACAGTTTACAATCCAAGTGATAGAAATCCCCTATAGCATGGTAGTGATCTGGTTAGCATTAGGGCATACCTGTGTGTGCAGTTGAATTGCAATGCCTGTGTATTGCCCTATTGCACTTGCTATGACTCCTGCCCTGGCTGAAGCAACCAATCTACTGGACAGAGTGACTGAATGGAAAGATTACAAATAAAAGAAATGTAAGAAAAATATCTAGGTATTTACAGGGTATGTGTGAGAGAGGGTGTTTGTTTTTAAGGGATATGTACATGATGTGTGTGTGATGTGAGAGGGGTGTTTAGAATGTTACCTGGTGCCACATTAGTGCTGTGGGAAAGAGGCAGGCGATATAGCAGGAGGATGTGCATTGTGGAGAGGACAGCCTTCTGAAGGAATCAACTGACTGACTCACTCTTGTCCTTGAATAGCACTGCAAAATGTTACCAAGACAAGGCAAAAATGCACTGAAAACATCTTAGAAGTTTAAGGTAAGAGAATGCAAGGCAACATACATTGGCCAAGAAGATGATAGAGGCTATAAACAAAACATGCAGTTATCATTCTTCACGGCCAACACATGAAGAAGATTCAACAGAGGCACCTCAACCTAGGAGGCCCACATCACATGCCAAACTTCCACCTTCGCACAACCACCTGCTTCACCATTATGTTCACCACCTTAACCTCCAACACCACCAAGTCAGCAACTTACAAAACAAAACAAGCACACTCTCAACCAAACTCATCACCAGTATTCCATTGGTGGAGTAGTAAGATAAAACCCTAAAAATATTTTTTTTGTTACATTTCACTTCTCTATGTATAACACACTCCCTGAACACCTTTTTGAAAATTAAAATCCTCTTTACTTTAAAAAGAAATCTGTATCATTCTTCCATCTGTGTTTACTTTTTGTTTTTAAAGTTACTACATAGCAAAATGTTATTTATGTTATCTTCTTTGTTGACCTTCAAAGTGTATTGCAATTAAAGTTGTCATTATTATATTGCAAGCATCTTCACAATAACTAAACATTTGATTTTCATTACATACAATGCATTACGCTGTATTTTTTTAAGGCAGCAAAGACATATATGATTTAAATTTAGAATTTGTTATGCGGAATGCATGTCAAATATATTTAAAAAAATAGAACTGTCCTTGGAAATAGCCAGAAGCAAATACAATGGAGTCTTGATTCAGAGGGGAAGTGCAAACTTGGAGTAGGTGGGCAAATAATTAAAACCTATCAGAAAATGTCACGAAAGTAAGTCATACCCTCAAGCCAAAGGGATGTCAGAGTCAAGTTCCTGTCTTGGAGGTAAAATTTCCTGGCTATCCTCAGGTTCAATTTTCACCACAATGATGTTAAAATCATCTTCAGACGTGGACATCAAATGCCTGGCTGTGGCTGAACCATACATCCAGGTGATGAATGAAACAGAGAGGGGGAAACAGGTATCACAGGTGAACTGGGAGATGTGATAATAGGAAGTGGGTGCGTTGTGGGGGCAGATGAGACAGTACGCCTTCTACCAATTTGGTCATTGCGCCACATAAGGTTTGAAGCTGTTCAGTGACGGACTCTCGGAGTACCTGGGCCTCTCCAACCAAGCCCCAGATATCCTGACAGATCGATCCTTGAACATCTTCGATTGGCCTCAGGACCTCATTCAGAGCAGACAAAGTAACATACTCTGAATGAAGGGAGTGACCATTAAGTGTCTCCTTACTATTGTTGTTGCTCTGGGTGGACACTTTGAGAAGGAGATGAAGGCTATGTAGGGGGTGCAGCAGGAGGCCTCCACTTTATGGGGGTCTCTGGGGTTAATGAAAAGATGGGCGCAGGCACATATGGCAATGGGGCATACTCTTCAGACACCACAGGCTGGTTTTCCTCAAGGCCAGGGGGGTCCCCAATATCTGCCTGCTCCTGGCTGGTTGTGTCATCTTTCAACCCCACTATCATCTCTACATTCTCTACATTCTCCACATGGAGTCTTTTAGTAACAGATTGTGTTTGTCTCCAGGCAGGCACACTCTTCCTCTGGTTCTTCCTCCTTACTGGTGGTTGATGGGTCTTGTGCCCTCCTTGCAGGTAAGGATCTTCTTCTGTACCTTGGGTCCTATTCTTATGATTGCTGCCCAACCCGGTCCATGGAAAATGAAGGAGTAAACAATAAAAGTTTACTTCAAATGTTCACTACTGCTCATCAATTCAAACTTTCAAAAAGTGTATATTATTTAACAAACTTTTACCATACTAATGTGAAGATACATATTTTTATTTTAAATGTCCATTTGTTAAAATGTTAATTTAAAATTTATTTTTTTCCTGTAAGGCATTCAAAAGAGAGATAGTTTATTTGTATAATTCTGTCCTCAGACTTTTTTCACATATTTTAGCAACAGCTTTAACATATTGCCTAACTTAGAAATTAGTGTATTTTTAAAAGGAAAATGTTTATTAATATGATTGTGTTCTATTTTTAAAAAATGGAAAACGTTTTAGTAATTGCGTGATTTTTTTGGCTTTTGAACCAAACACTTATGGTGTTGCAAAGTATGGCAAAGCTACAAAATGTCAGCCTTATATAATCAAACTTGAACAACATGGACATGTTGCATATCCCAAACGTTACAGTTGTGTTTGAAATGTTATGTTAGCACAAAATGTTAAGTTTGAAAAGTATTTCCATCATTAGGTTAGTAAATTAAAACATAAATGAAACATTGCATGCATGTTAGTATTAGTAAATTTTCCTTCCAACGGTAACCCAAAAATAACACAGGTTAAATAAAACATGTAATGTTTGAACAACGCAGACTGGACACCGCAATCAAAATCATGTGTTCTTAAGTTATTATAATAATAATACACTTACCCCCTGTCTGCTGCTGAAAATCTTCCACCTGAGCATGGAGGGGCAGCCAGGCTGCTTTCAGGGCCCTCCTGCACAGTGGTGTCATGCTGGAGTACTGAGAATTGGGCTGTGAGGACATGCCCAGAATGTCCTGGGCCTTAATTCTGGTCAGTGACAAAGGTCCACCCAGCACTTGTGGCATTCTTTCCCCTGCTACGTGTGAACACCCACTACACTGCATCATGCACCAATATCCCTTCGCATTTGGGCCTGCGCTGCATAGCTCAGCTGGACCACCATAAACCTGAGGGTACCTTTGGAGTAACCCCTTACAAATAATCTCTAGTTCTTCATCAGTGATGTGGGGAGTGGGGGTAGCTCTCATCTTGTCCCTCATCCATGTTGGGTATTTGGATGTTAAATGGAGCAGTTGGATAGAAGAGGATGTTGTGGGGGTGAACGTATGGCTCAGTACGACCACAAAATTGCTGACTTTTTGAATGTACATTTATTTTTATTACACTAGGTGGAGATCTCTGCCCTGACTCTAGAACCTCTGCTCCGGAGGCTCCACATGTGGAGGGGAACACATGTGGATAACAGACCCCTTCATGAATAGAAACACTAGAAAATATTGAGGAGCCAAAAGGATTGTTGCAGGGAATGGTTATGTATATCAATTGTGTGACAAAACCAAAGTAGTGTGCACATTCCCAAAAACTTTCTGTGCTATGTGAGAAATTGTACTTTAGAGTTGTAAGTGAAAAGTGTTTGAATGTTATTGAAAGCGTAGTGTCACTTTATTAGTATAGCAAGTTTGGTGATGATGTGAAGTAAAGTGTGTTGTCTCAGGATGGTATATATGCACCCTGTAGTAGTTCACCACTCGTCATTGACAAGACAATGCCCAGGCACGAATACTCACCAACTAAACTAGCAGATCAAGTGAAAAATGTGTTTACTAGTTGATCCTGCACCTGTATACCCTGATGTCTGTTCTATACTCCAACCTAAGTACCCAGGTATGACTGTAGTTCAGGGGTAAAGTCTATGGGCCTGATTACAAGTTTGGTGGCCCGACCACCCGAATGCCGCGTCCATGGCCGTCAGAAGACCACAGCGCTAGTGGTCCTCTGTATTACAAGTTTACCACGGTTCTGGCACTGTGGCTGCGGAGATATTGCGGTGTGGTGATTAGTTTTCCATATGTATCAATGCCTGTGTGAATATTCCAACTGCATATGTGTCGAATGCACACATTTACATGATATATGTAAAAAAATACCACCTACCCATTGCTGGAGTCTGGCTAATATGTGGGCAGTCTAGGCACTGGGTATATGGTACAAAAAAGACTCACCTGAATTGCACCACAAACAGGGTCATAATCCTCGGGGTGCAGATGCTGCTGTGAAGGGGGGACATGAAGAAAGGGATCCATGTCGAACTCTGACCATTTATAACAGGAAAGGGGTGAGTACGCACCCCAAATCCTTTGTTTCCGCTTACTTGAAGCTGGCGGTCCCACTGACACAGTCGGCTCGTCAGAAAGCCAACTCATAATACGGACGGCAGTGCAACTCCTCGGTACCGCCCTAAGGCAGCTACTTTTCCCGACCGTGACCCTGGTGGTCTGCAGTGTGCTGGCAGTGTAGGCGGTTCAGCCACGGTCTTTGCAATAGCAAGCCGCCCATCTTGTAATATGGCGGTCGGAACGCGGATCTCGCAGCGGTCAGACCACAACTGCGGGTGCGACGGTTCATAGACCGCGAAACTCGTAATCAAGCCCTATGTATAAGAACATCAGAGGATATGTTTGCCCATGTTTGGTGCTGGACTTACTTTAAGGCTGAGCTTGAGTAGATTTACTTCTGTTATTGGACCTTATGGCTGCAGTAGTTTTAGAAGTGCAGTGTGTGCATAGCATTGGCTCCACACTTTTGTGGGTGGGTGTTTTTCCATCTCTAAACCCCCTCCTTGCCCCTCCCTAAACTCCTCCTTAAACCTCACCTATTTAGGAGTAAATATTCCTCATTTTTCAGACACTCTGCCCTGGTTCCTCCTACATTTTACTACTAAAATGTATGCATACTTGTGCGAAAATCTCCACACACATGACACAAACCACAGCACCGGACAAATAGGCAGAGGACGAGACCTCCAAACGTAGGTGTGTGAATATAATTTTGTAGTACGTGAGTAGTACTGCTTTAGTACTAGTCAACATACTTCAAGTGCAGTTTGTGAATAGGCTCCTACATGTCTGGACGTCCACATCCTGTACTCTTGCATGAACCACCCCTAAAAATGATTCTTGATTCTACGTAACCTCTTACGTATTACTTCAGACTTGTTAGTAGCAATAAGTAATTTAACAAAACAAATCTGCTTATGTTTTTGTAAGTGCTCTGAAACACATCAGATCTAGTTCATGGTATGTAAACTGCCAATATATAAATAATAAGAAGGTAACAAAATGCAGGGGCATAAACAGTGGCATAAGTGGGCACACCAACAGATAGTTACTGAAGCGTTTGTAATTAATTGCATTGTTGGTCTGGGCTCTTTAAATTGATTCAAACAGGAAGTGACTCAAAAGAAGTAAAGAGCCTTGATGAATGAATGAATGAATATGAAATTTGTAAAGCGCGAACTAAGCCCAAGGGCGTCAAGGCGCTATAAGCGGACCTAAGGATGCAGACAAAAAGACATGCTCATACCGAGGTCTAAGAGAAAAGCCAGGTCTTTATGGCCCTGCGGAAAAGAGAATGGGACACCTGACTTGAGAGCTGTTCCGGGAGGGAGTTCCACAGTCTAGCAGCAGCAGTGGAGAAAGCTCGACCTCCCCATGTAACCTTCTTAAATCTCTGTACTATAAGCAGATTCTTATCTGCAGACCGGAGCCGCCTGTTGGGAACATAACGATGGATAATGGACTTAATCGCTTCAGGGCCTGACCCGTAATAGGCATTGTGAGTCATGCACAGGGTCTTGAAAAGGATCCTACGGTCCACAGGCAGCCAATGCAGCAACCTAATAGCATCTGTGACTGAATCATATTTAGGTAGATTCATCACCAGCCTGGCAGCGGCATTCTGCACCATCTGCAGACGTCGCATCAAACCCTTGTTAATGCCCAAATAGAGGGCATTACAATAATCCAATCTGGATGTAACCAGTGCGATGACAGCCTGCTTACGTGCATCAAAAGAGAGATAGTGGGAAATTTTCCGTAGGATCCTAATGATCCCAAAACACGTGGAAACTGTCCTGATGGAATGCTATAAGGCTCTATTTTGTTTTGGGCAGGATTACACATAAGACAGAATTCCACCCACATTCAATTTATTGACAATGCACAACATGTGAGCTTTTGCAGGATACACCTGTCCTGGGTTAGTGAGACCGCCATTATTCTCTAGGGCCAGTGACCCTAGGCAGAGCAAATCACAGAAAGGGGTAAACTGGTGCTGCAGTGGCACGTAGGCAAAGCGTGGTAGGGTGGCCTGTCTGGGCTGAGAGGGTGGGCCTGGAATGGGGTAAGCAAATAGCCAGTGAGCCAGCCCAACAATCATTGTTGGCCTCCTATTCGAAGGTGAATAACATGGGTCCAGGTTCAAAGCAGATAAACTTGTAAAGAGGGCATACATAAATAGTTTAAAAAGATTACATTCTTCACAGAACATATGTTCGGCCATATATTGAATCATGTATACAACTCAAGATGGATAAGGACATTTTAGAAATGTGCAAAAGAGGTGCAATTTAGAAGCTTTAGTCTACCATTCAATGATGGACTGGTGTGTAGGGAGAAGGGGTTTTGTAGCAAGGTGATAAAAGTTAAGCTAGGATAACTTTCCCCTTCTCTACAGTGCCAAGAGGCCTTTTGGTGTATGATTTCCCTGTAAGTGTCCATAATGCAATATAACACAGTGTTCTGAGCAATGCCTTATGGAGCTAATTCTATTAAAGAAAAGAGAAGCCACTTATATAAGCCTCTTCTTTATCATAGCTTAATTTGAGAGTTGTCTTTATGCTTCATTGTGTTATTACAAGGAGTCTGCCATAGCACAAGAGAAACTGGTATTCTCTGGGACTCACGAATAAAATGGTTGCTGCAGCTTCAATTGAAAACATGTTGGTTTCAGTTTCTTCCTCCCATTTTCCATAGATAGTTACTGTAGGAAAGTAGGATCTGCTATTATGGTCCACCACTCTTGCCTGGTGCTATGCTGTTTCTGACTAGTCTTACTGGGATCCTGCTAATCAGGACCCCAGTCTTTCTGCTTTCTCCCCTTAATTGGTATGGTAAGTACTTAGGTACATCCCAGATTGGACACTGGTGTACCCTTATCAGTCCCTAGTATATGGTACTAAGGTACCCAGGGCATAGGTACACCAGGGGTCCCCCATGGGCTGAAGCATGCATTATGCCACCCATGAGGGATCACTCAAACTGTAACTACAGGCCTGCCACTGCAGCCTGTGTAAGCTGGTGCTAGCACCACTTACAAAAGATATAGATTTCCCTATATCTAAGGTCACTGCACTTAAAACCAATAAGTCACCTCTAAAGCAGGCCTTTGAATCCTGAATGCAGGGTGCTCGGTTGTAAGTGTGAGGGTGCCCCTGCATAAGCAGGACACCCCTACAGCCTTCGGAGTCCATTCTCCCGGGTTGTAAGTGAGACAGCCATTTAACATATAGAGGGGCACAGCGTCATTACGCGATGACCATCTGGAAACTGGCTGTAACGAACCCTATCATGTTTGGTATCAAACAGGTTGGAATCATACCCCCACACCTTAAACAGTTTGGGAGGTATGATTCCATGCACTGTAAAGCTCCTCTGGGAGGCCCTCAGTGCTCCCAGTACCAGTCTTCTAAACGCGGACAGCACAACATGGCTGCTGCCGACCAGAGACACAATTCTGCCCTCCTGCTGCTCAGCCAAGCTCGAGCATGGGAAGGCAGAACAATAGGTATCCTGTCACAGGGAGGTGTGACCACCTCACAGACAGGGTGTAGTGTATTGGGGCAGGGTGGGAGTGCTTGCCAACGCCACTCAATCTGCTTGAAGGGCACATTTGGTGCTCTGGGCATCAAGGCTGCTACCGGGAAGACTCCTGGTGCTCCTGATCTCGTCGCCCTGTTCGTCTGCTCCAACGTCCGTGCCTGCGCTCCATACAGGAACCTTCCAAGACACCTGAAGAAATCTCCCTTGAAGTGAAGGAGTCACTTCCCTGCATCTGCAGGCACCCCAACTAAGCTGACCGGTCTGCTGATCCTGGGCTCCCATGGACTCCAAAAGGCTCAGCAACACAGGTGGTGGTTCTACACATCCCCTGAGGCCTGCCCTGTCCTCTCACCAAGTTTGAGGCCAGTATCCCTCGTCGGAACAGCAGGAACCAAACCCCTCTGCGCCGCATCGACTTGCCGTTGCAAAGGCTTGTTGGCTTCCTCCCATCAAGATCTTTGGGCTCCAAGTAGCCCCCATCTCAAGCATCTCCTGTGACCAAGATCTTCATCCTCACCGCATCACTTGCACCGTGGGCCTGCATCTTTGGTGAGTTGCTCGAGGTCCTCTTGCGACTCCAGTGCCTCCGGCCTGTGGGTCCTGCTGAGGCCCCCCTTTGATTTCTGTGGGCTCCCCTGATTGCTCGGGCCTGCCCTGACTCCCCTGTTTGTGGTGAGTAACCTGGACCTTGCTGGTCCCGACACTGTACCTTCTTCGCTTTCCATGTTGTTTGCAGTTGCCAAGGCTTGTTGATGCTCCCGACGGACGTCGACCCCTCAACTCTCGCCATCCGACGTGGGACAGCTTGTGAATGGCTCCTGGTCTTTTACAGCGTCGCCTGGTCCTCACAGCTGCAGCTCCAAGGTCACCGTCATCTTTCCTGCAACACCCGACATCGGTGGGCACTCGTCTTCCGTGTCCCCTGGTCACTCATGAGTGACCTTGACTCTGTCCCCTCTGCTTGCAGGTACTCTTCACCTTGAATCCACCTCTGGGTTCCACCAGACACTTTCACCTTCTCCAGCAGCGCCATCTTCCTGAAGCCTCCCATTAAGTTCAACAACAGTTTCTGACGCCACTTCACACCTATGCACACGGCTTCCCTGGTGGTAGGTATCTTGGTTCCTAGGGTATCCACGGGTGGGGTGGCTCTCCAACCTCTTGTCTTCCACGGGGTTTCTTCAGGGTCCACTGGGAGGGGGTCCTTCTTCTTTAAAATTGCAACCGCGACTTAGACGTTGATTTGTACGGAGAACGCGGTTGTGTTCCCACACTACACACGACTTCCGTGGGGCTCCTATAAACTCACCTTGGGTGGTTCCTTGGGTCCCCGACACTTCTATGTCCTCAGGGTATAGTCTTAACTCGAGTAGTGGTTCGCATACCACTATTTTAGTATATGGTTGGGTCCCCCCCCTTTTGACCACTGTGTATTCTGTGCTACTTACCTGTTTCTAGTAAAAAGTATTGTGTGCATTGTGTATATCTCCAGCTAGGAGATATCTGTATGTGTTAGTGAGTGTCTTATAATAAATACATATTTTTATATATACACTGTGTGGTTCTTTTTCTCTTAATCTATACTAATAAGATTATGTTCTGGTAAAACAAGCTGCTTTACACTCCTTCTGGACTAAGCTACCACTTAGAGAGTTTTCTAATGTTGTCTAAGACCACTAAAATCACCATAAGGGTTGTCTGGATTGGTGCAGGGTGCCCACTTAGTGTGCATCATATACCAATCCAGCCTCTCACACTTACCATTGTAGCAATTTCTGTAAAGTGGAAGAACACTAGAAGCAAAATGAATCAAAGTATATTCGTAAATAAATGCTTTTTATTTTTTAAAGAAAAAAATCAGTTGTGTTTTTACCACTTGAGACTCATTGGTGAGAAAACAGCCTCTTTGTACTTCAACTGTTAGCCAGGATTCAATATCATTGATGTCTTTTCCTTCAATTTTTAAAGTTTACTGCTGAGGATAACTACTTTAACTGGAATTGTATCTGTTTCTCTTTTTTCACAGAGTTGGTGCCTTCTTCTTGATGACAGCCAATCAAGTGTTTGGCAGCATATCAGTTGTTGAGCTCTTCATTAAGGAAAAAAAACTCTTTATGTAGGTTTCTTTTATTTTTCGACTGTTTCCCGTTAGCCAAGAGAATTTTGTTGTTAAGTGGATTGACACAAAAAAAGTTAAACCCCAAAGTTTTTAAACTGCCTAGAGAGACCTAAATTTGCTTCAGAGAACTAATAAATCTTCAAGAACCTATAATTATAATTATTGTCAGTGAAGCAAATCACACTTTTCATAGATCCACTAGAGTTATAGCTTTCAAATCATTGAGATTGGATGTTATTCAGTTTGTTCATCTTCCAAATAGAAAAAGTGTGTGTGCCGCACTGCTACTTTCCTCCCACCACTACACTACCAACTCTGCACTATGCTATAACTCCATGCTGAATTATGATCGTCGTCTGCTCTGCCATCCAAAGCACTCCTTACCTACCCACCAACGTTGCACCTCCACCCTCACTCTTGTACTGCCTCTGTCCACCATGCCACACCAGTGCACTGCAATACCACACTTCGATTCACACACCACCACACTACCACCTCCACACCATACCACTGATATTTTCTAGCTGCCTAGTATGACGCCAGCACTAGTTTACAACCCAAGCATCACATTTCCTTCACTCAACCACCACCGCACTCCCACCCTACAAACCCTCCACAACACTGCGCTGCTTAAGCCTTCTCTGCCCCCACACTAAAACACATCACCAAATATACATTTCCATCTCATAACACCAAACTGTCATCTCTTCCAAGGTACTATGATCTGTAATGGCAACTCCCCTTGGCATTAAGTAAGAGACAAACAACATCCAGTACTGCATGGGCACTCGTTAGCACCATACTCTTTTACACACTAGTACCTCTACCATGCACTTACAACAGCACCACTCTCTGTCCTGCCAGCTCTTGTCTGAAATTTGTATTGAGCCAACATCACTAGTGAGTTTGCTCAAATTTTGTATGCACAATAGTGCAACTTTGGCATTTGATTTTAACTTGTGTGAATAGAAAATATGGGCTACTCGATTTTTCCTCACTGAAATCATCTTGATAGCATCATTCAGTTGCCATTATTAGCTGAGATCTTACTTTGAGCAGTCTACCTTTTTGATAGCTTCATATATGCTGGGCAGTGGATAGGTATTTAAATACAGCTGTACCACAGCTGCACAGTGGATATGTGCAGCTTACACTCTGCTGGCACTCTGATGGCACATTGGGTAGGCCTGTCTGTGCCAAACATGCTGCAATAATTTCCAACATTGTCCTTGTAGCCCTAGGTAACAAAGATAGAAGAGTCTACTCCTCTGTGTTTCTGCTATCTTGTTCCCTGGAGAAGTGTCTTATCAAAACGATGTGCTTGGTTAAACTTCACTACTTAATAAGTTTACAAAGAATATTACTCTAGTATTGGAACTTTCATAGATGCACATGCTTGAATCATTCCCCGTTACCGAGATGAGAGTCCCCGGTACCATACAATAGTAGTAGAATGATAGGCATAAAGCAAAAAGGCTCTGGGCCTTTACTTGTGTAGTCTATTATAGTCATTTTTTTAAAGAGACCAAACTTATCTCTCAGCCAATCGGCCTACATTGCCCTTTAGAACACCTCAGATTTTCTACCGCACATCATGCTAGGGAGTCTCCTCTGAGCTCTGCTCTGTATTATCTGAGACTTTACCAGGCCTCAGTATCTCTTTCTACTGTGAAGGTTTTCACCTTTATTTTTCTCAGGGAAAAAACATCATGTCTGACAAGGAGAAAAAAAGTCTCTTCAGATCTGTAATTCTTGTGGCAAGAAAAGGTTACATTCGTAAGACCCCCACAAGGATTGTATTTATTGTCTATATCCAGATCACTCCGCAGTGGATTGTAAGGTAAGTCGTACATTTTCTACAAAGACTTTAAAGGACAGGGAGGGCAGGCTGCGGATATGCTCAAAACAAGGATATAACTAATTTCAGATTCGGACAGTGAGGACTCCTATTTATCATCTAGGAGATCCCACAAGAGAGAGAGAGCAACTTATTCTTGATCCTCCTCTCAACAGCCTAAGAAAGCCTCAAAAATGACCACCCGTGGGTCTTGTAAAGGCAGCAGCCCCTCCAAATCTCCTCAGAGATCCAGGTCTTGTTCTTCTTTTAAAGACAAAAAAGAAGCTCATAGCTTCTCAAAAAGTGATAAAAAAGCATCTTCAGAGCCGCCTACACCACCTTCTAAGGTCTGGTGTGAGTTTAAGAAGCCCTCCTCAGCTTCACACTACGACAGGCCATCAATGACCACTCCACCGTCGAACGAGAGCGTCGTCATTGGCACCCTCGATGACGAAGATGTATAAAGCATCATCATCGATGAAGGCAACAACATCAATTTCTTCTCTTTCCACATCCTCCTTTGTCTTGACTATGGCATCTTCATTGACGGCTCAGCGTCTAGACCGTCCTCATTGAACATCGCCTCATCGTCGACAGCAGCAATGATGCCTCTTCCGTCAATGCTGATCTCAGGGCTGATGACTGCTCCACCGATGGTAGCTTTGCCGCAGACAGCTCCACCGATGGATAAATCCTGTATGCTGTTGGAAGCCTCATCGATGACCTCATCAATGACTCCGTCAACAATGGAAAAAAGATTGGAATCTCTAAAATCAACGCTGGCAATCCCAGAACACACCTCGCCTAGTAAGGTGACACCCGTTGTCTTCTCAGCTTTTAGAAGAGGAAGGGGACTCTGATAACAAAGGTTCCTATGGAGTGGCAAACAGTCCCTCCCAGTTACATGTCAAATGCCAGGAGGAGGAGGAGGTTTATTATGATGAGGACTATAATCAACAATATTATTCTCATCAGAAACTACCATTTCAAGAAGACATCATTTGTATGTCAAGTTCTTTGCTCTCCCACCTGCAATTTATGCTGTCGGATTACAGGAAAAGGTTTCTACCAGTTACAACGGCAGCTTTTGATCCACCTACGCTGGCTAGGTCACCAGCACCACAAAGACCTACATCTTTGTCTCTTCCAAGGTCCAATACACCAGGTACAGCCCTACTTCATGGCCCAGATACCTCGGATGAGGATCAAGAGGAAGGTGAACATTTATGGAATGACTATTTAATCCCAAGTCCATCATCTTCTCCTCCCTTGATGGCCGATTCACCTCCTGAAGATGTTGGAGGTTAACACAATTTACCCAAGAGAGCAGCTATAAGATTTGCGCTCTCCATGCCATTCGAACAGAAAGACTGTTTTTTATACGACTTCAAAGAACCGTTCAAAAAGAGTGTGCGCTCCATGCCTATCGTTAACTACATTTAGGAAGAAGGTCTGAAAGTGAAGAACAAACCGGCTAAAGTCACAGCAGTTCTTCCGTGGCTTGATAAAAAGTATAAGGCCCCAGAGGATGCTCCGGCCTGTCTAACTGGTCATCCCAATCAGGATTCAGTAATAACCCAGGCAGCTCAAAGGCGATCTCCTCCGCCACAATTTCTGCAACTCCAGACTAAGAGGGCAGACGCTTAGATGACATTGGGAAAGGATTTTCATCCATGTCAGGATTGACAGTGAGGGCAGCTAATTCCCTGGCTTTGCTGGGCAGGTATGATAGACAGTAATGGGCGGACATCACCCCATACATGGACCAGCTTCCTGAGGAGGCCGGCTGGAAGCTTAAAAGATTATGCAGGAGGGACAGAGGACATCAGCAGAAATTATTGACTGCACCGTGGATATTGCCACCACTGCATTTCACCAACTCGCAGTTTCAGCTGTACTCTGAAGGCAAGGCTGGCTTAAGGCTACTTTCCTGAAGTGCAGAATAAAATTTTGGACCTCCCCTTCGATAGACAGGCCTTGTTGGGAAACATTTGGATGAGGCCTTACAGGTTATAAAAATGGATGTGGGCACTGACAAAGTCACTCGGAACAGTGCAATTCGGAAGGCCTTCCTTTCGTAAACACAGAGGACATGGTATGCCTGCATATTGAGGAGGATATCAGCAATATAGGTATCCATCCTACACCTCGACCTCCCAACAGTATCGTCCGCAGTACACCCAAAGACAACCCCATGAAGCGGCGTACAATAGACCTCCGCCCAGAGGGAGAGCTGCCCGCCAAGGAAAAGAAGCTAATTGCCGCCAATGACCCAATCCCATCACCTCTCAGACTAAGGGGCAAAATATCCAAATTCGTACATCGTTGGAAGGACATAACATCTGACCACTGAGTCTTAGACCTTGTGCAATTCTGCCACACACTAGAATTTGTCCAAATACCTCCTCTCAACCCTCCACATCCATCCTTTCCCAGGCATCTACAGCAGCTCAAATTAGAGGTCAGAAACATGTTGCTAAAAGATGCGATAGAGAAAGTCTCTCTTGCTAAACAAGGAACAGGATTTTATTCCCATTTCTTCCTAATTTGCAAAAACTTGAAGCCATGGCGACCTATCCTTGACCTCCAAGATCTCAACATCTATCTCAAAAAGCAATCATTCTGCATGATAATGTTACAAGATGTTCTGTATCTCAATCACGGGGATTATTTGTCAACCTTTGATCTCCAGGATGCTTATTTTAATATACCGATCCATCCTTCTCACAGGAAATTCCTCCGGTTCTCGGTAGCTGGCAGCCACCACCAATTTCGCGTTCTAAACTTTGTAAAAATCCTGGGGGCTGATTTTAGACCAAAGTATCTAGCTCCTGTAGCAGCATTCTTAAGAAGATAAAAACACCAAGTCTTTCCTTATTTGGATGACTGGCTAATCAAGGCAAATACCCGGCAGGCTGCGCAGAGATCTACAAGTGCTTGTATAACCCTCTTCAAGGAGGTGGGTCTCACTCTGAATTGGAGGAAATCAAGTCCACAACCCTCAAATACCACTACCTTTTTAGGGGCAAACCTGGATACAATAGCCAACATAGCCGGTCCCACAGTAGAAAGGCAACTAAAACTCATTGTATTGGCCAAAGCCATCAAGAAAAAAGGGTCTCTTTTGGTACGCCTTTACAAGTCGCTATTAGGGATGATTCCCTCATACATTCCCCTAGTTCCATTCTGCAGACTGTGAATGCATCCCCTCCAGGAACAGCTAAGCCTCCAATGGACACAAACCACAGGACGCTTCAAGGATCTCATCACCATAACTCCGGTTATGGTCAAAATCCTAACTTGGTGGACTTAGAACAAACACCTCTCAATAGGCCTCTCCTTCCTTCCTCAACCGTCTCCGCTGGTCATAACCACTGATTCCTCTTTGGAAGGATGGGGAGCATATCTTCAAGACCTAAAGGTCAGTGGCAAGTGGCAGCAACCTCATCAGTGTTCTCACATCAATCTCCTAGAGCTGAAGACAGTCCATCTGGCCTTACAGGCTTTCCTCCCCAAGATAACCAATTCACAGGTCCTGACAAGAACGGACAATACAACAATGCACTATCTGAACAAGCAGGGAGGTACCAGGTCTCTTCTTCTCCCCCAAGAGGCACAGAACTTTTGGAATTATGCCATGGAACATGGGGTTCACCTGCGAGCTGTACACGTCCTGGGGGAACAAACCCAAATAGCGGACGTGCTCAGCAGATTGAAATCAGCCTGCCACGAGTGGGAGCTAGATCAGGAGATGATCAACACATATTCTCCCAGTGGGGAACACCCAATCTCGACCGCCTTTGCAGGCCCACACAATGCCAAATGCCGATTCTTCGCAAGCTGGCATCACCATCTGGGATCATGCAGGAATGCATTTTCGATGGCATAGTACAGAATCTTTGCTTGCGCCTTTCTGCCCATTCCCCTGATACCGAAGGTACTTACCAAGATGAATATCGAACCGTGCTGAATAATTCTCATAGCCCCGACATGGTCTCCCCAGCTCTGGTTTACAGAGCTCCTCCTGCTATCGGAGAGACCTCACATCCCATTGACCATCTCCCCTTACCTTCTAACCATGAATCATAGTCAGGTCCTACACCCCAACCCAGAATCTCTGCCCTTTTCGGCATGGCTCCTGGGCACAATGAGTTCACCCATCTGAACATTCCTCCAGATTGCAGGGACATACTTTCCAAAGCCAGAGCTTTCAGCACTAACAAAACTTACTCTTACAAATGGGAGAGCTTTTGTTTATGGTGCCAACAGCAGCAGATTCCTCCTCTCCCTTCCTCACCGGAACAGATATTACTTTACCTGCTGCACTTGGCACGTTCAGGTTTAGCTCATGCCTCCATCAGGGTTCATTTGGCAGCCATTTCTCGGTTTAGGTGAGCACAAAACACAGCCTCTCTATGGTCCTCCAGAATAATCAAACAGTTTCTGAAGGTCCTTTTCAGGGTCTTCCCTCCATTAAGACCCCCCACCTCCTTCCTGGCAGCTAAACACTACCCTTGCACAACTCATGAAGCAGCTGCTGGAGCCCATCCACAGATCCACTTTAAAATTCCTATCTTGGAAGGTGGCTCTCCTTGTAGCTCTCCCATCGGCCAGACACGTCAGTGAGATTCAAGCCCTTATGATTCACAAACCTTTCTTACAAATCAGACAAGACAGGATACTTCTACGGACAGATCCTCGATTTATACCTAAAGTCCCCTCGGGCTTCAATCTCAATGAGCCTTAATTTTGAAAACTTTCTTTCCGAACCCTTCAACAAGAGCAGAAAGGGCTCTTCATCCTTTGGACATTAAGAGGCACATCAAATTTTACTTTGACAGAACCAAGTACTTCCAAAAGACTAACCATGTATTTGTGGCTTATGGTGCACCAAGAAAGGGTCAACCCCTTTCCAAACAAAGCATCACTAGGTGGGTATCCTCTGCAATCCGATTTTGCCATCAGGCAGCAGGGAAGCTATTGCAAACATCAGACCATGCTCATTCTACCAGAGTGGTGGCAACCACACCTGCACTGTTTGTAGGTGTGCCACTCCAGGACATTTGCAGGGCAGCTACCTGGAAGAATCTGCATACCTTTATGCAGCATTACTGTCTTGATCTCACTCCTCAGGTAGCAGTGGGCCAGGCAGCCCTAAGACAGCTTTTCTGGTAAAGGTGAGCTATCTCTATCATCCCACCATTCTTTCGTTTATTCTGCACATTGATTTTAATGAACTGTGTTGGTGTTTTCAAGTTCGAAGTTTCTCATAACTTGACAGTTGTACTTTGTGTATGCTATGTTTGCATATTTCCTTACAAATATTCTACACATGCATTTCGGTTTTTCACATCTGAAATCACAATGTGCCTCACAACTGCTTGATACTCTAATTCAAGCATACAAATCTATGAAAATTAGTTACCTGTAACTATGGTTCTCCTGTATTGGAATCTCTCATTCATTCACATGCCACCTGCCCTCCTCCCCAGAGGTGTGGTCCTTTACCTCTTTTTTTCCGGATCTCTGGTACTTGTGCTATGGAAAATCGGAGGTACTGGAGCTTCTCTTAGGAGTGGTCTTAAAGGGCATTGCAGCCTGATTAGCTGAGAGATAGGTTTGGTTTCTTTAAAAAAATGACTATAACAGACTACAAAAGTAAAAGGCCTAGTGCTTTCTTGATTTTTGTCTATCATTCTACTTCTATTGTATGGCACTAAGGACTCCCATCTCAACAACGGGGAATGATTCATGCATGTGAATCTATGAAAGATTCCAATACTGGTGAACTATAGTTACAGGTAATTAACAAATGTTCTTCTCTTTTGCTCTACAACTACATTAATACTGAACCAAACTTTAAGCTATGGTGCGTATCCTGAGATCGGTGATTAAGCACAGACTCCATAATGCTGCTTTATTTTCTATTTCTGCACTTGGTATATTTGTGTATAGAGATTCCAACTCCACTGTTACCAAGATAGTACTGTTGTCATCAAAGGTTTCTCCTTCGATTTGGATGACCAGGTCTCCACTGTCTCTGATGAATGATCTCACATGTAGTATGAAGTGTTTTAAAAAGAAATTCACATACTCCTATAAAAGCTCAACTGTTGAACTATTGACCAACACTATCAGTCATCTCAGAAGCATGCTGCTATTTTTGTCTATTTGTGCTAAAATACAGTTAAAAGATATTTGGGGATTTTAGTCATCAAACACTCATCTTCCTTTGGGCTGAGCCACTTGCCCATTTGCTTTCTTCCAATGCCTGTTTTAATATAGTCTTGATTTCATTTGTGTGGTCACTTCTCGGTCTTCTGATATGCTCAGTGATATGCAATTGCCTGTTTTTTTCTTCTCTATAAGCACTCCTGCCGTTGATTACTATTGCATCTCCCTTGTCTGCTTGTTTGATCACAATATTTTTCTCTGCGAATTGTTAGGTAGATGATTTGGTCCATACATATGTCTTATTTTCTCTTAGGTCACCTTTAGACTTCATGATGGTCTTTTCAAAATGAATAATTTCCAGTAGTATGGGTTGCAGTGGTGACTAGAAAGTGGATGTATTCCGTAATGATCCTTCTTGTGTCTGGTATGTTTTATCTTTAAAATGTAGCCTTAATCATATTTTTTAAGGAAATGTATTAACTCCGTTTTGGATTGGCAGAATCACTTGATTTGGTTTCGATGAAGGATAGGTCGTTAGACATGAATTGGATTTTGTCAGTTGATAGTGATAATTTATAGCTCACCCTTGACAATCTAATCCAATTTGCACTGGCTGACCACTTTAGTATCCAATTTCCATCACAATACCCAGTATCAAAAGCCAATAGAGACTGGATTTCCAGAGTATGGAACGGAACTGGAAAAACTCCACTACACTCTGTCCCGTATTAAAACGCAGTTAATGGACAGCATTTCTCAAAGTAGCCCTTCTGACTCCCGAAATCAATTAAGTCATGCAAGCCTCATAAAACATCTGTTATCATCTGTCAGATTAACTATTGTTACTTTTTGAGTGTTCTGTTATACAAGCAGTGGCGTAGCAAGGTCAGCTGGTACCTGGTGCGGAAAATTTCTAGTCACCCCTGGCTTGACAAAATGGCAAAAATATGTGTTTGAAACACATATTTTTGTCACCCCCCTCAGTGATGACACCCGGGACGGCCCGCACCCACCGCACCCCCCTTCCTACGCCACTGTATCCAAGATATAGTACCTGGTTCTTGGAAGCAGTAGTGGTTAAACCTTTGCTGATGAGACATTCTCTTTGCCTCGATGACCTAAGTAATTTTCATCCTATCTCTCTGTTACCCTATTTAAGGAAACATTTAGAAAGGCTAGTCTTTATTCAACTGCAGAAATTTTCTGAAGAGAATGGACTGTTTGATTCCTTGTCAAGCTGGATTCAGTTGTGCTGTTGTTTCTGAATGACATACGTTGATTGGTACACAAAGGTGTTGTCGGGGACTTGATAATTTGATATCTATGTGCCACATTCCACACTATCAATCCCAATATACTCATTTAAAAAGTTTTGAAGAACTGGGGAGCTCAGGTCAAGTGATTTCAGACTTTATTAACAGACTGAGTACAGTCTGTGTCGCTTCTCCCTTTTTCATCAAAGCCAAGGCCACTGAACTGCAGTGCTGCAGTGTACTCCATGGGGATCAGCATTTTCACCCGTTATTTCATTTGTACATACGGCCCTTGTGAAATAGGTTTACCTGCAGGGGGTGTGATTTTACAAGTATGCCAGTGAATCACAGATTACTTGTCACAAACAGGGGAGTTTAAGCAAGTGTCTTACAGTCACCAACTGGTGCATGTCTGCTGGCTTTTTAAGGCATAATCCTTTTCACACAGAGGTACAGCTTACACCAACAGGAAGGGACCAATGCAGTAATATCCCATCACCAGCTGCAAGTGTCGTAAGAAATCTTGGGACCTATCTAGAATCCCCTTTATCTCTGAATTTTCAGGCTACCGAAGTGGACAAAAGTTCAGTGGCGGCTGCTGACGTTTGTGAGTGGTAGGGCTGTGGTTGGAAAGATAGGAGTTCACATTAGGGTAGCACTGCATTTTTTGAAACATGGAATTAAATACTGTATTTTCTAGAATATATATATTTTTTTAAATAAAAAGAGCAAAAAAACAATATTTGTTTTTAATTTAAGTGGCTTCTAGCTTAATGGAACTCATAAATTTGGCAGATTCGTGTATTGCAGCATAAAAATGATAAAGGAAATCAGCAAGGAATTGTGCACAACAATAGTCGTGGTGAACAGAACCGGAAAAGTCTCAGTTGAAATTAAAGCCTTTTAAGAGACAATTTTTAATAAGGTGGCTGTTCAAACAGCTAGGTACCACCATCCTGCTGAGAAGGCATGGCACGTGCAAAAGAAAACTATCCTGCACGCTCAACACTGCATGACATAGGTATAAGCTTCAACAGAGATGTGTAAATAAATTTCATGATTATTCAAAGGTACTTCGTGAGAAACCAAACGCAACAGTTAATTGCTCAAAATGAGAAGGAAACTGCAAAGCTAATTCATTCAGTGCCTTCCCGAGTTCAGATCTAGTTGTATGACCCCCAAATCAGTTGTGAAGGAATATCTGGATGTGGTGATAAATGAACAGTAAATGTGTTTTGAATAAGTCAGTTCTGACATTCACACCCTATATTTTTAGGGTTTTTTTTGCAGCTTTTATATATCACGAACACCACCGAAGGTATTGCTTCACTTTACATGAGCACCAGTTACAATAAACAAGGACACATTCATTTTCTATAAGCACGGGGAGAATAAGTAATTTGGCCAGATTCACAGGATGTTGAGCCGACGCCGGGACTCGATCCTAGTTCCTCACTCCAAAGGTGGCAGCTCCGGCAGTAGTTGCATGCTCTCCCCGTAAAGGAAAAATGCCAGTCATAACATTTTTACAAGCACATCTCACGGGATCATTTTGTGTACAAGGACAACATGAACCACTTAAAATAGCACCCCATATTGAACTCTAAAGAATTGTAAATACTTTCCTCCCTGTATTTTCAAACAACTATTATACAATAAAAATTACTCTCTCTCGTTCTTAAAAAGAAAGTATCAAAGCGATGTGCCCAATACAATACAATTAGACATTTTCCTGATACCTGTTGTGTCGGGCCCTAGGCCCACATGATTATAATAACTGACACACACACCAGGTAGTAGGGTACTATCTCTGGCCACGAGCACGTGCACCCGGGCCCTTTTATTAACAGGCTCACGCCACTCGTGACGCCTGTGATGGATGGGTGTGGGGTGCAAGTGTGCCCACTCCCCCAAGGGAGTGGTTAACAAACTCTGTGTCTGCTGAGACACTAGAACATGTTCAGCAGGACACAACATTCCTCCCAAATTTTAATGAAGACAAAACAATCACTAGTCCAACCTGGAGGGGTAAACAGCAATTAAATATACACCACAGGGTCCATCATCTTCTCGTGTCTGGCATCAGGAAGACAGCAGACAAGGACTGGTGACTCGGACTGCAACAGGACGATCTCGGCGGGCACTCATAATTTAACCTGGGTGGTTCAGGACACGAACGCTGGCTTGGAGACGTCAGCTGCACTTTTGTAACATGCCGGTGGAAACATGTCTTTTGGTCCGAGGTGACTCCCCTTCGCTGACGTTGAGGATGGTATGTGGTGGGTACTAGCAGTTCAGTAAACCGGGTGCGTCAAGAGCATGGTTGGAGTCCATGGTGAAAGTTCACGAAGGTGTTGCTTGATCGACTGAAGTCTCTGTTAGACTATTTTGCTGTATCCGGTAACATGAAGGTGGGGCAATGTCTCGTCCAACTCTCCCGCCTGGGGAGGCCCTTTGTCGGGTTTGCCACGATACTGCTTGTGGGCTGCGCTGGGGCTGCGTGTGTGATGACTGGGGGCAGCTGCAAGACCACCGAGGAGCCAGCACCTAGTCGCTCGCACAAACCTCAGGGATGGATGAGTCTTGGGCAAGACATGCTCTCGCTGCCGCAGTTCAGGTGTAAGCCAGGTCAGCAGGTGGCCTCTGGTTTTGCTTGTCGGCTGGTTTAGCAACAGTGTAGGACTCCAGTCCATTGGTACTCAAGATAGTAGTCTTTGACGCATTTTGACGAGGGCTGGCGCGATGGCATTGCCAGCCGTGTGGTGAATCTGGACAACAGTTGGTGATGACATGCCTTGATGGTTGCAGGCCTTCAGTCTCGAGTCGATCACCTGGAGCGGGGGTGGCCAGGTGCCTCCATTTCCTTTGAGGAGGCAGTTCCATCCGTGCACTTGGACTTCTTGGGCTACTAGGACGTTGGTGACATTGGCGTGATAGACACGCTGAGAAACGTGAGGCATGAGACTCTGTTCGCGCAGGCTTTGCGGCTTACTCTCGGTCTCCCGCTGGGCGGTCGCCAGTTCATTCTTTGGTTGTCACCCCCTTCACTTGCTGTTGGTGTGTCGGGATTCGCTCCTTTTGCAGCTCGGGTTCTCTTCATCGTCCGGCCCGGCCACTCCCGACTTCCCCTTCTGAGCTTGGTCGGTTATCCGATCCTTAGTGTAGACCCTCCGATCACACTTCCACGTTTCTTGCTGAGTGCGGTGTCATGCACATGGCACTGATGATGTAGGTGCCATTGGGCCTGGACGACAGGTGGTGACGATCTGCTCGGAGAAGAGATTTCTGGAGGGAATTTGCAGCTACATGTCTCTGCCTCGCTGAGGCTGTTCTTTCACCTCTGGCATCTGCGGTAAGGAGCAGGGATGCCGTCCGACTTCGACTGCCGACACTCGGGGATGGACGGTCGCACTGGGAAGCGTTGGGGAGAGACGCGGTTCGCTCTTGCTGCGGCTTACGTTTGGTTCTCCCATGGGGCTGTCTCCAGGGACGTCGGTCCGCCTTGGTGGTGTCTGGTGTCTCTGGGTGTGCTCTTGGCTTGTGGTGCTACGAGTCCTCGGGCTTCTCCTCTTGTTCTCTCTAGCGCACCTGAGCTCTTCCTGGTGACAGGATTGTCACTCTTCTTTGCGATTCTTTTTCCGGGTGCAGTCGCATGCACCATGTTGCAAAAAGGCCAACAGGGCCTATCAACTTCACTGGTCTCTGGACCATGCGGGCGAGACTTCCGTCGCTCTTCTCTGCTGGGTGGCGAACAGCCACTTGTCTCATGTGCTCCCTCTTCAGGCAGCTTCTTGAAGCTCCTACTCCGGGTGTTCCCTCTTCTGGGAATGACTTCTGCGGGCAGTAGGGAGCTGTGGTAGTGGCTGGCCACTTGGAGTGTGCGACTCTCCTCTTGCCTGTCTTGGGTCACCGGCGACTCCGTCTTGAGGCAGTGTGAGGGAGGACACTGTGCTGTGTTTGGCCCACTCGGGGCTTCGTTGCTGCGGTGGAGATGTAGAGGATCTCTCTGCTGTCTCCAGCATTGCTTCTTTTCTTTGGAGAGGTCTCTCTCCCTCCTGGGCATTTACCCGTGCTGACGCGCTTCTGGGTGCATGTGTCACGCACCTCGGAGTGCGCACGCTTCGTCTTCTTCTTGGGCGCCCTCTTCTGGCACCTGGTGTGCCTGCTCTTCCTCCTTGCGGTGGTGGTCGTTCACCGCCAGGGGCATGTGGCGCACTCTTCTCACTTGTGGTGGCGTGGAGCAGCCACTGGTGGTGCGCGATCTGCACCAGTCTTTCTTGTGCTTTTGGCGGGGAGAGCTACCTTGAGACGTTGCTGTCTGGTCAATCTTCTATCCTTGCTGGTGGTAGCTGTCATTGGCGTTGCTGCTTGTGTTTGGCTTTGCATTTCTAGTGCCTCCCTGCGGGGTTTGTCAGTCTCTCCCCAAGCTTTGCAAAAGTGGCAGGCAGTGCTCTTTTCTGACACCGACAGAGTTCAGGGATGTAGAACTGGTGAGACATTCCTCCACGTGTACCTTGTCATGCTGGGTACTGCAGGCAGCTTGGTTGTTGTAGATCCTCATAGCACAGGGCACTGCAGGCCCCTTTCATTCAGGTGCTTGCCCCTCTATCACCTAAAAGCTTCACATGCAGGCTGTCTTGGAGGCTGACTTGCTGGTCTCTTCTTTCTGAGCCAAGGATGATAGGGGTGTCACGAAGCACACCACTTCTGCAGTGCTGTGGGCAGTTTCTTTGTAAACAGCCCGTGGTATTACTGGCGCTATGTTTCCCAATGGCCACAGGTGGCAGTGTAGCGCTTTCCACAGGCACCGGCAGTCTTTTCTTGAATTGTGGGCCTTTACCTTTGGTGCAGGAACTGTTCTCATTCTGGCACCGCCGGTTGTAGCGTTTGGTGTGGCACTGGTCTCACAAGGGTGCCTTGGGTAGGGGTGAGGCTCGTATTGACCGCGCGCTCTCGCAGCAGTGATGACTGAGCACTGGCACAAGGTGTCTGCACCGCGGTTGCGCGACCTCTGTTGCCTGACCTGCTGGTGGGGCGCTGCAGTCCTTGTCTGGCTGGAAGACTGTCTTCAGTGTCACTTATCACCGGGCCGCTGTGTATTCTCCCTGTACCGCGTGGGTACGACCGGCTGGTGTTCCCATTACGGGTGCGGCTGATTGGTCATGGCCACTGGGAGACATCGCTGTCTGCTGGGCTGCATGCTTGTCCTCAGTAGCTGCAGGAGTCGGGAGTCGTGCAGTGGAAGCAGATTGCGTTGGGCCCAAACCGGAGACTCGCTGCAGAGGTAGGCTTCGGGCCTTTAGTGCCTGCCAGTAGGCTCGTCTTGAGCGGGTGCGGCCGCCTTACACAGCCTCCCTCTGTTGCTTGCAGGCAGGGCAATTAGCATATCTCTGCGCAGGTCTACGGCGTAGGGACAGCCACGGAGCTACGGCAGCTGCTTAGCAGTTACTCCGCCATCGAGCACCTCAACCGGTGGCCTTCCCCTGGGTTCACCACTCCTTCCCCTCAGTACTTTGGGACATACAGGGGTACACGAACGAGTTGGCAGGCAGCGTGCATCGACTCTTGCTTTCTAGATGCACTCCCTTGTCTCTCTTGTGGGCTCTTCGTCCGATGTACTGTCGGTGCAGTTCTCCTGTCTGCTCTCGTTACAGGAGCAAGAGCTGCCTCTCGCGGTGCTAGCTGCAACGCCTCCCCTTACACACGGCTGTCTCTCTAGTCGTGTTCTCTTCACTTACGCCATCGTGCTGGCAACAGGCAGGTGGGGCTTAGGTGCAGGCTGCAATACCCCCACGACGACCAGTAAAAGCAGCTCCCAGGTTACACACGGGGCGAACCCCCTCGTCGCCAATGTTGTGTCGGGCCCTAGGCCCACATGATTATAATAACTGACACACACACACCAGGTAGTAGGGTACTATCTCTGGCCACGAGCACCTGCACCCGGGCCCTTTTATTAACAGGCTCACGTCACTCGTGACGCCTGTGATGGATGGGTGTGGGGTGCAAGTGTGCCCACTCCCCCAAGGAAGTGGTTAACAAACTCTGTGTCTGCTGAGACACTAGAACGTGTCCAGCAGGACACAACAATACCATACCACAGCAGTGAATTTTGCTTGAACTGCTTGCTTTGCTTTGCTTCCATCAACTAGGCCAGCTCGAGCAAGTCACTCTCTCATTTCCCCAGCTGCAAAGTTGTTCTCTATTTAGCTGCTGGTCCACTCACCGGGTTGGGAGCTGAGAGGCATCGTCTGGACTGGCTGGAGTGAAACTTCAAGCAAGGCAAGTCCGTAAATCTTAGACTGCACAGGGCATCTGCAGTGCGAACCTTCGCTCCAAGCCACAAGTCTGCAGGAGCTGGAAATGGCGTCCTGTAATAGCTGCAGCGCGGGAAGCAGACACCTCGAGTCTGCCAAGTGTGTCTTCAAAATTCATGAAGGCAAAGTGTGCCGACTCAATTTCTTGGTTTCCCGGCTGCCTGCACCCTATCCTAACACATCACACCCACCCAAACCTGTGACGAGCTTGGAAAGGGTGGGGTGACTAAGCTCTCCACTCCCTGTTTGACTGGAAGCCCCAGAGACACAGGGCTTCAGTGTAAAACGTCTGGGGCTAATTTTATCAATAGGGCATCAGGGGGTGGAGACAGGTCCACAAAGCTCTGTCTTTGCCGATCTGATAACCTGGTAAATACTCTAGACTTCGGGCACGCCCAAGGGCAGCACTTTAAGGGATGCATCCCCGTGTGTCACAGCAGCAAGCACAGTAAGTGGCAGGGTGCATCAGCCCTACAGCCAACCAGCAAAAAGTGTGTGCACGTTTTGTTAAAAAAAAAAAAAAACAGTTATATTTGAACAAATCGCTTTTATTTTGACCTACCCTTGGGGCGAAAGTAAAGGGGGCAGAGCCCCGACGCCCCCAAGCAGAAAGCGCTGCTGCAAGGGTTGTGAAAAGAATCTTCCTTTTCCTGGTTTCCCCTCTTCATATAGAAGTGATAAATGCACTAATCCAATCGAGACTGGACTATGCAAAGTCTGTTTATCTCACTTCTCTCGTCCCAGAAGATTTTGGGTTGCTTCAGACACCAACATATTTCACCAGCCCTAAAGTCACTCCATTGGCTAATCACGTGAAACAGAGGGCTTGTTGCGACTTTGGCGGTCCTCCTGTCGGCCTGCCACCGCCGCGTTGAAAGGAGGACCACCAAGGCCATTGTGTACCCGCCCACCAGATTAATATTGTAATCCATGGTGGTGGGTGGTGCGGGGGGGTCTCACGGCAGTGACATGTTAAGCTCATAAGAGAGCCAAGCATGCAGACCGCGCCTATGAGAGCTCTAACTGCACGTTCCTGCACGGTGTGGAATGCATGCTACTGAAAAAGCGGGATTCTTATCTTATCTTACCATCCCTAAGAATCCTCAGGTCGCCAGAATCTTTTTACCTGCTGAATAGTGTAAAGGGAAGAAAATCCAATCCTCTCATGTAACAATTCTAGAATTCAATTTGCCTTCAAAGATCACTGACTCCGAATTCAAATTTTAGGGGTTTATTACAAAGCCAAGAATAACTGCACATACAAGCACCTCAACACGAGGTTAAAGAAATAGATGGGCACTAATACAAACATCATCCTACGCAGGAGTCTCATCCGACTCAGAATAAGAAGAATCGTTAGTTCCAGAAGCATTAAACCAGCAACGACGGCTCCAATCTCAATTTTATTCTGCATTTACCTAATAAAAGAAAACGTTAATCTATCCCTACTCTCCTCCTACGGTGACATCCCTACTTAACAAGTTTCCCAGGCAAGAGTAAAATAAAGGTGTCAGCTGTGAAGACTTACTAAGAAGTACACTCACTTAGCAATTTGAGCTCGTTCTAAGATGCTCCTTCCTAATTAGATCTCTCGCTTTCGCCCTTCTCTCAGGTCTCCTCTACCTCCAAATCTGCTCTCCTCCCTCGGGGCACTATCCCTAATACAAAATCCACATACAATAGGATACGCCCTTGTCACGCCTCTTCGGCCAGGTCTTCCTTCTCGTACTTTTCCATCGAAACTCTTACTTCATCCAAGACGGTTACAGTGACCTTGGGTCCCAGGCACCTTCTCCGCTGAAAGTATCATCCCTACATTCCAGTATACTCCCATCTCTACGTCTCCCACCATCCTAACTCCTAAAACAAAGAGCTAGTCTTTTTGCTAACGAGGCATGTGTCCTTGCACCTGTAACAAAAATACATTCAGCAACTTTTCTCTGTACGAATCTACCAACCGTACCTAGAGAGCCTTCCCAAGAGAACACCTTTCCGTCCTGCAATTTAAGCTAACATTAGAACGAACAGGCCTTTCTTTAACGTATAAGCAGTCAGGCCTTTACACGATTTAAATGCACAATTTCTATTAATTCTTTAAGCAGTGGCTCATACATTTTACATGCGAAAAAATGAACTACACGTGCAACTTAATATGATACACGTTTTAACTACTGCATCTCGGTTATACATGGGCTAGTTCATTTATGCATCACTTTAAACGCATTTCACTTAAGCATTACATTGGCATGATTAAAATAGCACAACTACTCTTCTATTCACTTCTAGTAAATGCGGTTTAGAACTACATTTTACTGAACATTTACGAATATATATGTCTGAATATATGCGGGTGCGGACTAACAATAGGTATGATGCACCCCAACAAATTTCATGAGAACATGGCGCTCTATCAGTTCCCCCCTTTGATGACTCCTGTCATCACACTTTTACAACCCTTCTTGGAGAAAGAACCGACCTAAACAGAACTTGTTGCCACTCTCCCTTGTCGGAATCTCTCCAGATTCTTAATGCTTCGATAGTGACTGTCCTGCAGTCTAGCCATTCTCGTCTCATTTTCTCTCAAAGCTCTCTCAAGTCTGCTTGCTTTATACCACTTGTATGCTCTGATAAGACCCCACAAGCAGACCACGCAAACCACAACAATAATGAGAGGTCTTAGAACATAGCCAAGGAACCCCTTTCCCAAATTCGCAAACCAGCTTCCCACGTGACCAAATCCTTTGCCAACTTTCTCCCAAACTCCCTCTTCAGTCAAATCCTTTATTTTTGTATGGATCGTAGTGATGTTACTTATATATTTCTCCAGATCTTTGCTGTTATCTGGAATATAAGTACAGCACTCTTGGACCTTCAAAATTTTACAGACTCTGCCCTCTTTCGCTAATAAAACATCTAAAGCAAGACGGTTCTGCAAAACCATTGTCCTTATCGACAACATCTCTCCATCCACGAGTATCAACGACCTTGCTGTATTCATTGACAATTCATCAACCACAGTCGCCAATCTCCGGATCTTCACATCATTCAGAATTACTCCCAAACTTGGTATCATCGCTCCAAAGATATCTCCTACTATCGCTCCTCCACTCTCACCTCTCTTCACTCTCGAATGCTTTCCACCTTCCAAAAGCTCCAAATCCTCTGCATGGTAAATCTTTGGAAATATTATACCCAAGTAACACGTACCATACCAATTCGCTGGCAACCTCACATAAGCATTCCTTCCACACACATAATACACCGTAGGTATCACTTGTACAGGTCCTTGCAGAAAATTCTTTGCTGATTCTTCCATAGTGAAAACATGATCACACTCACTCTGTCCCACCGAGACTTTATCATAATAAGTCTGTACACGTCTCACGCACAACTTCCTCTTCTGCACCATATCCAATGCTATAGGGCCATAACTCCCCTTCGCTCTGTGTGACCTTTCCTCATCTGTCCAATCTACGGGACTATCTCCGGTATGACGTGTCTGTGATAGTTTTCTATATCTATCTTCTACCTGATTTACAAACTTTTTCTCTACTTCGGTTAATGCACATGTTAAATTGTGTCTATGGGCATAGGCTGTATCTAAACTCGAAGTCGGTATGAAGTACTGTCCAAGTCTATCATCCGCCTTGTAATAATCATACTTGTTCAAGTGTTTATAGGCAGGAACCTCTGGAAGCACGGCATCATAGTTGGAAAAGAAATACCATAAAACACACTAAGCAATAAACTACACGAAATTCCATACGTCAAAGGAAGATGGTGGTATCTAATACCCTCATCCACTAACGCTGGCAACTACTTACACACATAACAATCTTTCGCATTCATCGCATCCACATATTCATATAGCAGCTTGGCATATGCGTTAAGCTTGAAATCACCTCTAGACAAATCTACATGCAATCTACGACTCTCTTCTATTAGCATAGCTCTTTCGGCTCCTATGAATCCCTCCTTTTTGCTAGGCGTAGTGGGTGTAGGAGTCTCTTGTACCCCCCCACCTCTAGCTTGTATGGAACATAATATGAAACTACAACTACTATGATTATAGAAGCTATCACACCCCCTAACAATGTGCCTGCTATCAATTTGGATCTACGGTGTGCATTTCCAGCCTCCATGATTTTAGAAGAGTTCTCAAAGTTCTTGGTTTCAGCAACGAACACTCAAAAGTCTCTGTCTTCTTCACGTGTGACTTGCTCAACCAGTTCGAACAACACTCCGAAACAGCTGGAAATCCCCTTATCAGCTACAGTTCCTTATTTACATAGTCCAGAAAAAGACTGCCCTAAGTTTTCGTTCCTCTTCTGTGGAAAGTCCCTAAGTTTATTCTTCTTCCACTTGGACCTAGGTTATCTTCTTCTTTAGGATTTTTATTTACAACAACTTATACTCAATCCGCAATGAGATCGTCTCCAAGCGCTACTAAAACACGGTGCAAAAGTTCAAGACGAAGAACTATCATTTCATGTGCAGGCGGCTCAAACCCAAATGACAGAAATTTGAGTTGATGCAAAATCAATTGATGAACCTTACTCAGAAGTGGGGGATTCGGAACCGTGAGGGTCAGTATTCCTTCGACTTCCAGCCCCGGCACTAACAGTAGCACTTTCAGCACCACATTCGGGCTCTTGCTGACCACAAACACGGACATCAGCCTCCCCGAACTCACTACTCCCGGCATCTGTCACTGCGTAAGTCCACTCCGGGGTAGCGTATCTCTGGCAAGGTACTCTCGTTCTTTTCGACTTTCTCCGACCCTCTTGAGCCTGTTCTCCTTCGCTTGCTTCCGATTCAGACGCTTCAGACACTGTGGCAAGATCTCTTTTGGGTGCTAGCCTCAGATTCAGTCGCCTCTGTCTTTCAGGCCAAGTTTCCTCGGTTCTGATTGTTCTTCCGCTTTCTCCCCGATTACCCTGTGCACCACTTCCTTCTTCTGCTGAATTTGACTCTACTCCACCCACAGCAACACCTTCGTCATCTGAGTCAAAGTCGGGGTTCTGATTGTCGCAACCCTCTTCAGCTTGGTCTGGTGCACAACCAGCTGTATCAGCGACCCTCACAGCTTGACTTGTCCTCTCCTGTGGCCCTGCCACATCAGCTGGATTTTCATTCACGAGAGGAGCTGTTTCTTCCGAGGGTGCTGAAACTCTGCGGGTATGGGAAGCATGTACCCAGTTCGGTAATCCTCCGCACTTCACTGCTGTGTTCGTCACCAGTATTACCTGGTACGGGCCTCGCCACCGAACATCCAGACAGCTCTTCCTCACGTGCTTCCGAACGAGCACCCACTCGCCTGGACACAGGTCGTGGCACAGATCACTCGAGGCCGGAACGGCCGCAGCTTGCATCTGCTGGGATACAGAACGGACCACATCAGATAGTCCTTTACAGTAATCGAGAATTAAGTCATCAGTGATGTTTATCAAAGCTGTAGCTGGTACTGCTGGCAATCGCATCGCCCTTCCCATTAGAATCTCGTGGGGTGACAACCCAGTTCTCCGTTCGGGGACACTGCGAATACTCATGAGCACAAGTGGCAGGGCATCAGGCCACTTCAGGGACGTTGACGAACACACTTTTGCCATTCGGGATTTCAAAGTTCCATTAACCTGTTCCACTATCCCAGAAGCCTCTGGTCGATAGCTGTAATGTAATCTCTGGTCTACATTCAATGCAGCACAAAGCAACTTCATGATTTCACTGTGAAAGTGTGTTCCTCTATCTGATTCCAAAGAGGTTGGAAAACCAAATCTCGGGATAAGTTCCCTCAACAATAACTTAGTCACTGTGAGAGTGTCACACCTGCGTGTTGGGTAAGCCTCCACCCACCATGAGAATACACACACCACCACCAAAATGTACCTCAACCCATTGCACTTAGGCATCTCAATGAAATCTAGTTGCATCCTATTGAAGGGTCCTCCTGACCTCCCAATGTGACTTAGTGTAACCACAGACTTCTTTCCCGCATTCATCTGTTGACATGTAACACATCTCTGACAAACTGCTTCAGCAATTGCACGAAATCGTGGGTTATACCATGTCTGCCTAAACACGTGCATCATTGCATCTCTTCCAAGATGCACTGAACCATGTATCAGTCTCGCCATCGGGCTCAACAGACTCTCAGGCAACACCGCTTGACCATCACGGGAAACCCAAACCTCAACATCTCCTCTTTCACATCCTGCCCTCAGCCATTCATCTCGTTCTTGATCGGAAACCTCATCCTGCAGTCGCTTGAGTTCCTCCCAAGTGTCTGCCATGGCCAACATCATGCTGAGCTCGGTTCCTTCTTGGCTCTCTCCTGTGTAAACCCCTGTGAATATACATCCTTGCTCTGCACAGAACCGGGCAACTTCGTCAGCATAGTTATTTCCTTGAGAAACAAAATCATTCCCCTTTCCGTGTGCAGTACATTTGACGACAGCGACTTCCTTTGGACATTGCAATGCATCTAGTAGCTGTCTCACATATTCTCCATTCCTAATGGGTGAACCAGATGATGTCATAAATCCCCTCTGTGACCATAACTGTCCGAAGTCATGAACCACACCGAACCCATACCGGCTGTCGGTGTAGATCGTGATTCGGATTTGATCAGCGGCCAAACAGGCACGAGTCAAGGCAATGATCTCAGCTACCTGCGCGGAGTGTACTCCTTCTAGACAGGCAGCCTCAACCACTCCTGAGATGGTACATACAGCAAACGCTGCTCTCAACTGACCAACACTGTCTCTTAGGCACGAACCATCGACAAAGAAAATTTCATCAGAGTCAGTCAGTGGTTCGTCGACAATGTCAGGTCTTGGTTTGGTGCATAGCTCAGTGACATCGAGACAATCATGGTCCTCACAGTCTCCTTCATCTGTGTTCGGCACGGGCATTAATGTCGCAGGGTTCAAGACAGAGCACCTTCTGAGAGTCACATTCTCTGCGGCAAGTATGACTTGCTCTTATCTCGTTAACCTGTTATTCGTTAGGTGCTGGGTCTTTGTCCTGGTCATTAACAATTCAACAGAGTGTGGTACATATACTGTCAAAGGGTGACCCATTACAATGCTTTCACATCTTTCAATGCTGACACCTGTTGCAGCAACGGATCTGAGACATCCGGGCAACGCAGAAGCTACTGGATCTAAAGTAGCCGAAAAATAGGCAACTGGTCTACGGACACCTCCATGATTCTGAGCCAAGACTGACAATGCACAACCTTCTCTCTCGCAACAGAACAGTGAAAAGGACTTCTTGTAGTCAGGCATTCCCAGAGCCGGAGCACGACACAAGCCCTCTCTCAACTCCAAGAACGCAACCAAACAGTCATTGTCATATGGTACCAGATCACTCACATCCTTGTGTGTCAGTCTCTGTAAAGTCTTTGCCTTTAAGGAAAAATTGGGAACCCACTGGCGACAATAGCCGACCATTCCCAAGAACATTCTTACCTCCCTCTGAGTGGTAGGCACAGCCATGTTCATTATTGCCTCAATTCGATCGGGTGACACCTTCCTCTTGCCTTTCTCTATTCTGTGGCCTAAGTACTGCACTTCATTCAGGCAGTACTGCAACTTGTTTGGGGACACCTTGTGTCCGTTCTCTGCCAAATGATTCAAAAGGGCTATCGTGACTATCCTGCAAGCGTCTTCTGTTTCTGAGGTGACAAGCAGATCGTCTATGTATTGCACGAGAACCGAGTTCTGTGGCAATACGAGACTTTCAAGGTTCTTCTTCAGGGTCTGATTAAAGATCAATGGACTCTCTGTATACCCTTGAGGGATACGACACCACGTTAACACACGGTTTTCCAGCCGGAAAGCAAAAAGAAATTGGCTTTCTTCGTGAAACGGTATCGAGAAGAACGCTTGACACAAATCAATCACAGTAAACCACTCAGCTTTGCACGGGATTTGAAACAATATCACTGATGGATTCGGTACCACTGGACAACATGAAACAACTATCGTGTTGACCTTTCGCAGAACTTGCACGATCCTGAATTTCCCACTCGGTTTCTGTAGTCCCATGATGGGTGAGTTACATGGGCTACCCCTTATTTCCTTCAGAATTCCCTGCTTGATCATGGACTCAATCACACGTTTAATCCCTGCAACGGTCTCGGGTGACAGGTTGTACTGGGGCATTCTAGGAAATTCTGCATTCTGCTTAACCTGGATCTGGACAGGTTCAACCCCCTTGATCAGTCCGATCTCTTCTCCTGTGAAATCCCACACCTCTTGTGACACAGAGTCCCTCAAATCTAGTGGAAGTTCCTCCACCGTCACCACAGGATACATCTCTATGCACAAGTGCTGATTCGCAACCTTGAAGGTGGCATCATCATCCTTCGTCTGGACCTCAACTCCCCTTGGTGTGCAATAGATGGTGCAATTTAATTTACACAATAGATCTCTTCCTAACAGACAGACTGGACTCGTATCGCACACCACAAACTGATGTTTATCTCGAAAAGAGCCTATTCTCACTGGAATCAGTTCGGTCAATGGGCTAGTTATCCTCTTGTTTGCTACTCCAACAACTTGGATCGATTGTCCCGAGAGGGGTAGGTTGGGGACTACTGTTGATCTTACAGTAGACCGGGTAGCACCAGTGTCAACCAAAAGAGTGGTAGGATGACCATCAATGTCTGCCTCCACAAAAGGTCCTCTCTGGTCTACCTCCAAGACTGCTCCAAGGGTGCAGTCTTCCTCCCCTCTCAGGCACCGTCAGGCCAACGGGTCTGGGCTATACTCATCATACCCTTCAAAAAGGGGCATCTGCTGGTAAGTCCGCATTCCTTGCGAAATTCTTGGTGGCTGGGGAACTTGCACCTGTGGGTTAAACGTCCCCCCTTGCATCGATCTGGGCCTTGTCACAGTATTGACTACCTCCGGCACGGGTGCTTGAACCACTTCTACCACCTGTTGCACCTGATTGGCTGGGTTCAAAGGACACTTGCGCTTCCAATGTCCGATCTGGTGACAAAGATGACACGCAGTGGTCTTCTTCAATGTCGCCACATCCATTCCCGTCTTAGGATCTACAGGTGTCCCTCTCCCCTGACCTTGCACATTCTGGTTCCCTTGGTTGTTTCCCTGTCTTCTCCCTAGCGTCCCTCCGTTAGGCTGGACCTGAGCTGGTTGCATCTGAACAAGCATCAGTTTGTCCTTCAACTTCCGTTGTTTGGAGTCTACTTCATCACTACAGTACCTCGCATACCGCAAAATTTCATCTACCGGCTTGTTCTGCCAACAGATCAAATGCTGCTGTATCATAAGACTAACCTCTGATCTCAATCCTAGGATGAACTTTGAGACGAACTGTCCCATATCCTTAGGATCTAAGGTATCTAGTCCACTATACTGTTTAAAAACTTGCAAAAGTCGCTCATTATACTCATGCACTGTCTCCTTGGGTTCCTGAACCGTTCGATCTATCTTAACCCAATCAATGTCTTGAGGCGAGATCTTTAACTTCAACCATGTAATCACTTGTTCGAACTTTTTCATGACTATAGGTGACGGACCATTTGTGACGGCCTCCCTTTCAGGTTCTGAGGTTGGCCACTCAACTGCAATTTTACAAGCTGTCCATAAATCTCCTGGTACTACAATATCAAACAAGGTGTTCAAATCGATCCACAATGCTTTCGAAATTTTAACAAAACGGTCAACCTGTTTGTACTATTCTACTGGTCTCTCCCTCAGCCGAGGAAAGTCATTTGTAAATGCAGCCAAATCACCTCTACTCCATGGCACATGCACGTACCCTCCGTTCTGAACTTCTCATAAAGGATAGTTCCCTACACCTGGCGTCCCTCCCCCCGGAGGCGGCGTTTCTCCTACAGTCTTTTTGGCAATCTTCTTCTTAGACCACCTTTCCTCCCATTTGCTAAGGATTACCCATATGCGCATCCCTACAATCAGGTCCTTGGTATGTGTCCTCAGTCCTATGACCCTTTTCTCTTCCAACTCTTGGTCACTATACTGCAACCTATGCGACCCTTGCAATGATTTCGTTTTATTCAAATCCACCTCATATTTCTTTGCCAGTTCTGTCAATTTCTCATGTGCTGCCCTCGCTTTACGAGTCACATCCTTTGCCACAAAAAGCAGCTCGTCTGGTTCATAGATCTCTATTCTCTCCAGAGGCAGATTTCCGCTAATCATTTCGTCTACCTCTGCCTTTAGTCTCACTATGTCCAACATCCTTGCCCTCATGGCACTCTTCAAAATTTCTCGACAAGCAGCACCATTCTGTTCCTCATAATCAAAACTTTGTTCTTGTGACTTAGTCTCTTCTATCGTATTCCTGGAAACTGGTCTATTTCCTGATTTGTCTTGCTCTGCATCCCCTGCCATCCTATCGCTCTGATTCCTCACCGGTGGTACCCACATTCTCAAGTCTGATCTAGACTCGATCAAAGACCTTGGTCTTACCGATCTCGCATCCCCCTGTTCCTTAGAGGAGTCTGCGGTGGCTGGCAATGGCGTACTCGCTTCTATGGGTTTCGGAGAGTGAACCGTTCCCTCCCCTACACCATTCCCTCCAATGCTTCTCTCCTCTCTCCCTGTCGTCTGCGATAGACGCCCTTCGCTTACTTGGTCTGGGTCATACACTGACACTATAGGACCAATGGTGACAGGTACCGTCAGGGCATCCGGCAACCTCATACTTCCCATTGAAAGTTGTGTTCCCACTCCCTCTGTTCCTGTGGAGATTTTTCCCACTACTCTCACATTGGTCTGATTCTGTGACACGCCAGTCTCTCCCGCCACAGTCGATGTTCCTTCGCTATGATCTGGGTTAAATGGGGGTGGTCTCTCTGACAGCAGTCTCTCTAACAAGCTGTCATCCGTATCACTGTCATCTTCCTCTGTATTCTTTTCCTGCGTACCTCCCGTTTTCTCTATCAACGGATATAACCTATCCCCCTGAATCATTTCCACTCTCCACCTTTTCTCCAGTGCATCCCATCTTGCATCTTGAAATGCCCTGATCGACTTCTTCACCCTTTCCTGACTTCTGTCTCTCTTCCTGTCATACGCTGCTCTAATCCATGCGTGTAATGCCTCAAACTGTGTGGGTCTGGGTAGTGGTCGCAAAGAAGACATCACAGATTTCAACTGGTACAACACTTTCAACCTGAAAGTGCCATAGCGCGGGAAAGTCAATTCTCCCTCTCCCTGTGTCATTTTGTGCCAATTCTCAAGCCAAATTATGGTATGCAATCCCACATTTTTAGCCATGTAATGTGCTGGCGTATCTTCGGGAGGAGCTTCCTCTCCACCCTGAGTAACCACATGTCTATCACCTCTACAGAGTTCTCGTAAAACTTTAAAACATTTCATGATGAAGCAATTTTCGTTCGCACACAAGATTTTGTTTTTACTTCCTGATGTCAGTCCACCAATGCCAGCGCGGCTCACACCAACCGCCCTATCGCAGCGCGGCACTGTCTGACGTCACTCTTCCTCCGCTCGCAGCAGTTCCCCTCCTTTACCGTTCACCTCTTACTCTTCACACGCGTCCCAATCACACTCTGAAGTAACCGTCTGTCCACGAAACGACCGGACAATCACTTCTCTGACTGTCCACCAACGATCGGACAGACTCTCGAAACTGTTGACCTCAAATCTGGAATCGATAGGATCCAAACACTCGATGTTTCACACACAACAACCTACGACCAGCATCGGTTGTTCACACACTCACGCATACGCTCCCTATCATCAGTGGGTTAATCAACGACGTCTCATGACTCCCACAACTTCTGGTCAACAATCTCAACTCTGGGTGTCTTCTACACCACAATCTCGTATCCCGGGTTATCGAATCAAATCTCTCGGCCCCGTGCGCGCTCATGGTCCGATCCTCAATCACACAACTCTCATTCCAACTCCGCAAGACATCACACAATCAAATCAACCCCGCAATCTAACAAGCATCACCCTGTTCATACTCACGCTACCATGAACTGCTACTTCCGCCGCACCGTCATTCTCCGTCGGTTTTCAGCGACCTCCGTCGTCCTCTTACAATCCACTGGATCACATTCACTCGGGCTCTTTGTGGCAAGTGATCTCTTATCCTGATCTAGATCTCCCCTTACTATCAGAGGAAACCATCCTACTCTGCTACCAACTGAAAAAGCGGGATTCTTATCTTATCTTACCATCCCTAAGAATCCTCAGGTCGTCAGAATCTTTTTACCTGCTGAATAGTGTAAAGGGAAGAAAATCCAATCCTCTCATGTAACAATTCTAGAATTCAATTTGCCTTCAAAGATCACTGACTCCGAATTCAAATTTTAGGGGTTTATTACAAAGCCAAGAATAACTGCACATACAAGCACCTCAACACGAGGTTAAAGAAATAGATGGGCACTAATACAAACATCATCCTTTGCAGGAGTCTCATCCGACTCAGAATTAGAAGAATCGTTAGTTCCAGAAGCATTAAACCAGCAACGACGGCTCCAATCTCTATTTTATTCTGCATTTACCTAATAAAAGAAAACGTTAATCTAGCCCTACTCTCCTCCTACGGTGACATCCCTACTTAACAAGTTTCCCAGGCAAGAGTAAAATAAAGGTGTCAGCTGTGAAGACTTACTAAGAAGTACACTCACTTAGCAATTTGAGCTTGTTCTAAGATGCTCCTTCCTAATTAGATCTCTCGCTTTCGCCCTTCTCTCAGGTCTCCTCTACCTCCAAATCTGCTCTCCTCCCTCGGGGCACTATCCCTAATTCAAAATCCACATACAATAGGATACGCCCTTGTCACGCCTCTTTGGCCAGGTTTTCCTTCTCGTACTTTTCCATCGAAACTCTTACTTCATCCAAGACGGTTACAGTGACCTTGGGTCCCAGGCACCTTCTCCGCTGAAAGTATCATCCCTACATTCCAGTATACTCCCATCTCTACGTCTCCCACCATCCTAACTCCTAAAACAAAGAGCTAGTCATTTTGCTAACGAGGCATGTGTCCTTGCACCTGTAACAAAAATACATTCAGCAACTTTTCTCTGTACGAATCTACCAACCGTACCTAGAGAGCCTTCCCAAGAGAACACCTTTCCGTCCTGCAATTTAAGCTAACATAAGAACGAACAGGCCTTTCTTTAACGTATAAGCAGTCAGGCCTTTACACGATTTAAACGCACAATTTCTATTAATTCTTTAAGCAGTGGCTCATACATTTTACATACGAAAAAATGAACTACACGTGCAACTTAATATGATACACGGTTTAACTAATGCATCTCGGTTATACATGGGCTAATTCATTTATGCATCATTTTAAACGCATTTCACTTAAGCATTACATTGGCATGATTAAAATAGCAGAACTACTCTTCTATTCACTTCTAGTAAATGCGGTTTAGAACTACATTTTACTGAACATTTACGAATATATATGTCTGAATATATGCGGGTGCGGACTAACAATAGGTATGATGCACCCCAACAAATTTCATGAGAACATGGCGCTCTATCACTACACTGTGCAGTAGCATGGGTGCAATACCAGGGGGGCACAACATGTACCCCCTACATGCAACCCCAGCCCCAGGAGTGGCACGGGGCTCTCTGAGGGTCTCCTTAGTTGCCTCTCCTCCACCCTTTTCATGGCAAGCTCACCTCCATGAAAAGGGTGGTGGAAAGGCAACTCGTAATATGCTCGGCGGTGCCAGCTTCGGCACCGCCAGCATATTACTGTGCCTTTTCAGACAGCTGGCACAGCAGGATCCTTGATCCCGGCGGAGCCTGCAGTCTTGTGGTGGTCCGACCGCCCCACTCGTAATACGGCAGTGGTTGGACCGCCACCATGAGTACGGCGGTCCTATGGACCACTGTACTCATAATAAGGGCCAGAGTAACCTTCAAGTCTGTGAAGGTATGGCATAAGTTGTTTTTGGCTTCTACATTCTCCTGGTATATACGTACCAGAAATCTGTGCTCTGCTGGCCATTTCCTGCATTTGGTCCAGCCCAATGTGGTTTCCTTTTGAATAGAGATTTTTCTGTTGCAGCACCCAAGTTCAAGATTTCTATGCCATTACAAATATGCTGAAACCGGCACCTACTAATTTGTTTTAAATGTTTAAAACTGGCTTTTTAATCAGTAGTTTAGCTTAAAGCTACTGGCTTCTAGAATGGTTAAACAGGTTATCCAAATTTAATAGGAGCCCAGAATTATTTACGTAAGTTTACTGAAGAAATTCATTTAAAATAACAAAACACTGTGCTACAAAGATCCACTATTAATCAATATATTAATTATCATTACTGTACTACCATTTGTCACCATCAAATATGTTCAAATGTATTAATTTAACGCCATTGAACGCAAGTTAACTAATAATTAGTTAGCACAAATAAATTATTTTGTCATTACTACTTATAAAAAGCATTGGCCAGGCCACAAGGTCTAATGCATGTAAACACAGGCATGCAAAAATGCACCCCAATTACTTGTGCCATATCACTGTGTACCCTACTGCATGGCAACACAAGCTTGGGAAATAAAAACAGGTGAAAGACATAGAATGCACAGAAAGAGGCAGGTTGCACAGAGACCTGGCACCCATAGTCTGTTCACATTTTGCATGTCAGGGTTCTTATAGATTAGCCTATTTAAGCCAGATGTACTGAATTTACCAGTGATTCACTGTTTTCTCACTGAGAGCTCCTAAGTGCAAAGGGGGTATACCCAGACATGGGTTACATGTTCACCTTGCAGTATGAAACAAGCTGGGCTTTGGTGATGAGGTTCAACAGGCCAAAATCGGTCTCTGTTGTGTTCCTGTCTAGAGCGGACATGGTTTAGCAGTCCTGGCTGGACTGTTCCTGTTGGGGCAGGACCATGGCTGATTTGCCTATGGTTGGCCCCTGTCAGTAGTGGCGCAGTATGTTAAAAAAAAAAAAAAAAGCCATGAAGGTGGTCTAGTTTCGTTATCTCTGGCTGTGGTTAATTTAAGCATTGCACTTGCCATTTATTTCCTCTATGATCACTGCTGTTGTCCCTGCCATATTGGCAGGTGTTATTCTGGCTATTTTCCCTCCTGTTGTGGCAGCTGTTGTCACTGCTGAGTTTTCCGCTTTTATTGTGGATGTAACTTTTGCTGTTGTCCCTGCTGTAGATGCAGCTGTGGACAATTATGTTGTCCCTACCATGCCGACAGCTATTCTTGCCCTTGTTACCCTTCCTTGGTGGCTGCTGTAGTTGCTTCTTGGTTCCTGCTGTGGTCACATTTGCTGCAGCTGTGGTTACTGCTTTTGTCTCTGCCATAGCAGCAGATGTTTTAGCTCATGTGTGGTCTATGCTGAGTATGTAGCTGAGGTTGCTGCTGTGGTCCACACTGTTGTGACAGATGCTTGTTGTTAGAAATGGGGGTCTCTAGTTGGCAATGGTTTGCACCTTTGTCTAAATAGGCCCCCTTCCTTCTAGTCAGGATAAGGGGGATACACTACTGAAATAACCCCTGCTCACCCCGTTGGTAGCTTGGCAGGAGCAGTCAGGCTTATCTCAGAGGCAGTGTGTAAAGCATTTGCACATAACCAACAGTAAATCAGTGAAAACACTACAAAAGGACACCACACCAGTTTAGAAAAATATCCAATACTTTATATATTCAAAACAAGACCAAAACGATAAAAATCCAACATACAGTACTTAAAAATATGCACTTCGCAAGAATAACCTTAAAAATGAAGTTCCTTGAAGTTGGTAGCTCTGTCTGAGGCTACCACGTTGCTGAGAACAACAGTATCCAACATTTCCGTCTGACCGCGTCGGTCTTGGTGTCGGCAGACTTGTAAACAGTACTTTTTTGTTGCGTCCGATCACGTTGGGGCGGGCCGGTCATGGCAACTGTCGCGTTTGCGATGTGAAGCGTAGCGGTGCGGCGTAGCGGTGCGGCTTGTGGTGCCCTCAAGGCGCGGTGCAGGCAGCAGCTTGGTGACAGCGTCGGTGAGACCAGGGCTGTGGTGTGGAGTGAGGCAGTGCTCATTGCGGTGCTGACAGATCACGGTGCAGGCGACAGTGCCGGTTGCTGAGAGCTGGTGTCAGTCGGTCCGGAGTGCGTTGTGGGACGAGGCGGTATATCGTGAGACTAACGAGCGGTGCCCCCAAGTCACGGTGCGGTCACGGGTGTCGAAGTCAGCGGGCAGCGATGTCGTCGGTGAGACCAGGGCTGTGGATTGAAGCGAGGCGGTGCGTAGTGCCCACAGGTCACGGTCGAAGCAGTGGCTCGGTGGCGGGGGCGGTCGTCGGTGAGACCAGGGTTGCGGTGTGAGATGCGGTGGTGCCCTCTGCGGTGTCTTCAGGACACGGAGCCAGTGACAGTCAGCTGCTTTCCCCCTCTGTGGCAACTGAAACCACAGTTCCAGAGGTGGTACCCAGAAGTAGGTGAAGTCTTTGCTGTCCCTGAGACTTCGTGAACAGGAGGCAAGCCCTATTTCAAGCCCTTGGAGATACTCAGCACAAGTAACGAAAGTTCAGTCCAGTCCTTTCACTGCCCAAGGCAGAAGCAGGAACTGTAGGCCAACCCCACAAAACAACAACACAGCAATGGGGCAGAACTCCTCCTAGCAGTTCTTCCAACTCTTTTTCTTGGTAGGTTCCTTGAGTCCTGCGAGTTCTAAAGTTCCAGGGTCTGGGGCCCAAACTTTATACTGCATTTATCTTTGTTTTCTGGGGCAGAGAGTGTCTGTGCTTAGTCCAAACCAGTTTGGTCCTCTCTGGCCCAGCTTCCCGGCAGGAGTTGGAGACAGCATTGTCCAAGGCAGACCAGGCCCATTCAGGTGCAAAGAAATATCCTCCCACTACTCTAAATGCAGCCCAGGTCTATTCAGCCCAGCCCTGACTCATCCAGGAAAGGCAGGACTCATCTCGATCCTCCCTCCCTTCAGTGGCTGTCTGAAGAGAATGCACATCCCCAGCCCCTGTCACTCAAAAGCCAGGCAGTCAATCCACAACCCAGCAGAGGCACACAGGATGGCTAAGCAAGAAAATACCTACTTTCTAAAACTGGTATTTTCAAACACAGAATATAAAAATCATCTTTACTAAAAGATGCATTTCTGCATTCTGAGATCAGGCATACTAAACTTCATTTCTCTATCTTGTCACAATGGGAAGACATACTTGTAATATGTTACAAAGTATTCCCTATTCTATCCTATGGGACAGATAGCCTTTCAAAACGAATTACACTATAGTTCACGATCAGAACATGTCACACACACCAGTACATGTCCTACCTTTCAAATACACTGCACCCTGTCCATAGGGGGTACCTTGGGCCTACCTTAGGGCTGCCTCACATGTACTAAAAGAGAAGGTTAGGGCTTGGCAAGTGGGTGCACTTGCCAAGTCGACATGGCAGTATAAACTGTGTGCAGACACTGCAGTGGCAGGTCTGAGAACCCTTTGAAAGGCTGCTCGTGTGGGTGGCACAATCAGTGCTGCAAGCCCACTAGCAGCATTTGATTTACAGGCCCTAGCACTCTCAGAGCACTTTACTAGGGACTTACCAGTAAATCAAATATGCCAATCATGGAAACACCAATCCATAATCCAATTTACAATAGGAGCACTTGCACTTTAACACTGGACAGTAGTGAGAAAAGTGTGCAGAGACACTAAACCAGCAAAACCAGGAGGTCAGAAAGCAAAAAGACAGGGAAAACATGCCAAAAGATGCCAGGTCTAACACATGTGCTTCTTTAGTTCGTGCTAAGGTGAAAATTGTTGTGGCTGCTATGGTGACAGTTTTTGTCTTTGCTGTGATTACAGCTGTGATCGTTGCTGTTCTCTCTGTTGTGTATGATCACGGGACTGGTCCCTGCTACGGTTACTGCGGTGATGGAAGCAGATTTTTCCAGTCCTCAATGTGCTTGCAATGATTTTTGAAGCAGTGTTTATTGCTGTGGTGGTGGCTATAGTCATAACTGTTTTGCTACTGTGGTCCCTGCTCTCGCAGAAGCTGTTGTTGCTACTGTGGTGGCAGCTCGGATTGCTGTTGCGTTTCCTGTTGTGGCCACTGCTGTTTCCTTGCTAGGTGGCAGCTGTGGTCCCACCTGTTTACACAGCTGTGGTAATTGCTGTGGACTCTGCTGTGTTTGGAACTGTTGTTGCACTGTCGCACCTGTTTGTTGCAGCTGTGGTATTGGATACTATGGTATTTGCTGTGGTGTCAGCTGTTGCTGCTGCTGTGGTCCGTGTTGTAGTGGCAGATGTTATCACTGCTGTTGTGGCGTCTACTGTTGCTTTTGTCTCTGCTTGAGGTTACAACTGTGGTCACTGCTGTTGCCTCCACCTAGCTGGCAGTGCTGTTGCTGACATCTTTGCCATAGTGGCTTCGGTGATTGCTGTTTTGCTTGAAGTTATTGTTGTCCCTGTCAAGATGGCAGTTGCAGTCTTTTCTGTGGTGGCTGCTGTTGTGGCAGTTTTGGTCTCTTATGTCATGACAGATATTACCTGTTGTTGCTGCTGTGCTGCTAGATGTGGCTGCAGCTGCAGACCCCACAGTAGCTGCATGTGTGGTTGCTGCTGTAGCTCTTTCTGTTGTGACTGCCGTTATCTCTGCCATTGTGGCAGATATGGTCTTTTCTGTGGTTACTGCTGTGTTAAAGCTTTTTTCTCTGCTGTGCTTGCAATTATTTTTACTTTGCATCTATTGTTGCTGTGGTAGAGGTGGCTATTGTCACAGCTGTTATAGCTAGTGTTGTTTCTCCTCTTTTGCTGCAATTGTTTCTGTTGTGGAAGAAGCTATTGTGGCTGCTATTATTGCTACTGTGATGGTTGCTGTGGCCATACTTGGGCCCGTGCCTTGTCGTTCCTACTGTGGTGATAGATATAGTTGCTACTTTAGTGGCATGTAGGATCTGACAAACTTTGTAGTATGATCACTAAGTGTCAATTTTTTTAGTCCCCCGAAGTCATGCAAAACCCAAATACAGAATTTACCACTGCTCACCTCAGTGCTTAAAGCCCATCCCTTACTCCTCCCTTTGCTATCACTCTATATGAGGCAGACTGCTAACCCTGTCTTGAGCCAGACCTGAAAAAACACAAAATAATGTATTACAGAAAATCTAAACATAATTATGCAAATATGAAATATGTACATTTACATAAAAAGACATGCAGATGAACCTAGAACGTGGGGATAAAAAAGTACAAAATTGTCATTATTGTGTAATTTTATATAACTGGTCTGAGAGCAAATCCTCCCTCGAGAACAAGCACATAGTTTTAAAGAAGCTGCAGAATAAAGACTTCAGTGAGAATAACAGTTATTTCAAGTGTGATCCAGGAGCAGCATGGAAAAGACCGTCCTTGCAATGCAATAGAGGAATGCTGAAGATGCTGGAATATTGCGCTTGTCCTCCATTGCGCTGTACTATTCATCTGTGGAAAGGGGTACAAAGGGCTAGAGTTGCATGCAAGGTGATAGACGAGGAGTAGGCACCTATGCCCGATTCAAGGGCATCACATCTAATTAAACAAGGGTTGGTGAAGTAGGCACAGAAAATATGTGCCCAGTGCTGAGCAGCTTTAAATGCTTCAAAACTGTATAGCGGTGGAATCCAGAGGACAATACAAGAACATCATGATCTAAGCTGTAGAAAAAGCAAAATACAACACTTTTTATAACTTCCTTTTTTTCAACCTGTGTAGGTGGGTGTGAACAGGAATAGGTTTTCTGAGCAGTTAATTCTGATAATATTTCCTTTGTTAATGATACCACTCTCAGTTCAACTTTAAAACGCTCACATTGAAAAAATACAAACTGAATAATAAAACAGAGAGACCCTAGTTTGGTATTGCCGACACTTAACCATTTGAGCGCTAAGAACGAGATGATCTCGTCCTCAGCACTGTTAGAGCTGGCTGTGCTGAGGACGAGACCTTCTTGCCCTTAGCACTTAAGTGGTTAACGACCATTAAGAGAGCCTATTAGATCCAAGAGAAACCAATACAGAAGTTGCCTCCTTCTACACTACTCTGTATACCTCAGAGATGACGGAAGAGATCCCAGCTGAGCAGCAGTTCAACGACCATCTACCAATACCAAACCTCACGCCAGAACTAAAAGAAGAACTTGACAAAGAAATAATTAATGAGAAAATCTTGATGTCAATCAAAAACATGCCAACACATGGAGCCCCAGGAAAAGATGGCTTCCCGACTGAATTTCACAAATCACTGCAGAACATTCAATTCTCAATTCCTCTACAGGGAAACATATTTAGGGAAGCTGTTAAAGATTGAGGCCTGAAAGCCCATATCACGTTGATTCCTAAATGATGGAAAATTCCTTTGCATTGTGGCAACTTTCGCCGATTCCAATAATAAATAGCAAGATCAAAATTCTTGCCAAAGTCTTGGCAAATAGACTGGAAAATTGATACTACAACTAATACACAGGAATCACATTGGATTTGTTCCCAGCCGAACCTTCCGGAAGCATATGTCTACCCTACTACATCTGCTCTGGAATTCCAGAACTGAAATGATATGATAGTGAACCTCTCCCGCAATGCAGAAAGAGCTTTCAATCGAGGATAGTGGGGCTACTGAATCCGAACAATGGACAGAATTGGGCTAGTTCAGCGATTCATAACCATAATGAAATGGCTCTACACTGACCCCATGGCAGTCATTATTGTAGTAACTGCATCCACTCAAATAAAATCTGCATCAGAAGGAGAACTAGACAGGGCTGGCCCGTGTCCCCATCTTCTGTTAGCCCTAGAGACGTTGTCAATTACTATCCAATGCATGGAATATATGAAGGAGATTGAAGTGGCCCTTTATAATGATGTATGCAGATGATTTTCTACTAATTATATCTTCCCTTGCACATTACTTGCAATGCTCATAGACATAGTTTCGGCCTTCTCATCCGTCTCTGGATACAAGGTAAACTGGACGAAAAGTGAGGCGATACCCATGAGAAAAGACACCATTCTGCGTCGCTTGCCAACTTCTCTTTTCAAAGGAAAGTGAACGAGATGCAGTATCTAGGCTTTCAAATCAGCCACAATTTCCAAGCAATAATCAAAAGGCAATCTTTCGATCCTCATTGACTCAATGCAGCGCGACATTGCAAAATGAGGGACACCTACCTCTAAGGTGCAGAGATCACAAATTGTAAAAAGGGTAGTGCCCCCCTGCGTTAACTAAGTGTTTGTCATGCTACCAATTTCTATCCTGCGGCTTCAACCCTAGCAAATAGATCAATGGATCAAAAATTGTATTGGGTAAAATGAAAGACCCTGATTGGCTATGTCAAAACTACATGTGGCGCCAGCCTCAGGTGGTCTACATCTCCGCAGCATGACTGTGTTCTACAGCGCCTACCATCTGTCACAGTTAGCATATTACTTTAGCAAAGTACTTACAGCTCCAGATTGGGTGACATCAGGAAGGGGTTGACAGGCTCACAATAGATAGATCTACCTGTGCAATGCTTGTAATGGAATGAAGGAGAGCCCTATTATCTCGATCTCTCTTAAGATCTGGGCTAGCATGCATAGACTCTTCAACCAAGATGCCTCTCAAAAGCTGCCTCCTGAACAAGCTTAAAAAAAGAGGATTGCTTTACAGGACTCCAAGATACCTAGATAGCTACTTGGATGGGGTAGCTATAAGAAATTAATTTCCGTTATCTACCAAACCCACTTCAAGAGTTCTCCAACTAAAATGGCAACCTTATACTCAAGCAGTGATCACAGATCAAGAATTGTAAGACTTATTATCTATCAATGACTGTGGCCTCCAAGAGGTGAGACTGAAGTTCAGCTACTTTAAGACAATCCATGAGCGGCAACGGGCACCATATTAACTATTTGGAGCAAAGCCTTCTGCAGCTGAAGTATGCTGGAGATGCTTGCAAAATCGGGGAGGTATGTTCCATAGTTTTAGGTCCTGTGGAACAATACAAGTGTTCTCGATACCAGATACAAGGTCCTCAATATGGAATACACTGAAAATAATCAGTGATCTACTATTGCTGCCACTATGGAGCTTGCTCACCTTCACAATACTCAAAATACGCCCAGAATCACTAACCACAAGAAGCGATGGCCGAATTCTGCCTTAGCAATAGAAGACATCTGCATTCTCTGCCTTTGGAAGATGACATCCTTTCGATCCTTGAAAGACAGGAGCCAGGCATTGGCAACAATGGCCTCACGCGAAAGAGTAATATATCAGGTAAATGATCAGCCACATGTTTTTGAGGAGGTTTGGGGCTCATATGGGTTCATATCTTAAATAGTACACTAATATGCTTATAGACTCTACTGTTTATCAATAGATGGTTCGCAATTTCCCTTCATCAGTACCATTAACGGCATATATAGGTCTGTGAATTGCTATAAGAGGGACCTGGGACTATTGAACCAATACGTAACAGAGGTGTCCATTGTTTAATATTAATATAAGTTAAAACACTGAGAACAGGTTCTATATTTTTGTCGTACAGTAAGCAACCTTGTACACTTGTGTGTTTTGGAGCCTTGATTACCATACATTACAATTTGCCCCATCTTCTTCTGTTTTTCTTAATATTTAATAAAAACGGTTTAGACTAAAAGAGGAGCTATTTGGTGTGCAGAGATGCCGTGCACGCTGTAAACAAGGCCCTCATGTGGGGTGTGCGGGTCTTTCCAGGTGCGCCACATGTTAACGAACCGCATAAAGAGCAAAGTCTTTCCTTGTGTAAATGTAGGCACCGTCCTGGCAGTTACAGACATGCCCGAGGATAATTGGTCCTCCCCCTCACTGGGCAAAGGGTCTTTCAAATGTCCTTTACTGCAGCCTGTAAATGTGTGTAAGTCCGGGTGAGCTTTTGTTGTATATAGAGTGTGCCGGATTATTCAAATTTTAATGGAATCAATAGACTCAAAAAAGTCTGGGAGGCCACAGCAAAACTTAAAACAGCTTGAATATTATTTGCGCAAAAAGATAATCAATGTTTGCATGAAATGGGACCTCAATTAAATATTGCAGGGTACAAAGAAGACGAGCAGGTTTGCATTTAGGATTAAACTCAACCTCATGCAAACATACTACTCACGAATGCAGAATTTTCAAACATTTTGAAGACGTCAGAATAAGAAATTTCTCAATTAAAGGTTTCATTAGAGAAAAGTTACAGAATGAGACAGAATGGTAATAAAACTGAATGGAGGACTGAAGTCATGGTATACCAATTAACTGAGGCATGAAAGTCATGAGAGGCCAAACATTAAGCCATGAGGATATGGTTTTGATGGTAAATAATTGAATTCTAAAGTTTGATGACTATTTGTGAGTGGTGAAGACCATCACTACATAACTATTTTGGACTGTGTAAAATATATTTATTTTTAAGAAAACTCTCTGGTGCCTGCTATTTTTGTTTTTTCAAAAGAATTTTTATATGCACAAAAACACTAATGTGGTGAGGTGCCAGGCAGATGGTGCAGCTGACAAGTAGTCCTCAAACAAGTGTGTCTTTAACATTTTCTTTAATTTGTCCCCACCACAAATTTTCCTCACATTCCCCACCCCTTTAATCATTTTCCCACCCAATGTTACCAACTTAGTTCTTTCTATGTATAGCCAGCCCTTGTTCTGCGATGTTAACACCCCGCTGCGAAGCAGGGGATCAGTCTTTCCCCCCAACGGCGTAACCCGCAGAGGGCCATAGTTTCATAATTTAGTGCCAGCTTGTGAAATGTTATCATACTGGCTTTCGGACATGTGTATATCCTTCAGAGCCCAGGACTAATATGGTCCTGCTTTAATAACCCCGCCACCGTCCAGTATTTTCAGAAGGTAGACCAGCAATTTCTTGGATTCCCCAACTCCAGCAAAGATGGTACTTATTTACTTGCGTTTTTGAACCTCCCAGGAGCAAATTTTTGGCTTCATCCATTCTGTGTTATTCATGTCGGAATTGGTGGTACCGCATTGTGCCCTGTGTTTTGCACCAAAGGTTGCTGGTGAGCATAACAAGCCATATTTTGGTTCTTGATTGGTGCAGTAAAGATTTTCTGGTGCCAGAGGCTCCCCCAAGTCTGAAGGAACTTGGTTTTGTGTTAAAGTGCCACCAGGTCTTTAGGTGGTCGACCTCTGGGAACAAAAGGTTGTAGGGACTTGCTTCCAGTAGTGACATAATCAGTTCTGTCTGGAGTAACCAGCAGCAACAACACTGAAAGTCTTTCGATGACAATAATCTTGGGTTTTCTCGAGGCACCATAGATACCAGACCTCATGAAGAGCCAGGCTTACTGTCAAGGGCGAGTGAGCGCATAGCGAAGAACAGATGTGGAAGAAGTGTTCTTCATGCCAGGCTCTTAAAACACTAAGATCCGAATTACGAGTTTGGCGGTGTGGTGCTGGGTCCGCCTGGCTGCCGCACCGCCAAACCTGTGGTGAGGCTACCTGCCAGAGTACGAGTGTAACTCGTGTCTGGCATTTCTTTTGGGGGTGTTCCCACAGAGGTGTCTTTAAAAACAGGCACCAAAATGGGAACGCCCAAAAAGCGTTCCTGCACAGCATGGACTAAAAGGTCTATGCCGTGCAGGAACTGGCGTGCATGCACAAAAGGGGGCACTTGTTGTGCCCCGCTGTGTGCATCCATAGGGCGCAGAGGCATCAGGGGGCCCTGTAGGCCCCCCTTTGTTTCTTCTCAGCCAGGGTTTACATAGAGTAGGAGCCTCAATGTAAACCCTGGCAGAGAGGAAACTTATAATATGCTTGGCAGGACCACAGCGGTCCCGCCAAGTATATTGATGCCTCTACACCGCTGCGACACCACCAGGGAACTGCCGTTCCTTGGCAGCTACAGCGGATCTGTGGCAGTCCAACCGCCCGACGTGAAATCAGTCGGGAGACCGCCACCACCGAGCCCCATGAGTCTGACAGTCCTAGGAATGCCAGACTCGTAATGGGGCCCTAAGGGTCATAGTCCTGGTCTTGATGCAGCATCAGGGAGAGCTATGTGTGTGAATACAGTTAAGTATTGTCTGGTGAGCAGAGCTTCTTTGTGGTGCACGTGCTGGTTCTTTCTCCAGCCAGCTTTCACTCTCGGTGGGCATGTACAAGGCTTTCGTGCGCTATGCATGTGTTCTTGTTGTGTACTGGCAGCTATTGTCCTCTTGAAATGCTCCTACACTAAGGGATCACCGCATGACTCTCAGGCTTTGTTTCAACTTAGGGGTGATGGCAAAACATAATTCCAATCCTGGCCCACACACTCCTTCAGCAGAATGCTTGAGACTTCTTTCAAAGTCCAAAGAGATGCAAAGGACTGGCTTCAAAGCTTCAGTATGTACCAATATGTGTGTAGGAGAAGTCAGTGCACGTGCTTCATTCAAGCACTTACAAATTACAGTAGGTCAGGAGTGATAGGGAGTGCTGGGTAAACGTATTCTCCATCTGATGATGATAATAGTAACAATAATTATTATTGTTATAATTATTAATATTATAAATATAATTATTCAGTCAATAATTTATTCGGTTTTTACAACCATAAAAGTGCATATAACATATACAATACAAAAAGACATAATAAAAACATAAAGCATCCAAAGTCAACTCGTGTAGATAGTCAACTATTCAAACAAAACATTTAAAAACCAAGTATGTCATACAGAAATATAAAACTCATTGTGGAAACATAAAAGTAAAAAAAGATCCATAGCAGCCTTCATAGTAATAAAATATAACATATTGTAAAATACACAGATATGCCTACACTCATAGTTATCAGCGGGTTACAGGTCATATTAAATAAATAAGAAGGTATAGATGACAAAAGAAAGCAGCGTATCTTGCATAAGAGTAAGGACTTTTCACTCGGCAAAGCATCCCACTGCATGAGGACAGTTCAAGCATGAATATAAACAAAATGCAATCACATAACTGAAACCCATAGCATCCCTCGCAAGAGAATCAAAAGACGTTCTACAAATTGAGCATGTATACCTGCACTTGCAGGAGATTGCAATATAATATATACCAGAAAAATGCTAGTGCGAAAGACATAATAGCTGTAAATAAAAAGCATATGCTTAAAATGGATTAAAAACGTAGCAACATTTATAGACAGCACAACACAGGAGATATGGGATCACAGAAATTGGGACCTATAACAGATTCTAATAAAAGGGATCAAAAAAGCACTCTACAGACTGAAGGCAGTATACCTGCGCTGAGGCAGCACCTAATAATAAAGGTACTCGCCCCAGCGCTTTACTTCTAATGCTCCAACTCCAGAGGAGCTATTTAGCAACTGCGCAAATGACTAACTGATGGCGCTCTGTGCGACGGAGCCAAAGGGCTTCATGGAGCTGCCTGCAACTAAGTGGTTTGCAAATCGGAATAATCCAGGATTTTCTGGGCCGAGCATAGCAGTGGCAGAAGGAAATAAAATAAACCAAGGATTCTTCTGCCTGCCAGCATGTCGGCCGCTGATACTCATAGTAGAATGAGTATTCCATGTGGCTTGTAAAGAAAAGAGGGTAAGGTGCCACAGAGAAATTTAAAGTACAATTGTCTTGCTACAGGTGGGAGAATATAATCTAGCAACGGTTCAAACTCAATATCAGACTTAAAATCTAGGAAGTTGCAGGTTAGAGACCCTTGATTCGCGTTCCCCATTCCGTTGTCCTACATATGCTCCCAAAAGGCGTCCTTGAGGGTATCCCCAGGTAGATTATTCATAAAGGGAGTGGTGGAGTATCATGAGGGTGCCTGTCTTCTGAGGCTTTCTGTTCATATGTGGAGGACAGGATGGAATTAAGTGGTCAGAGCTAACAAGGTACAACCGCAAGTTAGTCAACCGACCTTGTTGTCAGTTAATTTTAATAAACACTGCATCATTCAATATATATAATAAAATAAGCAACCATCTGAGTACAGAGGCAAAAACACAAATGATCTTGATTGTGTTGACGCGAAGTATAAAGTGTTGTTGAAGACAGCCGACACGTGTTTCGTCGTGTAAACAACTTTTTCAAGGCTTAATAGTAAAACGGTAAGGATGATAAGTAAGTTGTTTGAATTCCTAAGTTGTTCGGGATAAACGACCGTAATGGCGGTAATCCAGTCTTCTGGTTATATTTGCAGTTACAACTTCGGAACACTTTTCACCAATGTGTAATTCTACGAAGACTGCGCGAGTTGAGTAATATTATGTTTCGGTGTAACCAATTTTCACGAACATGTACAAATACGTATGTTATAAATAGTAGAAAGTCAAAACGCTTGTTGAAATAAGTCGGGACTTAGCGGGACACGTTATCACTTGCCCGGTTTAGTACAGCTGTAATTACTGATGCTGTACCAATAATTGCATATATATTGCTTCTGAGTTTCGACTTATTTCAACAAGCGTTTTAACTTTCTACTATTTATAAGATACGTATTTGTTCAAGTTCGTGAAAATTGGATACACCGAAACATAATATTACTCAACACGCGCCGTCTTCGTAGGATTACACATTGGTGAAAAGTGTTCCAAAGTTGTAACTGCAAATGTAACCAGAAGACTGGATTACCACCATTACTGTTGTTTATCCCGAACAACTTAGGGATTCAAGCAACTTACTTATCATCCTTACCATTTTACTATTAAGCCTTGAAAAAGTCGTTTACACGACGAAACACGTGTCGGCTGTCTTCAACAACACTTTATACTTCGCGTCAACACAATCAAGATCATTTGTGTTTTTGCCTTTGTACTCAGATGGTTGCTTATTTTATTATATATATTGCATGGTGCGGTGTTTATTAAAATTAACTGACAACAAGGTCGGTTGACTAACTTGCGGTTGTGCTCTGTAATCAATATTTTGTCTCGAATTATAGGGAGAGAATTTTTCTTTTCTCTATATATGTTAACACTGGGTGAGTGGCACAGTGTTTTACATTGAGCACGCATGTACATATATACCTTAATACTTATTGGAAGATAACACGGAGGTGCTGACCTGTGCTATATTACCACTGCCATTTGTTCTCTTAACTGTCAGAGCTGATAAGGTGACTATCATGAACCAGACATCTTATAAACACCAGCTCTCACTGTAGCCTGGTGAGGAGGGGTAAAAGCAGAGGAAAAATGCAATAAAACAAGGTTTTGCTGAAAAATGGTATGGTCACCTGCGAGAAGGCACACAATTATATCTTGCACAAGCATTCCACATGAACATAGTTTTGCAAACTAACACAGTAGTTACTCCCCACACATACCTTGGTTAATAGATGGATAAAGACTTTCTTGTGTTGGCTCAAACATGGTGGCTCCTTGTGGTTGTTGGTACCCCAATCATAAGTGACTTCCTCTGCAACTGGATTTAGCAAAGCTTTACCCTCTACTTTTCCTCTTTGTCCAAGCCAAAGGGTGGTGCAAAATAAGGACAGCAGCGAAATAGCCTCTCCCACTTATTCATGGAATTCTCAATAGTCACACTGTTACTGCCCAGAACAGTCAGTCACTAAAGCAGTAGATCAGACAGAGTGAATCAAGAAAGCGTGCCCTTTCTTTGAGAGATGCTACTGTTTTAGCTCTTAGGTCGGCCTTGCTTTTGTGTGTTGTTACGCATACTTTCTGGAATCCTTGAGAAAAAGCCTGATCAAGGTGTCCACATATGGGGGTACAGCCCACCACACTAACCACTGTTGGCTACACGTCACTTCCGATCTCCTCCTGCGTCATCAAACTCAGGCTGTGGATAAGAATTTTTTTGCAAACAGTCCCTTTGCACTGGAAATGCAGCAAATTATATAAGTTGTTGTAAATCACCCATCTTTTATACTTTGGCTGTATACAACTGTTTTAATTGAAAATATATTTAACACCCCAGGATTGGTCTGCAGTGTACTAACAGCACTTATGTCCACCAGATGACACCCCAGAAATGAGTTAACTTTAAATGTTGTTTTTTTTTTTTACTAAGTGGATAACGAAATTTAGACACAGACATCACCAGCTTCTGGCTTGAAAGGAAATTGTACTCTTCGTATTTTAATCAGTCAATTTAGTTTATTTGGAAAGGATTCAGACACCTGGATTGTGATCATTGGTGGCCAAATGGACCTAAAAGTGAGTTGCTCCCAAACCCAACAGGTGTTTACCAAGTTCTAAAATGTGACAAAAAGCACATCATCTAAATATTTAGACACACTATAGCAATGCCTCAGTGTGAATGAATAAAACAAAAAAAAAAGGGATGGGTGGATTGCTTGAATTAATCTTAGCAACTATGCTGCAACCTGCCTAGGATTGCTTGTGTTCCTGTTGAGAGGGTAACTGGCTTTACAGTTTGGCCTGGACTGTTCTTATTGGAGCGGAACCAAGACTGATTTGCATATGGCGGCTTCCTGTCTCAGGTGGCATGACGGGTAGAAAAACAGTGGACTGGGCCCGTAGCTAGGGGCTGACATTAGTTCAATCAATCGACCTGCCCATCACTTTTTCACTTTCCCAGCTTGATAAAACACCTATATAATCCTTAAAAGCCTGTCATACAGTTTGAGATTCAGGTTATCAAGGCTGGCCACAGACGTGATATGGCAGAATTGTACTCCACATAATTAATATGTATGTCTTTGTATGTTGCAGGCACGAGTATAACAGTGGATACTACAGAATATCTGTTTATTTCTTATCAAAATTGTTGGCAGATTTTATTCCATTGAGATCTTTACCAGGAATTATCTTCACCGGCATAACTTATTTCATGATTGGTGAGTATTCGACAGAACAGGATTGAGCCAGCCCCGGAGTACTTTCTTTGTGCATCACATTCATACTTTCCTCTTTCTTTGTGCATCACATTCATACTTTCCTCAAGACTTTGAAACCCTTAACACCCTAAAATAGATTTCAGTCTTAACATTGGATCTCACGTACTCAGGTGTGCATCTATACGCTTTTTCAATCCAGCATTGAGTCTTGCTATTTTCCATAGTAGGCCCTTGAAAAAGATCCATATGGAAAATATATTGCCCCTTTCCATTTCCTTGCAGCAGAGTAACACCCCATCTCCCATCACAGAGTCTCCAGGTATGTAGGACTACCCATCTGCTATGCTACTAACAAAGCCCTCCCCATCAAGGTGTAGGCATGCCTTGGCAATTACATCACTGGAAAATCGTCACCAAGTGAATACAATGTTAGAGGAAGGTGCAAGAAATAATGTATTACTTCTAATAATGTCAGTCGCCTTATTATCGCTATTACAATTTAGTCTACAAATGTAGGTACGCTTCTACAGTTCGATAATATTTCTTATAAAGGTATTGGACGTTTTTATTGTTGTCTGATTTTGTGCTCTCCGTGGCAGTCGCTATGAACCCAATCCCTTCCTAAATGTGATCCCAGACTCCTGCCTTTGCTATAGTATGTGTTACTTGCAGTGCTTAATTTGAGCCAGTGGTTGCCGGTGGGGTCTACAAGCACTCATTTTTTGGGTCCAGCACTTATTTTTTCTCATCAGACATTGACTGTGAGCAAGAGAGGGAAAAACACACAATTGGGTAAGATAGAGGAACAGGAAGATGGAAAACCTGTCAAAAAGTGAGAAAGAAGGAACCTACAAGAGTGAGATAAAGGGCCAGTGAGTGTCTGTTAGTCGATTAAAGAGGCAGTTAGTAGATTCAAGACTATGCAGCCGTATTATTCGGTGCACTGACTTCAGCAAACTTTGGGCACTGACACTGATTTTTTTACAAATTCAGCACTATTTACCTGACACCAAATCGAACCGAAGCTCGGTTAATATGCTCTTAATAACCCAAATCTTCTTTACCAACTTTCTGTGTGTGTAGTGGCATAGCAAAGGGGGGGGCGGTCCGCCCTGGCGGCACGAGTTTTGAGGGTGGGTCCCCCCGCCGCTCTTCCATGCTCTCTTCCATGCGGCAACACCCCCCCCCCCGCTCTACGGCCACCGCGGGGCGGGAAAGGCAGTGTGGCTAGCTATACCACTGTGTGTGTGTGTGTGATCATGATTTAGAAAAACAAGGAAGGATAATTGCAAGCAAAGTTATTCCTGTTCCAATATAAGGCCTTCAATTTGCAGAGGGGTTGGGATATGGCATAGAATTTTCTAATCACGAAAACACATGTAAAATCTGATCCTGATTCAAACAGTCAAGATAGATATATATCTTTTGCATCTGAAGCACTTAACTATAAGAGCAATGTTTTTCCCAAGTGTGCATATTTTTTTACAGTTCCTTATGGCACCCAGACCTCTGATTCTAAATGGGTTTTGAAAATTCGACACCTGCGCAAACCCCTGTATGTGCAAAAAGTATATTGCTTGAATATGAGTTTACCTTAAAAAAAATGAAAGACAAGAGGCGTTTGGTGAAACAAAAACAGTTAGTTTAATTAAACTGTGTGGCCGGGAGAGCAGGCAACAGTGTTGGGGTCTGAAGACCGTCTCGAAATACATTTGTTTTGGCCGTCCTTTTATACATTTCACAAAGTGTAATAAGGCGATTTGTGCATTCTTTCTAGAACAGGAATCTGGGCCTAGTCACGGAGTCATTAATCTGGTCATATGATAAGAAACGCAGGTGGGCCTTGACCTTGCGTGGGCACAATGCGGTGCCAATGGATACGTGTCCAGATGTCCGACATGGGGAGTGTGTGAGCACCGCATGTAGTGTGCATGCTGTGTTCTGAATGGCTGAGTGTGCCTAACTTAGTGTGGCATCTTACGTTATGGTGTTTTGGGAACACGTGCCCCCCCTCCCGGCTAAATGTGTGTTATTGGGGGCCAGTCTCTTGAGACCATTGCAGTGACGCTGCCTATCTGTGGGATCGATCTGAGTTTTCCTGTTCTTGCGTTTGTCTAAGGGTTACATGTCCCCCCACCTGTGATCTGTCAATCAGTTGCTTTGGGACGAGGTCGCAGGGCCTGCTTGACCACGCATTTCTGACTCAGGGTTGAAAGGGAGGTCATATCGGGTGAATTCAACTACGATAATGTGAGTTCGTTATTGCACATACATTTATCCTGCTAAATATATCAACATTGTATTTATCAATATTAACAAGTAGAACACCTCAAATTTGGTTATTGCTGCACCCCTGCAATGTTGCCCTGGTGAATTTTAGCAGGTCAAACTTGTCAAAATGTACAAGGTGAAAACAAGTGGGAAATTCTGACATATAAGGAATTTAGGGCCATATGTAGGTGGGCTAATACCGGTCGGTAACGGCCGAAAATCGGTAAATTTCCCGTTACCGACCGCTATTTAGCCCTTTGCCGGATTTAAGGAGTCGGTAATTTACCGATTCGTTATTTTCAGGAATCGGTAAATTACCGATTCCTTAAATCCTATGTAGGGAGCACTCAAGTGAGTGCATTTTTGGTTTAAGGATTCGTTATTTACCACCAACTACAAGTTGGTGGTAAATACCGAATACCTTTTAAAAAGCAATTTTGTGCTTTTTAAAAGTGCCATGTGGCAGACATACATGCCCTTAGGGCATGTATGTGCGCCACATGTGCACACATGCACGATTCAGGGGTGCAACAGGGTGTCAATTTGACACCCTGCCACCCTTGAATATGCTGCCCCTATTACCGATTCGGTATTTACCGAATCGGTAATAGTGAATGGCTTCCCATTCATTCCTATGGGCCTCCAGGCCCATAGGAATGAATGGGAAGGTATTCCTTATTACCGATTCGGTAAATACCGAATAGGTAATAACGAATATTACCGAATCGGTAAAATTTACCGAATGTTTACCTACATTCTATTTACCGATTCTTAAATACCGAATCGGTAAAATTCGGTATTTAGGAATCGGTAAATAGAAATTACCTACATATGGCCCTTAGTCCAGAATGCATCAAATTCCACATCTAATTTTCCATTTTCATGAGGAAAAATTGAAATGTGAGGTATTTACTGCACCCAATAAAATACCGCACTCCAGTGTTGGTATTTACCAGCTGTGGTAAATAACTCACGTACATCCTTCCTCTTGTTATCGAGTATTTAGTGGAGTAGATATTGCATAAACTGCCCAGGTTTTGCATTTTTTTACCCGATTACTTAAACTGTCAATGGCCATTGAGCTATTTATCACGTTCTATAGTATAAGGGTGTGCTGTTTTTCTTCATTTATTTTTTCCCTATTTACAAGACTGAACATTGAATTGAAACGTTTGGACAGTGGAGAGCAACACATTAACACGTGTTTAACAATACAGGATTATGTACATAATATATAACAGATTAAAGTAGGCATAACAGGCAAATTTTGAAGAGACAAGTTCGCTATGATGAAATGGATGTGATGTCCTGAAATTTTCAACGAAAAGGAGAGTCAAACATCGACAAAATTGATCAAGACAAAATTCATCCAAGCTGGTGTTCTGAACTGTTTTCTTGGTAACTTTGACTGTCCTGGCTGCTTTAACTTTCGTTATGTTGCTGTATTGTAAAACACGCTGTAAATTGAGGGGCATATTTATCAAGGGTTTGTGTCACGTTTCCACCACGTATCGTGGTGCATGCGCGTCACAAACCCTAAAATGCAATTTATCAAGCTACGCAAGGCCACTTTGCGTAGCCCTCAGTGACTTGATAAATCAGGAGTAACGCAACGCAGCACAAATGTCTGAGTTGTGTTACTTTGCCACAGGAGGCGTTCCATGGGTGCTGGGTGGTGTTCCCTCACAACTCTCATGGATTTTGATGCATTCCCAGATTTACCATTACTGGTCGACCTGGGAATGCGCCAAAATGCTACGCTTTCCCAGGGGAAGCGTCACAAGGAGAAATATCTCTATTTCTTCTTGTTACTTCCTCTTTCTATGTGTGCTGATTCTGCAGCACACATAGAAAGAGGAATATGCCTCAAGGAATTGTTTTTGTGCAGGAAAGGGCCACGTCCTGCACAAAAACAATCCTGCATGCAATGCAGGCACCGTTGTTCCATGGTGCAAGGCTGCCTGCATTGGCTTAAGGCAGCCAATTGTGCGCCAGTGCTGGGGAAAAGGCAGGAGTGTGCTGTATTATGTTAAACATGACACATTCCTGCCCTTTCCCTGTAACGTAGAGAAGCACAGCAAGGTGACTTGCTGCGCTGTGTTACTTTTTTACCAAAGGTTTCTGCGCTGCAGTGCGTGAAAGGGAGCAAGCAGGAAAGCAACATATTTACAAAGATATGACATATCCCTGCTCTCTCTCTAGTGCTGGTGCACAATTAGGCTGCCAAGTTCCACGCCCACACATTTGCGATGAAGAGCAAAGTTGTTGATGTGAGTCTAGTAGAAGTTTTGTACTGGCAGGATACCCTACCAGTACCAAATTCTGTACAGTTCAGCACACATGAAAAGTGGAACAAGTCAGGAGAAATAAAAACATTTCTCCTTTTTAGTGGCTGCTTTCATGTGGCATTATTTTTTGGTGTAAAACCATGTCTACAATTGTTAGTAGAGAGGGTTTTGTGCCTAAAACCATGGATGGTTTCACAGGAACTCCCACGGAAGCCCCCTTGATGCAGAGTAAGCACTTTGCAATGCTTTGCGTTACTTTCAGGTGACTTTCCAGCAGAAGACAAGTTTTGTGCAGGGAAGTAAATAAAAAATAAATTATGCATAAGTTTGCATCACTTTTGTGATGCAAACCCGGTGCAAAATGTTTGTAAATCTGCCCTCAAAGTATCAGGACATCAGTGCTCTAGTTTGTTCTTAGGTGGGGCTTTCATAGCATATTAGCCCTATTCATGGCACATCTTTAAGAGATCCATACGAAGAATAGAGTTAACTTGTAAATGTTTGATTGTGCTTTTAGGTGTGGTGTTTGCTGCTTGCTTAGGAATTGGGTTTAGATATTGCAGGGCATATTTATGGGGATTTGGCGCAGTGCGGTGCAGCAAATCCTTACCTTGCTGCATCAAAGTTAAAAGGCAGGAATACACTGCATCTATGGCTTAGGGCACATTCCGTCCTTTGCGCTGGCGCCGTTTCAGCAGCCTAGCACCAACACAGGCACCATTGCACCATTGTGCAAAGGTACCTGTGTTGTAGGTAGGATTGTTTTTGTGCAGGAAGGGGCACCTTCCTGCACACAATCAATCCTGGGAGGCTTTCTCCTCTTTCTGTGTGTGAACATAGAAAGAGGAAGAAACGAGGAGAAATGAAGTTATTTCTACTCATTGCTCCTCCCCTGGGGAGGCGTAAGGTTTTGGTGCATCCCCAGGTTTACATGGTCTTGAAAATCTGGGAATGTGTCAAACTCCATGGGGGTTGGGTGGGAACACCCACTGCAAAGCCTATGGAACCTAGCTCAGTGTAAGTCAACGCAGCGATTTGCACTGCCTTGCCTTGCTCCATATCTATGAGGACATTCAAAGGGATGCAAAGTGGCTTTGCATGGCCTCATAAATATGATTTGGTGGTTTGCGCTGCCGTTGCGTCACAAAAAGTGATGTAACGGTGGCGCATGGGGCTTGTAAATATGCCCCTGCGTCTTCAGCATGTGGAATCTGTTTAAGTCATTAGTGCAAAATTATAAAGTAGTCCCCGTTCACATAGCAATGATACTGCAGTCTGCGTTAATGTGATTGATTCATATGTAAAACAAGACACTGCCTCACTCAAAGAAGACCTCATTATAGTTCGTCATTTCCCAATGTTTTCCATAATTTTCATATGAATAAACTGGCAAACATAAATACACACTCCTGAAGTTGTTTATTTTTCACACTGTATAAAATGCTTCCTTCAAAGACTTTAAATTTAGATGATCTTGTGGCTGAGAAGATAGAAAGATGAAATTATACAACTATTTTCGCATAAGTTGCTGCTAACATCACCCATTTACGTTTGCTCATTTGAAATTGTGAGACTTTTTCTCAGTCTAACATGGAAATGGCATTGTAATAAATTACAGAACGTAATTTTATTAACCGTGTGAATATTTAAAATGTTTACAGTATAAAAGCACATAATCAACACCCCTCCACCCAAGCTCCCCCCTTCCTCACAGCCTCCCTTCCCTTGATGTTAAAACGCCCCGTGCCTGCAAGTGCACCAATTATTGCTTGATCCCTTCTTAGCCTATAAACGGGATAATGCATTTTAATTGTGCTAACTTTCCTTAAAAAATGAATTAAAAAGGTGTGAATTCTTTACTATTGAGATAGGAATTTGCTTCTGTTATACGAGCATAACCCGAGGACCTGTTAAAAGTTCAATAGGTTCTGGTCTCCATCCTCCCGGCCTCCCATCCCTTAATTACCTAAAACACCCCAGACTGACTATTGCCCCTTCTATTGGTGAGACCCTTCTTTGCCATTAAGCGAAGTGGTGCATTTTAATCATTACTATAAAATCAATTAAGAGTGAAGTAATTGCCGTAGAGAGGGTGATTAATATGTATTGCACAAACATTTCCCCAAAGCACGTTAAAGGTGCGTGAGTTCTGGTCCCTGAGTAAGAACAGAGCTCGGAAGTTGCCAGGTACCTTTCATATATGTGGGTACTCAGCCCCATTTCGTTATCCTCTTCGGGCATGCCATGCGGTGCTCATCCTTGTGGATCAGAGCAGTAGGGCATTATCTCTTACCATGATTGCTGTTGTGATAGCGCTGCTGCCCTTTATAATAGACCAGTGGCCTTGGTTTTAAAGGTCCAACTCTACCCGCTGCTGGGCCCCGCTGCTTCCTTTGTGGTCGAGTTATCTATGTAGTTGTTCATGCAAATGGTTTTCCTTTGCACTCACCCCAAGGTTTATCGCTCATGACCACTTCTGGGCCCTATTGATGTAGAGCAGCGACCAGTTGGGTCTCTAATCGCTTATGAGTGAATATTGTTAGTTATGGAATGGTGGCCACTTAATAGTTGAAAGTTGGTGTGGTTCGAGGTGAGTTGTGGTGTCTGATTCCCGTATTGTGCGTAAAAGAAGACAAAAAGACAGTGGGGCATATTCTCAAGGACTTATCGCCGAGTTAGCGGCACTTTATCGCAGGCAAAGTGGCGATAAATGTATCGCACCATTCACAAGCAGGTGCTAACAGCCGACATCACCAATTTTCCTGCGATAGCAGCCGCAAAAAACATCGCCACAAATGATACCGGCAACTAACGCTAATGATATGAAGAGTAGGCGTTCCCGTGCAAAAAGCCGCGGAAACACCACTGCGCAACATTCTCAACAACCAGCCAGATCGGCGATAAGAATCAAAAACATGCGATAAGGCGCGTTAGCAGCAGGGATTAACACCTGCTCCTACCTGGTGCTAAGTCGGACGACAACCTGCACCATAAAAGGGAGCCCAGCCCACAGCCACACCAGAAGAACAACAGATGCCATGGAGCTACTGATCATGCAGCTCGGAGCCCCAAGAGGGCCACAACACCCACCGCCACCACACCCAGGACCCCCACCCCCGGATCCCCCTGGACTATCACAGAGGCAACGCAGACAAAGACACCGGACCTTCCGAAAACGCACCAGCCTCGGAGACTTAACGCCAGAGGAAGTCATTGCCCACTACAGGCTCAAAAGGACAACCACCCTCCGCATCCTGATCCACATTGCCCACAGGCTGACGGTACTAACACAGCGGAGAACCAACAACCCTCCGCAGACAAAGCTGCTGGCCGTGCTGCACCTGTTGGCCTCTGGGACCTTCCAACCAACAACTGCCAGATTCGGAGGAGTCTCACAGCCAGCCCTGTCAAAGTTCCTCACACCTGTCTTGGATGCCATCATCAGCTTGGTACCCCAGCAACTTTACTTCCCACACACAGCGCAGGAACAGCTGGAGATCAAGCAAGGCTTCTACGCCATAACTGGCTTCCCGCACGTATTGGGGGCAATCGACTGCACACATGTACTCCTCGTGCCCCCTGCCACCACTGCACACAATTACCGCAACAGGAAGCACACGCATTCCATCAATGTGCAGGCAATAGTGGACCACCGGGGACTCTTCACCAATGTCGTCGCCAACTACCCAGGCAGTGTGCATCATTCCTTCATCTTCCGACAGTCCATCATCAACCAGCGCTTCCAGGATGGCACCTATGGAAATGCACTGCTCGTCTCTAAGTAACAACTGAACACACCACGCACCTCAACTCCACCAACATACAACTCACAACTCTGGGAATGCACACAGCACACAAAATCACATACAACATGACAACCAACATCCCCACATTCCAGATACGACAACACAACTTACTGTGGCAACCTGGGCTAGCCATCTACACAAGCCATCAATGGCATGGCACCTCAGCCACGATAGCAGAATGTGGGGAGAGGTGGGAACCAGGCATGTGAGAAGGATGCAAGTGACCCATGAATGTGAATGTACACAATGCCAAGTGTGGCGTGGATGTGCTGGACAGACTTGAGTATGCAGACCACAGACATTTCCATGTCGACATACACTGCTGGTGTCTGCAGTGTACTGGACAGTGGACGCAACCATGTTACCGCAGCCAGTGGGGAAGAATGCGGAAATGCAGCTTGTTCTGTCCCCCCCTGTAAGCGTGAGCGGAGTGGGCTGGCCCGGCGTACGCCAGGCCAGCATAGGGGTGTGAATAAAAAGCCTGTTACTCTGGGCGTGGTTCTCTTCCGGAATGGCCAACGTGTCTGCCAGGGCGGCACCTCTCACCCCGCCACGAGGCCGACGCCATAAGCGGTGCCTGCGATCCTGTGCGCCTGCTGCACCCCAGGCCGCTGGTCCCAAGACCCGTCTTGTCCGCCCCAGCGCACCCAGGCCTCACTGCTCACCTGCCGACACCGGCGTGTGTCAAAGAGGGCCCACCACGTGCCAGTGCAAGCTCCAAGCCCGAGGCCCGGCAACCATGGCAGCCTTCTCAGACCACCACGGCCTCCGCAACACAGGCCCCCAGTACTCCTTTCTCATTGACGTACTCCACCGCTGCCTCCGGCCTGCACTGCGGTCCAGTAGGTCACACATTTGGAACTGAGTCTTGATTATACAATGGCAGAGTACATATGTGTAAGGCAGATTTTATATCACCGTACTCCCTTCGATGTGGTGCCACCGACTCTGTGCATAGCATTTCAACGACACGTGTCTGTGGGCCCTTGCTGACTACTGCCTTCGGCCTACACTGCGGCCCAGCACCGCGGGGTCACCTGTGTACTGCCTACACTGCGGTCCAGCAGGCCTCACACCAATCCAATCCAGTCCGGACCAGGCAGGGCACGGCATCGTCGCAGGCTGCACACACGCTCAGCTCTGGTGCTTCTACCTCCGTCAACCACAAATCATCGCCACATGGCATTCCAACGTCGTGTGTGAGAGTACCAGGAGGAGCTGCCTGAACAGCGGTTGGCCCGTGCTGACCGCTGCCTCCGGCCTACACTGCGGTCAAGTAGGTCACACATTTGGAACTGAGTCTTGATTTATTAATGGCAGAGTTTATATCATTGTACGCAAGGAGAGGAGTAAGAGGAAGACGCGGTTCAGTCCGGATGAAAAAAGGATCCTCGTTACGGAGGTGACCGAACACTTCCAACAACTGCTCTGGTGCCACTAACTCTGTGCATCGCAAGCCAAGGTCACGTGGCTGGGGGCCCCTGCTGACAGCTGCCTCCGGCCTACACTACGGTCAAGTAGGTCACACATTTGGAACTGAGCCTTGATTTATTTATGGCAGAGTTTATACCAGTGTACAGGCCTCATCGCAGACTGCATCCCCTTTCAGCTCTGGTGCCACTGACTCCGTGCCCCGCAATTCATGGACACTCTCTGGTTGAACTTTGGTGGCGTCTGAGTCTATGGCCTGGGGGTTGTCTTCATCATCATGTAGTTGATACTGACTTGGTGTCAAAAATGAGTCTGTAGCATTCATCTCCTCCATATTGCCTGTGTCTGCTTGGCACTGCCCTCTGTATCATGCCCTGGAAGATCACCTTCCACTGTCCACCAAAACCCTCCGCGACATTCACCTTGGACATCGACGAGGACCCGCTCAGCTCTCGTGGCCCTACCTCAGTGCACCGGTAGTCACCGTCCCGTGGCGGTGTTCCATGTGCCGGCCGCTGTGCATCCGGGGCCACTAACTCCGTGCAGCTCAAGTCATGGACCCTTGCTGTTTGGACTGTGAACTTCTGATTGTCTGATCACTGTTGTAGTTGTTGCCAGCACCAACCACTCCTTGAGGGCTGGCTCACACTCACCCCACACCCATCCTGCACAGGCGTCACTGGACATGTGACCCTGGCAATAAAAGGGGCCGGGCGCACGTGCCGGTAGCCAGTTCCACAAACTAAGTGTGTCCGTGTGGTCATTGTGTATGCATGAGGGCACCGGGCCCTACCACATTGCATTGTGCTGTGTACAGCGGACGCAACCATGTCACCTCAGGGAGTGGATGAGACCTGGGACATGTAGCTGTGTCGTACCCCCCTGTAGGCATTGCCGGAGTGGGCTGGCGTACGGCAGTCCAGCGTAGGGGTGTGGATAATCACCCCGGGGCTCTGGGCGTGGTTAAGTGTTGGGCTTGCCAATGAAGTACCTAATGCGTGTGTCTCTGTTGTAGTGTCGGCGCCACCCGTCCTGCAATGGACAAAGTTGCAATGTAACATGCCCCTGGAGTGCTGGCTCGGCCGAAGGGATAAATGGATGAGTGCAAGCCCACTCGGGGTCCAGGATCATACATGCCAACTGTTGTGTGTGTATCGCTATTACCACAGCATAAGCCAAAGGTCTTGCCTCGACCGCATCGTGAGTTCAGCCAGCCATGCACTCTACATCTGTGTCCGCCCTATCCTTACCATAGGCCTACACACACGTGGCCGCACACCTTCAACACACAACATCACAGTGTCGTTGTCAGGCTTGTAGACATGCGCAGACAGGCATGACAATGGTGTGCCGTAGGAGTGCAAGTGATGCAACGCGCAGTGCACACAAGTAATTTGGCTCGGGGGGGAGGGAGGAGAAGCAGTGAGGCTACGTAATACACATTGATGGCGCTCATTTGCTACAAGCAGTACATGTCAAACAGGAATCACTATGACACACATATCACACACCAATCAACTAGTGAGCCTGCCAACACATCATACAGAACCAACTATTGACTCATGTCTCTCTGCACTGTCACAGGTGATCAAGGATAAGCACTCTGCCCTTGGATGATGACACCCCTCCGAGCCCCAAACACACAGGCCCAGAGGCAGTACAATGTGGCCCACAAACGCACCAGGGGCATCGTGGAACGCACATTTGGCGTGTTGAAGTCACGTTTCAGGTGCCTGGACATCACAGGTGGGAGGCTCCTGTACAGCTTAGACATCGTGTGCAAGATGATCGTTGCATGTTATGTGTTGCACAACATATGTGTATGAACCAATGCACCATGGTTACAAGTGCCAGATGCACCGGACGATGATGAGGAAGATGAGGCAGGTGGACCACACCCCACCGCAGCTGCAGCAGGAATAGCCCGTAGGAACAACATCATTGACAATTTCTTCACATGAGGACGTCACATTTTGACAGTCCTTAGCAATCATGAGACAGTACAAAATGACCACAGGCACAGCATGTGCAAATAAATTAATTTCAACACACATTCCCTGAGTTTCTGTATGTGTGCTGCAGTGTGGCACGGGGATCAGGGACATGATCCAGAGTCATTGTGGGTGTGCAGTGTGCTGTACTTAATTGTGCATGTGTGCCATTGTGCCCATCTCCCCCCGTCCCCCCAGTCCCTGGTCGGTACTCACCCTGTTGATGTTGTGTCAGGTCATGTTGAGCAGTGTCCCGATCCCCAACTCCTGGCACCGTATCCCGACTGATGACTGTGGCCACCATTTTCTCCATGTCATCCAGCTCCTGGTGTGCCGCTGGTCCCCCACCTCCAATCTGCGTTGCTGCTTTCATGTTGGCATCGAGTTTCTTCTTGGTTTTGCCCTTCACATCATTCCAGCGCCTCTTGACCTTTTCCATTGTCCTCCTCGACACTCCGAGTGCATTCACGTTGTTCACGATGTGCTGCCATATTTTCGTTTGTGTTGCCGATGACACAGTGGAGGTGACGAACAGTTGTTGGTAGTGTTCTGTCACCTCCGTGACGATGATCCGGTTTTCCTGCGGACTGAACCCCGTCTTCCTCTTCCTCTTCTCCTTGCCCTTCCCCGGCCCCGGGGTTCTTGGCTGGTTGTCTGTGGGGCTTGTGGGGTTCGCGTTGTCCTCTGCACTGGGTCCGGGTGCGTCCATGGTGCTAAGCAGTTAAATTTTTTTCTCTTTTTTTTTTCTCTGCTTTTATAGTGCATTTTCCCGCATGTCGCGTGGGAATCGCAGGCCTGTCGTTGGTTATCGCTGATTTTTGTTTCGCGATTTGGGACATCGCAACTTTTGGGGCGTTCGTGTTTCGCATTTTTTCGGCGTTGCGTTAATTTTTACGCGGGCATTTGTCGCGTTATCGTGAGCCTATCGCATGGTGCTGCCGGGTTGGGAATACTGCGTTAACACAGTGTTATTTTCCCGCGATAGACTGCGATGTGAGAAGTTGCGTTAAGCGAATTTGGCGATAGTTAACACACGTTCTTGAGAATATCCCCCAGTGAATTTACTGGCAATGGGTGTGGGGTCTCGGATGTTGTCGAGAGTATGGTAGGCCTCGCTCCTGGCATCTACAGATTTGGGAGCTGTAGGTTACAGCAGCCATCTCTGAGTGGTTGAGACTGAACCCGAGTTCCCTCGCAGCTGTGACACTACAGCGACTGAGAGTGAAAGTGCGGAAGCCTGTGGGTGGAGCCAGTTTGCGTCCTGGTTTCAAGCAAATGAAAACTCCTGGTGACGTAAGCAACACTGTTCAATGTTCCTCTCGCTGTTTTGCGAATTAGGAGAGCTGAATATTGACTCAATTATTGAGATTGATAGGTGATGTGTGACGTGCACAGAAAAAGACCCAAGACCCGACCTGGAATTTCAGAGCCGCATATTTCATATGCATTGAAGAGCCAAGAGCTGATAGGAGTCTGTGAGAAATCTGGTAGGGAGATTCCTGGGGATTCAGAAGATAATGGGCTCACATAGCGTCAGCTGCGGTCTTTCGATTCTTAAGACTTGGAGGCCCTGTTCTGTAGACCCTCAAATTTCGAATTAAATACCCCTTTTAGCACTTGACTCTCAGGGTAGCAAGGAAGAGCACTCCAAGGCGAACTGAGGGAGGTGCTGTGGGCTGGAAATTCAGAACTCAGCAAAACAACAAATAACACTCAATAAAATCAATGTGCAGTCCATGTTTTAAATTTGAAAAAAGAAAAGTATTTTAATTCACACAGCTAATTACTAGGCATGCCATGCTGTGTTGGGAGGCGGGAGGGGTCAGAAAGCGCCGGTGATGTTAAACAAATAAAGTAGCTTCGCCATGCTGTTGGGAGGGGGTCTGAAAGCGCCGGTGATGTTATATAAATAAAGGCGCTTCGCCAGGCTGTGTTGGGAGTCGGGAGGGGTCTGAAAACGCTGTGATATTAAATAAATAAAGGTGTTTCGGCATGCTGTTGGGAGGCGGGAGGGGGTCTGAAAGTGCCTGTGATGTTAAATAAATAAAGGCGCTTCGCCATGCTGTTGGGAGACGGAGGTGGTCTGAAAGCGCCAGTGATGTTAAATAAATAAAGGCGCTTCGCCATGCTGTGTTGGGAGGCGGGAGGGGTCTGAAAGCGCTTTGATATTAAATAAATAAAGACTCTTTGGCACGCTGTTGGGAGGCGGTAGGGCGTCGGAAAGAGCCGGTGATCAGCCGCAGCCCGTGCAGGTAAGAGCGGTGGGGCAGTGAGCCGGATGGGGAGGGGGGGATATTTCAACGGACGATGACGAGGGAAAATTAAATAAATCATTAATTTTCCCTTGTCATCGTTTGCCTAAATCCCCCCACCCGGCCCCACCGCCCTTACCAGCACGGGCCGCGGCTGCCGGTGATGTTAAATAAATAAAGGCGCTTCGCCATGCTGTTGGGAGACGGAGGTGGTCCGAAAGCGACGGTGATGTTAAATAAATAAAGGCGCTTCGCCATGCTGTGTTGGAAGGTGGGAGGGGTCTGAAAGCGCCGTGATGGTATCTTCAATATAACTCAGTATTTTTTTACACCAAATCAGAGTCGCCATGTTGCATTTCAACCTGTCGTCATGTTGTAAAATTATTATATCACGGCCCCAGACTTCAGAATTGTGACATGCCCACCAGTGTTTGTGTGCCGCGTGTAGCAGTTCTTAAGTCTCTGTTTATACACCAGTTTAATTATGGCAAGCCAATCCATTTCCAAAATTGTGACACACCCTCCAAATATCAGATTAATCGCAGTTCCACCAGGTTCAGGAGTGGAGCATGCCCTCCAGATTAAGAATCTGTTATCTAAAGGGCGGTCATCCAGGAAGTGTGGCGCCATCAAAAGGAAACACCTGCCTGCCTCTGGCTTCTACAGCTCATGATGCCAGTCCCCCAAACAGAAGAACAATTTAAAAGAAACGATGATAAAGGCGACAAGGCGACAAATAGAGTTTTTGTGATAAAACCTTTTAAAATAGGTGATCACATCAAAAAATGGTGATCGTACATTGTCAAAAAAGAAGGTTGTTTCTATTGTATCACAATAAAGTACAACTTTTGGCTCTTTACCAAACCCGCATCACAGGTTCCAGCTGGGTACCTCAGCAGTGGTCACCTCTCCAGGGAATGTCACTCAGCACTGGTGTGGACCAGATCTGCATTTAACTAAGATGAGGAAGCAGTGGCAAACTGTGTCACCTGTCAGCAATGCGATGGGCATCAGCAACACGCCAGTAATTCCGTTATCTAAAGGGCTGTTATCCAGGAAGTGTGGTGCAGTCAAAAGGAAACACCTGCCTGCCTCCTGCTTCCACAGCTAATGATGCTAATCCCCCAAACAGAAAAAAAGAGCGTGAACTCTAGAAACACGCTCGAACACCAGTGTACACCCCTGCCTCCATCCCATGCACATGAGGGGAATAGTGTGGCAGATAAAGACAAGGTGTTTGTCGATACTGCCCGGTACTCGTTCCTAAATCCCAAAGCAGTAGCCCCTTTGTCTGTTCGAAGACTGTCAAGAGAGCCATTTACCTGGGGATGTTGTAACCATTCATCCGAGGTGGCGCTTGAGATGCCCGGGGAGTGAGGGTGCCTTGTGTGAAAGGGGCTGGTGGCTTTGGGGTCAGGTGGAGCAGCGCCCTCAGATCCTCCTCCACTCTCTGCAGGCGCAAACAGTTTGTGAAGTTCAGTGCTCTACAGGCTGAGGAGGGCACACTCCAGCTGCTGCCTCTGCAGTCCCCTGGGCCGAGGAGGAAGCATCAAGGGCAGGCCCCGCCTTGCAGGCGTGCCGCTAATTACTGAAACGGAGAAGAGCAAATAAAGGTGTGTGGCAGCCATTGGCTGGTACTCCGATGAAAAGAAAGGTGCGCAGCTGCTATAGTTAAAGCGTACCGCGCTGCCAAAAAAAAGAAAGGAAGAAGCACTGCTGCTTTAAAGGGTGCAGCGCGGCAAAAAATAAAAAAAATAATGTAGATGAAAAAGTGCAAGTTAGGTGAGCCGCACATTTTGAAAATATCACGCAGGCCTGCCATTGCTAATTGAAATATAAAAGCGTGCGCTGTGCCGAAACCTAAAGCGAATTTCAGTAGGTAGAGACAGGTGCTGGGGTGAAGGTGGTTGGAGCCTTTCTGTCTCTGACGCTCTGATCATCTAGCCCTTAGAGTCAGTCTGCTGGTCCTGGGTTCAAGATGCAGGTCCAGTACTTCTTACTCAGGCAGCGGGGCAGCAGAGTAGGAGTCCTTCTTGCAGAGCTGCACATCAGTCCTTCTGAGTCTCCCACAGTTCTAGAGGTGTACTAAAGGGTTGGTCTGAGGGTCCAATATTTATACTTGGTGCCAACTTTGAAGTAGGACAAAGTTCTGAAGGTTTTCACCGCAAAAAGAGTTTGGAATTGGCTGCCTCGCTGCCTTGACCTCAGCTTGTCTGGAGGCACAAAAGACTAGTATGACATCTTTTGTGAATGTGCTCAGGCAGAGGCTTTGTGATGTGCAAGTGTGGTAGGTGACAGCTCGTCCCCCCTATCAAGTCAGAGATGGCCCATCCTGCCAAAACCTATTTTTCCTTTGTCTCACTGTCTGGGAGCAATACACAAAGACCAACTAGACCTAGTCATGAGACCCAGGATACAGGCTGAAGGCGCAAAATGGTTGGGATAAGAAAATTCTAATTTTCTAAAAGTGACTTTTTCAGAACGGTGACTTAAATCCGATTTTACCATTAAAGAGGATTTTAAATTACACATTTTTAGACACCAGGCTTGACATTCCTATCTGGACCCAATTGAAAGCTATCACTTTTTAATGTAATAAGGTAACCCAGTGTTATCCTATGGGAGAGGAAGGCCTTTTAGTACTGAAAAATGAATTTAAGAGTTTTACACTACCAGGACATGTAAAAGTTAAAAGTACATGTCTAACTTTTAAAATACACTGCACCCTGCCCTATGGGCTATTTTGTGCCTACCCTAGGAGTGACATATGTATTAAAAAGGAAGATTTAGGCCTGGCAGAAGGATTATTCTGCTAGGTCGAAATGGCACTTTAAAACTGCACACCAAGCTAGAATGGCAGTCCGGAAACCTGTTTGAAGGGCTACTTTACTAGGGACTTACAAGTTAATTAATTGTGCCAATTGGGTGTAAGCCAATTTTACCAGGCTTAGAGGAGAGAGCACAAGCACTTTAGCATAGGTTAGCAGTGGTTAAGTGTGCAGAGTCCTAAAGGCCAACGAAAATGGGATCAGTAAAACTGGAGGAGTAAGGCAAAATGTTTGGGGGAAGACCACCCTAAAGCTGACAGTTCTGACACTGTTGTCTTCTTTATTAGAGTGGGATCTTCTGCCCTCAGGGGGCATCTATATGGGCCAGCCTGGTGGGCCAGCTGGGAACTCTACAGTCAGCTACAAGGAGTCATACAGTTTTCTTGACATCCTCTTTGCCTTGCACACTCTCAGCTAAGGCAGGCAAGGAGGCAGGTGGTTCCTTCTCTCTTGCAGCTCTTCCTTGGTCTCCCAGGTGGGCGAAATGGATGGCGGCCCCCATCCCCAAACCAAGGGGGAATTTTAATAGTTCAATAGCACAAGTACCCCACAGTCCCAGGTGTGGGAGTGCAGGACCCCGTCCATACAGTGGCTCTCCAGGTGTAATTGTTTGATCCCATTTGGGATCTTTTCATCGCAGCAGCTGCCCAAGGCCCTCAGGGCACCCACTATAGGGCTGACAGTGTCGCACACAAGCAACTCATTTTTTAAATATCTCTGGGCCCATTGGGTCAAATGCAACTGTTTTATTGAATTAAACTCATAGTAGCACCCTCTTTTGCGTGACCTTTCTATCCCCCAAATTTTAATTTACATTAGCTGGTGCCTTTCTACAGCTTCTGGCAGTGCTTTTAACTCCTTCTTAGCAGCAGCTGGCTGTATGATCCTGGATCTGCCTGCCCTTCTGTCCAGACATGTAGTTGTCTTGATAGCAGCATCCCATGGTCATCAAGACAGACCACTGTCCCTGCTTGTACGCTCCAGGCACCCGAGCCTTTGCCCCCATGAGATGTGCCCAAGTGTCCAGCAGGTGAATGCAGTACCCACTCCTAGAACACCCATAAACAGAAGCAGTCCATAGAAGTACAAAGGGACCACTTACATCAGGGTCCCCAGCAAATCCACCCTGTGCGTGCCCTGAGAAGGAGGTAGGGAAATATTGCCACAATTTCTGGACATAGGAACCACAGAATCCACAAAAATCCCAGGAGTAAAAGTCTAGAATGGGTCCTCCTCCTCACAGCATACAGGGGTTCATGCGCCATGCTGGTCCATTCTCCTCTTCTCAACCCTTCTTCGCAGTGCAGGGGTTTATAAATGGAGGTGGACAGTTCCAGAATCTGGGAGACTCTGGGGCATATTTACAAGAAAGTAGCGAAGCATGTTGTTAAGCCAAGAAGGTTAACGACACGCTTCGTCACTTTAGAAATGCTGGGCTGCACCATATTTACTAGAATATGGTGCAGCCCTGCATTTCCCCCTGCGCTGGCGCTAAATTTAGCAGCCTAGTGCCAACGCAGGCACCCTTGCACCATAGTGAAAGGGTGCCTGTGTTGAGGGGAAGATTGTTTATGTTCAGGAAGGTCCCCCTTCCTGCACATAAGCAATCTCTAAATGCTGTTGTGTAACTTCTATGTGTGCTGCTTAATGAAGCACACATAGAAGTTGCAAAACAGCATTTTTTGTTAAATGATTGTTTATGTGCAGGAAGAGGGACCTTCCTGCACATAAACAGACATTGGTGTTTTGCTGTTTCTATGTGTGCTGCCCTATTATTCTCATATGGATGACATCCCACCAGTCGTTAATCATCAATACTCGTTTTTAATCAATGGTTTTCAGGCGAACAGATCGTTTGATTTTGGACACCAAATCTAATCCAGTGATACCACATACCCTCTCCTCCCCTACTGGGACTTCCAGGGATGAACCAACTGGCTGCACTACCACTTAAACACCACTCAGGTAAGAAAGCAAGATGGCAGCTGAGAGCAAAATTACAGCACATGTTTCCTCTGAAATAGGTTCCACCCAGTAAGGTTTTGGTTTCTTCCCTCCAAGATTCCGAGAACACTGCCCATTGGCCATTAGAGTAATTAACTTGCCCTGCAGGACCGCTCACAGCAGGAATTCCACTAAAACTGGCTCATGGGAATATGCCCAATTTCTAAATACATGAGCAAACACCGAGTAAACCTGGCTATCAACTGACTGGACCCTTTATCTACCCCTGGCCACCTGATGTTTGGCCATTAGTAGGGCCTTCATTTGAGCCTCCCTCCTCGGTTTAATACACACTGAAGCCATATGAAACAGCCTCTTACCTGCTCGACTAGGGGACCGATTATTGCTTTGCTTCTGAAGTCACAGCCTTGCCAACTATATAAAGGTTCATTTTGCCTCCTATCCATGTTAAAAATGGGTTATAAAATATTGGATAAGATCCTAGCCTCCTCTGCTTTTCACTAATGCTGGTCCATACCGAATGAGTGGCTTTTTTCCATGGCTTAGCATGCTCCCCTATATGCGCAGATTTTTTCAAATATTAGGGGCAACTCTTAGCAGGAATTGATAGCTACTGAAAAGGCTCTCAACATGCTGGGTTGACTGTTGTTTCCTGTGGGCATTATTGAGGATGTTTGGGCTAGGCCCCGAACTATTGGCTTGGATCTCTCCACTGTATAACAAGTCAACCACCAGACAGATAGCAGCCCTGCCAACTCACATGGCCCCACTGTCACACGACATTGGCTCCTGTCACACGGTCACCGAATGAGGAGCCAGTATCACAAGGTAGCAGACAATGTGAGTTGGAAACTCCTGCAGAGAGCGTTTCCAACTCACATAGTCTGGAGACTGAGCACAGCTGATGTCCTTTGGGCTTTTGCAACCTACCAAGGACATCATTGGTTTCCTTCTTTAGGGTGGTTAGAGTGGCTCAGGGGCAGTGAACTGCACAAAGCTCTGTCCTCTTCTCAATGGCCACACCTCCTCTGAAAAACCTTCATGGGCGGGAAGGTAAAGGACTCAAGGTGCAGCCTCCACCCCAGGCCCCACCCACTGCTGGTTCCCTCCTCTTACTGTGAGTTTTTTTGGGGAAGTTGGGCGGGTCTGAGATAGTGTCAGACTCATTTAAAGGTGAAAAGGGGACACACCAGGAATGGCTACTTTCCCCGTTGCTCTATGCACAGGCTCTGGAAACTTTACCTGCCATTGCGAGAATTGAGGCCTGTCATGGGAGCATAGGTATTGCAGAGATCACATATGCCATTTCGCTGTATGCAGACGATATCTTGCTTTATCTTATCAATAACATTTTGGCAATATCCCAGAACTAAAAACTAACTAGGGTAAGCCGTGTATTTTCCCCAACAAACAAATGGCAGAATCCTAAATTAAATACATTACTTTTAGACATCTGGGTCCAAATATATTTTGAGCCTTTCAATGTTGATGGTAAAATCTGACAGCCAATGATGGCTCGGAGAGGCAGTATTTGCTTTTAAAGGAGACTTCCCTGCCCATCGTAGGACAAAATTCACTGGTCAAATTATTACATTGCCTAAATCACTATATTATATTGTTAACGCACCACTGAGCCTAAAGAATGATTTGGAACGCAGGCTGCTGTACTGTGGTACTGCGAACACTCTGCTTACCTACAGATGAAGGTGGTTTGGGAGAGCAGGACTATAAGTTATATTCAGTGCTGGACTGGGCCTATCAGGTACTGGGTATTTCCCCTGCACGTGAGGCTGGATGCATTTGAGCTCTGGGGCAGTGGTTGCCACTGTCACCAGGTCTCCACTCCAGCTCCCATTGGTTCCTTTAATAATTACAAACTGTCTAGATGGTGTTACAGTTGTGCTGGGGCCAGGCGGCTATCTGTCACTCCAGGCCCCCATTCTACCTGCACAGGTTGACTTGTCTGTCTACACTCATGGATGAAGGGCCATTCACCTAGAGAGAACACATTGGGGCCTGTCAGTCCTGGTAGGTGGGCAGCTCTCCCCTCTTCCTCCATCCCCCCCAGTGGTAGGCCAGCCAGAGATGGTGTTGCACCGGCCGGCATATTGGTATGGGAAGTTTGGGGCTGAAGCCAAGCTGCATGTCAGTCTGGAGAGTAAGTGCAGGGATCCAAACTACAGAATATGATTAGGTACCTGGCTGGTGCCTGGGTGTGAGTTGGCAAAATTATTGACTAACTGTGAGGAAATGGGATGAACTATATGGTGTAGTTGTGAGACCTCAACTTGTAATACACTTCCAACCCTTCTTAGAACTAGGCAGGCTTCATTTGTCAAACCTTAGCTCAACCGAGGGTAAATGTGGCTTTGAGCAGTCAGGCTTGAACAAAAGAACAAGTGTAAAGCATTTAAACAGCACCAAAACAACCGAAGAAGAAAGAAACATGACTCTCAAGAAATCCAACATCAATTTACAAAAACAGACTGTATATTTATGATTTTGTGTACACCAAATCGAAAAAAGAGCCACTGGGTGGTTCCTGAGATATAGATTTTTAAGGAAACAATACTTGAAGACTTTTCACTCAAACACGAAAAAGCATTGGCAAATTCGCCAAATTAAACACAGAAACTTTTTCAAAAAAAAGTTACATCAGTGAATGTGGTTACTTAAGTTGACTTTGGACAATTAACTCCAGTGGAGAGCCAGTCTAGGGGACCACCAAGGTCCAATGGAACAGTTATCTTCACCAGAAAAGCAGTATCCAGCCCAGTTCCACCATTAGTGGCCAGTTGCCATTAACTTCTATTGAGTAGTCCTGATGCAAGAGATACAGGATGCTGATGCTGCCCAAAGATGCTGAAGATGCTGTGCAAAAGACGGGTGTCTTCCTGGGGCTACTCCTTGGTTTACGGTCCTGGTGGGACAACTTTGGCCACAGGGGTCGATGTCCCTCAAAGTCCTTTTTGGTCCAGCAGTCGCCACTGGAGCCTAGTCACAGCCAAACCAGCAGTTTGATTCTTCTGGCGTTAGCTCTCCCTCTGGGCGACCAAACTGCACTCCGATTACTCTTTCGGGTTCAGCAGACTCGGGTGCAAATTTGAACATCAGGGCTTGGTTTCTCAGGCTTCACTGTGGTGGGGAGAATTCTGGACTACCAACTCTCTCAAGTGGGCTTACCCAGCTTTTGTGGCCCTGTGCTGGGAACAGGAAGCCAGCCAACTGACTTTTGGAGTCTCTGCTTCTGGTTGGGCTCTGGGTATGAGCAGGACACCACAGGCACAGTCCTGTCTTCACTAGTCTACGGAGCAGCAGGTCCAGTCCAATGTCTGTGCAGCCTCTCTTTGCCAGATTCTTGGTCAGCAGGGCAGTCCTTGTTCTCTACTTTTGGGATTTGAGTTCTGGGGGCCTGGGGTGCCTCTTTTATGCCCAGAAAGAGCCCCTAGGTGAGCTTGCAGTCATTAGCCAGTGGCCTATTTGATTTCCTCCCACCTAATGACACTGGAAAGTGTGGCATCTAGGGACTCCAGAGTGCTCTATTCTGTCCACTTCCAAGATGTCTGCAGGGCCGGACTGGCCATAGCAGGCACCGGGCGTTTTCCCGATGGGCCAGAAGGGTGGGGGCATGTTTTAGACCCATGGGGACCGGGTTTGTTACCGGGGGCCGGTTTTGCAGCAGTGCTGCAATATCGCCCCCCTGTAACAAAAGCGGGAGAGGTGCTTCTCACTAGCACCCCTCCCCCTTCCCCGCTCCTGGGGCCTGTGGAGCACATTGCCAGGGCTGGTTGCTGTTTCCAGTCCGGCTGTGGATGTCTGAACCCTTCTTTTGGTGTGTGGAGCTCAGCATCCCAACCTAAATTCAGTCTTAAAAAATGCACAAGGAGCACAAGGTCTTAAAAACACAGAGGTTCATCCTAATGACTGGAACTGGCTGCCAATTGCTCTTCAGGTGAGAAACAGTCTGTGACAAAGCAACAAGAGCCCTGTGAGCCAGTGTACATCTAAGGCAAAGTTAAAATTATGTTCATGGAACATTGACGGCCTCATGTAAAATCTTGAAGACAATGATATCTCAACATTTTTGAGTAATTTTGACCTTCTAATTCTGCAAGATATTTTGGCACAAACAACAGTCTCCCTGACAGGATTCATTGAATATCAGAAGCCAGCCATTAAAGCAAACAGCTATGGCCGGCCAATGGGCAGTCTAGTAGTCTATTTCTTAACAACACTGCACTGAATCCCCTCAAAGAATCAGGGGTGCAGGAAATCAATTTCCGCACATCCTACTCCAACAAGAAGCACTCTCTCTTGATTATCAACATCAATATAAATCTCATCAGATCAGGGAAGAAGGCTAAACTAAAAGAACTGGTGTCAATAATAACAGAGCTTAAGATAAAATTCTTGCTGGTAAGCATCTTGCTATTTGGTGAGCTCAACACAAACCTGTTTGGGGGCACGAATGATCAAGAGGCTAATGACTTGGACAGTACTTGTGATATTCCACCGCAAAGACTGCCTGTGAAAACCCTATGGAACAAACTTGCTGAGTCTTTCCTGTCAGACTGCGATATCTTTGGTCATAGGCTCCTCAATGGGCGTTTCAGTTAAGATACGCCATCCGGCTAGATGCGACCATCAGGAAAGGTCATTTTCTTATTTCGACTTAACCCTATGCTAAGCCCCCTTCTTTAGGTATTTTAACAACGTCTCCATATGGGTTTGCATCGACTGCGGCCACAGACTGCAGTAAATCCATCTTACTATTTGTCCAGCGAAAGTGGAAGTTGCTCCCTCCACTAGTTCTGGCATGCTTACAGAAAACCTCAAACCGCTAAAATGAGACAGTGAAATCAGCCCAAGGCTCCATCCTAGACCAGAGCACAATATAGAGCAACTGCCTCTCAAACAAGTTTTCATATTAGGCAATGGTTGCTCTTCATAGGCCAGATCCTTCATAACTTACAAGCCAATTCCCATCTGCCCACAAAGTGACCTGATTTCACTGCCAAACCCAAATTAACTAGGACCCAGAAGGCCTTGAAGAGCAAAGTGAACCGCAACATGCACATCCTTCTACAGGACCCTTCTCCAACTGCAAAATCCAAATTAAATAATGCTAGGGCTAATTTTAGGAAATTGATCTGGCACACCATAGGAAAAAAGAACTACGACTTCTGGGCTTGCCTTTTGTTTCCAAGCAAGAAAAAGAACGCCAAACTATTCTGGTTGATGGTTAACTAAGAAACAGCCAGAAGTTAGAGGGGTACTAATACAAATATCTCAAAAATTGCTTAGGTCTCATTTCTCACTTCTCAATCAACAACAAATCAGAGGCTCCACCTCCTCTCAATCAGCCGTCAAGTAATTCTCTTACCTCTCCAGAAGTAACAAAAACGCCTGTTCAGCAAATCAACTCTCATAACGCTGTATAACTAGCCCACTTGAGGAACGCTGTGGATTGAATTTGGCGAGACTTCGGGAAGACGGGCTAGGCCCAAATTGAGTTCCCACAGCCTTTTTTACACCTGATTCTATATTCTGGGCCAAGGCATTGTCTCCTCTATTTGAATTCTGCCTGGTATTAGTGTAACAGTTTTCCAGATTCCTGGAGAGAATCTATTATCCAGACAATTTTTAAAGGAGGCACGAAATCTAATCCTTGCCATTACTGCCTCATTGCACTAATCGTCAATGAGGCCAAGCTCTTTGCTACCCTTCTACTTGATGAATTAAAAGCCCGAGCAGATGAGGGCCAGATCATCCCTAGAAACCAATGTGGCTTCAGAGACAATTGTGGCACTACTTCAAATCTGATAGTCCTGGCCCTTAAGTGCGATAAATCTCTCAGAAGTGGATGAGCACTTTAGTCCTCCTTTGTAGATTTCAAAGCTGCATTCGATAGTATTCCTAGAGGCCTCCTGTGGTGCAAATTGCAGGACTAGAGTCTCCCAGCCGACCTATTGAGACCAATTGAGCAGCTGTATACAAACACCTGGTGGGGGTCAAACTAGGGGACAGCTCATACATTTCAAGGATGATCTCCACAAATACAGGGCTGAACCAAGAATGCATGCTCGCTCCTTTGATTTTTAATTTATATATAGCTGACTGTCAGTGTCCCTTGACAAAGTGAACTGCCACCCGCCCAAATTGGGAGACCAACGCATGACCCACCTGCTATGAGCAGATGACCTTGTGCTCCTCAGCCAAACCAAGATTGGCCTTCAGTGTCAACTATCCACCTTAAACGCTTAGAGTGTCAAAAACAATGACGGTCAGATTCAGGGAGAAAACAGCAGGATACAGCAGGTGGCATCTTAATGGTGATAGGCTCCGGCACAATCCCAGGTATAAATATCTGGGCATTTACCTGGACAGCCAAGGCTTGTTTAAATCCCATCTACACTCTATAAAAACCAAAGGCACTAGCCCCATGTTTGCTCTTACATCTGTTGCACAGAAACTTCTAGGCTCGAGTCTAGACCTTCTCCTCCAGGTGATGAAAGCAAAGGTCACCCCTGCACTATCCTACTGGACCAAAATCACTCTGGACAGGGAGACCACTGTACTGGACAATCACATCACTCTAATTTACAAAGCTGCCCTTTTTCTGCCAAAGAGAGCATCCCCAGGGCAAATAAGGCTCGAGTTCATTATAGCAAAACAGTGCTGGGCCAGAAGTAGCTCATTTTTAAACTTCTGTCCCAGGCTTAGACCTCCTTTGCAAGACTCTATGCATGGCTTAATCTGGCTCGGAAAAGCAGGCGCGGGCTATACCTCGACCTACAAGCACTATCTCAATGATAACCTAATGGAACTCTCACTCACTGAGGCATGGGGCAATCAACTCTCACAGTAGGTTTTTAAAAAGCTTACAGCAGCCACCGCAAGAAAGCTGTCAATGTTAGAGGATATGGCAACACTGAGTAAGTGCTCTCATGCCTGGTCAGTAATTAACTCTTACATCCCCAGTAAGCAACAGAATTATATTACCTGCACTTACCCACTGTGGATAAAGGCCAGGATAGTTGTACTCAACTGGAGGAGTAGACCATGCGGGCCACCTGCCGGCATGGCACCGCACAGAAACCCACGATGTGGATTGGAAAAGGAAACCATCAGCATGTGCCCCTCCTTGCTGCAGCAAAGAAAAAGTCTCCTCCGTAGTGATTTTGTTAGTCTAGGAGTTCGAACCTGCCTCAGGTGGTAATTGCTGGTCTGACCCCTGTTAACACTATACTGAACATCAGAACAGTTAAGTTCCTTCTGATGGCCGCAGCAAAGATGGGCTCCTCAAATTCTATCTGTGCTGCAAAAATCCGATCCCCAAAATCTGATCACTTCAAGGCACAGCACCAATACAACATTTGAGGCATTTTTAGGTTAATGTGTGGTGCCCCTTCCTACTTGCTAGTCCCCAAGGAGATCCCCCTGTGATATATTTCTGCGTAGCTGCCATTTAACCTTGGGGCAATTTGCTGCTGGCACTAGCACCTTTGGATGTCGCTTGGTCTCTTTGAATGAACTGCAGCTGTATCATCGGAGGCAATACTTGAAGGAACCGTAGGATATTGCTTGCCTCCGTTATTTAATCCTGGAATAAGTGCCCCGCTTGCATCGGCACTTTCCATGCTTGCCTGCACCATTAGAAGGTATTTCTGCAGAGTGCTTTGAGTTAACACCTGAAGCAATAGGACAATTCTTCATAGTTTCTGCACATTGTACTTTGCAGAATGCGCGGAGACTGCATCCGACCGACGCAACCTTGGGACATTCCTTTTTTCTGCGCATTGCACATTGCACTTTTCTTCTTTGCGCGTCAGAAACGAATGATGCAATACTCCTGTCATTCCTGTTATGTGCCGCAACCTTGGGGCATTTCTCCATTGTCTCTTGCACACTGCACTTCTCTTTTTAGCGCGTGATAAACAAATGTCATCACACTCTTGGCCTACTTGTTATGTGCTACTTGCATTAGGACTTTCCTTGCTTGCTTGTAGACTCTAACAACATTTGCGGAGCACTTTGTGACAGCTTCTGAAGCAATCTGAAGTCATTTCTTTTATTGTCACTGTATAAATCCACTTTGTGGAATTCCAGGAGATGATATCTGAAGCAACCTTGGGATACTCCGTTATTGTCCTTTGCACATTACACTTTTTTCTGTTGCTGCTAAAATGATTGTCATAACATACTTGTCATTTATCAGAAATACTGCTTTGCACTTGGCATTTTATCTTGTATTGTCTGCTTTTATAATGGGTATCCTGGTTTTAGTTGCTGCTTTGATTATTTACTAATGAGATGTTTGCTTGTTAAGGTTTTAATTAACTGCACAATAAAAAAATTGACTGAGTTGTCAGCTTGTATCCCTGTACTCGCCAATGGAGCTATTAGCTTCTCTCATAATAAAAATGACAATTGTGAGTTTTTACTGTCAGAACATGTAAAACGCATGTTCTACTCTTTAATATGCTGCACACTGCTTTAGGACTCAGTAGGCCTGCTGTGACTTGCACATATTAAAAAGGGTGGTTTGGGCTTTGCCAGTGTTTTAAATGGCAAAGTTGAGTTAGCAGTTGTAAACTGCTATACCAGTCTGCAGTGGCATGCTTGGAAACACATTTTACATTGTCCCACTCAGGTTGGCACAACAAGTGCTGCAGTCCCGGAGGGGACACTCTAACTTACAGGCCCTGGGTAAGCCTGGTAACATATACTAGGGAATTATAATTAAGTTAGCTTATGCCAATTGGGTATAGGCCAAGCAAACATATATATTTAAGGGTCAGGGTACTGGCACTGAGGTTTGGTTAACAGGCCTCAGTACACTGTCAGTCAAAAAACTAGCAGCATCAGTCTTAAACTTTGGGGGTGATCCTGAAAAAGAAAGCATTTACTTACACTAACATATATCAGTTCTCTGACTACTTGTTGCAGGGTGCTGTGGTGGACAGGTAAGTTTGGATTACAGAGTACTGGGTGGAGGGAACAATAAGATGACAGTCTAAACTCAGTCTCTGAAAGACCAAGGTAGGGAGAGAAAAGCTGAGGAGAGAAAACCTAGAGACAAAAGTTGGAGCAAAGCAACTGAGAGTGAACATCTGAAGGGAAAGTAAGGGGGCAGGAAGACCAATGGAAGGATATGGTGAGAGAAGGGCTGACAGGTGAGAATGCTACAAGGGGAGCGAAAAGGGGCAGGATAAAGAGGCAGAAGGGCTGACAGGTGAAAATGGAGTCTGAAGGTCAGAGTAAATGGTGCAGGAGGATGTGGCTAAAGAAAGAGAGGAGGGAAGAGGAAGAAAGGAAGGGAAAAGAAGTAAGTGAAAGAGGTCAAAAGAGAAAAATGTTGAATGGCGAAAAAAGGAAAAGATTTGAGATTAGGAAAATGAGAGAAGAGTGCTGGGAGGAGAACATGTATGGTTTGCTTCACTCTTTAAAAATATATCTTGCAGGAGAGCCTATAAATTCCTGGATGGTGTCTGACTTGTTCACTGGGTGTAAATGGGGGCTAGTTTGAAAGTTTTTGTCTGGATTGCTTTCAGTTCCTAGTCTTGCACTGATTGTATTACTTGGCAGTTCAGTTACGCTGGTTGGCATAGTAGTTAACACGGACCTCAACTGATAAATCTGGATCATTGAAGTCAGATCTGGGTAATTGACCAATTGCTGGTGGTTGATAAAACCCGAGCTGTGTCTGTTGTTCCAACGGTGTAAGGTTCTTTTCAAGATTTCTTTTTATTTATTCCATTTAATCCTTTTCATAAATCACATTCTTTTTTCATGTGATAATGTTCATTTTAAATTGTTCTGATCAAACTCATATATCTGTAACACACACATGCCCACTGCATTTCGGGCCATGCCCTTCGTCAGGGGCTAATTCCTATGGAAAATAGAAGAAACTTGGACTCAGTTCCAACTAGTACTCTTGTTTCAACTCATTAATCAGCTACGTATTGAGTGATGGTAATAGCTCCAATGAATCAAGCGATGTGTTTAAAAGCCCGAGAATAAATCAGAATTATGCCCCCCATGCATTCATGCCACTAGTGATATATGCGCATGCCACTAGTGATGATGCGCAGTCCCCATATTCTGGGGACTGCGCATCATAGTCAATGTTCATATCCTCATACTCAGGAGGATTCACCAATCAGCTCCATTAAACAGTCTACTCCGATTCAAACGTACACTAGTGAGTGCATGTGTCTATCTAATCTAGGACCTAATATATCTGTTAGGCTTGAAGCCAGGCCCAAAACCCATAAGATGCTATGTACATTTTCAGACTAGATATTGCTATTAGCAAAATAATTCACAACTATACACTGGAAATTGATGAGGTTCTCGAGTATCCCGGTTGGCAATAGGAATTGCAGAAATGAGCCGAAGTTTAAATATCAATGCTAAGGACTGAAAGACGAAAAGGCAAACTGGGGTGAAATTGATGCACATTGCTTGGATGATCTCCTTATGCAAATAGCCAAAAAATGTAATATTGGTAGATGACCATAGACTGGCTGAAATACAGTTGTGTCTCCTGCAGGTAAGTACAGTGGGGCGGGGCAGCGGGGATGTCGACAGATGACGGAATAGGATTTATTTAATTTTCATTATTCCGTCGTCTGTCGACTTCCCCACTCCCGCCCGCTCCACCGCCCCACTGCGCTTACCTGCAGGAGCCACGACTGCTGAAATATTTAGTACATGCTAACAAACACATAGTGGGATGGCTGGTCCAAGCTGACTTTCTTGCAATACACAATCTTCTGTGGAGAACTAACAATGGGAGATGCTTTTATATTTTTTTGTACCACTGGTTTCGGCTATCTCTATTACTTACTGCAACAGCAAAACATAAACAAATCGTTATTGAAGTATGAGATTTAATAGCTCAGGTGACCAATACTTGGAACTGTATTTTTCATTGTTGCACCTGTTGATTTAGATAGATGCTTTCAATATACATTGTGAATTGTTATAAATGTGCCTCATTGGATGGACAGCAGACAGCGTTGAGCTATTTCTGCTGTCGATTACCTAAATATTATGGGGGATATTCTCAAGGACTTATCGCCGAGTTAGCAGCACTTTATCGCAACTAAAGTGGTGATAAATTCATCGCACTATTCACAAGCAGGTGCTAACAGCCGATATCACCAGTTTTCCAGCGATAGCAGCCGCAAAAAACATCGCCACGTATGACACCGGCAACTAACGCTAATGATATGCAGAGTAGGCGTTCTCGTGCAAAAGGCCGCGAAAACACCACTTCGCAACATTCTCAACGACCAGCCAGATCGGCGATAAGAACCAAAGACATGCGATAAGGCGCGTTAGCAGCAGGGATTTAACACCTGCTCTTACCTGGTGTTAAGTCGGACGACAACTTGCACCAGAAATGGGAGCCAAGTCCACAGCCACACCTGAAGAACAACAGATGCCATGGAGCCACTTATCATGCAGCTCGGACACCCAAGAGGGCCACAACACCCACCGCCACAACCCCAGGGCTCCCCCCCCCCCCGGGCCCTACCCTGCCCCCCCCCGGACAAAGATATTTCACATCAATTTTACAAATTCATGAACACAACATTTCGCCTGATGTCGCACAATTACAACAATTAACATTCATGTGTGGTCAGAAAAAGGAGAATCATTCATTCATCTTTGAATTTCCCCAAAAATTATTTTGCTGTTGTGTCAGGTCATGTCGAGCAGTGTCCGGACCCCCAACTCCTGCCACCGTCTCCCCACTGATGACTGTGGCCACCATTTCCTCCATCTCATCCAGCTCCTGGTGTTCCGCTGGACTGCCACCTCCAGTCTGCATTGCTGCCTGATGGTTGTCAGCGAGTTTCTTCTTGCGCTTCGCATCATTCCAGCGCCTCTTGACCTCTCCAATTGTCCTCCTCCTCACTCCGACTGCATTCACCTTGTCCAGGATGGACTACCATATTGCATTTTTATTTGCCAATGACACGTTGGGGGTGACGAACAGTTGTTGGTGGTGTTCTATCACCTCCATGATGATGATCCTTTTTTCCTGCGGCCTGAACCTCGTCTTCTTCTCCTTGCCCTTCCATGACCCCGAGGTCCCAGGCTGGTCCTCATGGGGGCTTGTGGGGGTCTGGTCGTCCTCTGTACTTGCTCCGGCTTCCTCCATGGTGCTACGCTGTTAAATTTGTTTTGTTTGTGTTTTTCGGTGCTTTTATAGTGCATTTTCCCACATGACGCGTGGGAATTGCAGGCCTGTCGCTGGTTATCGCTGATTTTTGTATCGCGATTTGGGACATCGCCACTTTTTTCGCGTTCGTGTTTCGCATTTTTTCAGCGTTGCGTTGATTTTAACGCGGTCATTTGTCATGTTATCGTGAGACTATCGCATGGTACCGCCGTGTTGAGTATACAACGTTAACACGGCGTTGTTTTCCCGCGATAGACTGCGATGTGAGAAGTTGCGTTAGGCTAATTTGGCGATGATTATCACACGTTCTTGAGAATATCCCCCATGTACGTACATTGCATAAGTCATTATGAAAACATCAATAAAACATTCTATTAAAAAAGATGCCTACTCACCAAATCACATGAAATACATTTCTAACAATGTATTTTAAATTTGTAAGTTTAAGACAAACTTGAATAAAACATTTCTAATGAATGTTACTATATTAAGCAATGAACTTAAAGCAACCTAATACTCTAGTTGCTATAAGACAATAGATGTGGTTTGTAATTAAGATAAAGTAATGGTGGGAGAATCGAGAAAGTGGGCGAGATAGAAGTGTATATGGCCACTGTAATTCACCTTTAGCATACAAAAGACAATCTACGTGATGTAGCTCAATTTGCTATACCTTTTAGCTTGAGTGTAATCAACAAACGGATCATATGGACCCTTGGTTTTTATTTGAAAGTATATTCTGGGAGCTTTAGGCTTCACAAGAACGACAGAGAGGATGGTTTTCAAACCATGAAGATTTATTAGCAGATTAGTCGAAGTTACAAACTTTATCCATTTAGTAACTCAATCAATTACATAATCATAAAAATCAACATTGGTAACTAGTCCTCCTAGATAAATCAGGTAAAGGACAATGCAAATCATTAGAAAGTACAAAATGCAAATCAAAGGTAGTATCAGTTCGATAAAGGAACTTCCTTATCCTAAATAAAGCATCAAAGATATCATATGAAATCCTAAGCAGAAGGTGTCATTCTGAAATGAACCAAGTTTGGTTTCAGTATAAAAGGCAGAAACATTCAAGAGTCTAACTCAAGTATTTAGGATTATGGGATCTTGGGTAGTAGAGTAAGGGAAAGATCTTCCCTCAACGTAGTCAGGACAGGATCTCCTAACAACGAATCTAAAAACACATAGTTATTACACGGTGTGCACTTCAGAACGGTTTCCCACGGACTCCCTCCAAACTTAGGCCAGTCAAGTTGCACCGTCTCCCTGGAGCAGGTAAACTTCCCTTGCTCTTATTATCGGACAAAGGTGCACACCGCTGCATGGCCTTGAATGTATCTCTGGTCTGGATAGCATGGAACAGAAGGATCTTTTCACATCCCCATGCATGGTGTAAATCATAACACATTCCTTGTTAAACTTTCTACTATATCATTTCTATAGGTAAAATAATGAACTACTGTTCTAATTATTTATCGTTCAGTAGCGGTCGGTGGTGGGAGTGCCGCCGGGCGGTGACGTGGGGCGGGGGAGTGGCAGGGTGGGGGGTAGTAAACTACGGATTACGGCCGAATACAGGTAAGTACACATATAAATAAATAAAAAGAATTTCGTTTCTCGCGCTGCATCGCCAAATATGCATGTTAAATTAGAATTAGTTAACATTACTGAACAGTATACCTAATATGTATGACGCCAAGTCCTAAGATTCAGCATTGCACACTTTCCCAACGCATTCTCCCAATGCTGTTATAAAATAAGACATTTATCAACTTGCAAACTTTAAGGTAAATGGTGTGTTTAATTTGAGGGCTTTGGGTCGCACTTCCAACAACTATTTAAAAAGCCTGAGACAAGCCAAGCAACTCCCTATGCCATATTTGAATATTTATGTTGCTAGATAACCATGTTTAAAATATGTATGCAGCAATTATAATTAGGGCTCCCAGTTTTCCGTTTTTACTGATTCTTGCAGATAAATACAGACAGAAAACTATTTATTTTCCTGTCTGCATTTATTTTTAAATACAGAAAAATACGGGAAATAGGTCTTCTTTGGATGTTTTTTCTACTGTCAATCATGAGTGCAATGTCAGTAGGCGTACAGATTGAGAGGTAGGGGAGATGAAAAAAAACATTCATAAGTAAGCTTAATTAAGTGCAGATCTACAGTTATTTATGCTATTCTACAATGCAAGTGTTTTCAGAGAACGCTATTACACTGTATACTGCTGAAACCTTCACATGCGAATATACATTTTTCAGTCAAATAAATGTGGAAAAATACCCATTGCAGCTTCATTTATAACGCAAACACAAAATAAAAATGGATAAATACAGGAAAAATTAGCACAAAAAAATATCGATAAATACAGACGGAAATGTAGAAAAAATAAATACCATAAAACCGGGAGCCCTAATTATAATGAAACAAGCAATGTCTGTAGAGAGGCCTAGCTTCACCAAGGCACTCCCTTCCTTAATAAAGAGTTAAGTATGTGATATCCTAAAACCTTTATGAAGCACGTCTGTTTCATATTAACTGGTACCTTAATGCTTTTTTATTTCCCCAAAAGGTTTGCAGCCAAAGATAGAGTGCTTTTTTATCATGATGGTATCCCTTATGATGGTGTCTTACACTGCTGCATCTCTGGCGCTAGCAATTGCGGTGGGGCAGAGTGTTGCAACATTGTCCAACCTCATCACGTCCATCATCTTTATCTTCATGTCGGTAAGTTGTAGTAGAAAGTGTATCTGCTCGTTAGTACTATGGTGTTGGTGCTGTTGGTGAAGCTCTCAGCTGTCTTCTTTGACACTAAGGCCCGGATTTCAAGTAGGTCGATGTAAACACTTCCTATTTCAAGTTTTTCACTTCAAAATAGGCATAACTTGAGGCATCAGTCAATAACGCATCCAGTTTTTGCATGTCTTGCCTTTTTAGGATCCTTTCCTGTAATAAATCTAACAGGTTTGAACCTGCTGAGGTCAGCTAGAAGAAAATAGTGAGAGTACGATAATTATTGCAAAATTTAGGCCCAGATTTACAAACACTTTGGGCATATTTACAAGTCCCATTCGTCACCGGAGCGTCACTTTTTTTGACGCTCCGGTGGCTTAGCGCCATTTCACATATTAACAAGGTGGCGCTAAGCCACTTTACAAGTCTTAACGCCACCTTGTAAATATGCCCCTTTTCACCGCAGTCCTCTGCAGCAAAGGGGCGTGCAATGGGTGTTGCTGTGGGCATTCCACCACAACACACATTGGTTTTTGACGCTGCCCCATATTTACAAGGCTGGGGCAGCACCAAAAACTAAGGCCAGGGAATACCTGGTCTTAGAAAGAGCAAAAAACGAGGAGAAATTAATAATTCTATGTGTGCTGCATTATGCAACACACATAGAAAGAGCAAATCACCATTATTAATTGTTTATGTGCAGGAAGGTTATCCCTTCCTGTGCATAAACAATCCCCCCTGCAGAGCAGGCACCCTTACAACATGGCGGCAGAGTGCCTGCGCTGGCCCTAGGCAGCTTTTTTAGTGCTAGGGGAAACACAGGGGTGCGCCGTATTCTTGTGAATACTGCGCATCCCTGTGTTTTAAAAATGTCAGAGCGCGGCGTTGCCAAATTTGGCGTATCACCGTGCTCCGACACTTTTTGTAAATATGCCCCTTTGTGTTGAGTTTGAGCTACTTTTTTTAGGCAATGTAAAGTGTTTAGACGGGATTTACATTGAATTGTAGCCCAAAGTAACGCAAAGTTGTGCAGTGTGTTTTTTGCATTAAGATGATATGCCATGGGTGGTGCATGCACTTTCTCATGCAACCACCCATGGGTTTTGACACAGATCCCTCTCTACAAAGAATTGTAGACAATGATTTGTGAGAAAATCCTGTGCCTCCTCGAGGCAGGCGTAAATACGTAGGAGAAATGTTTTCATTTCTCCTTGTTTTCCACTTTGCATGTTTGCTGCTATGTACAGCACACATACAAAGTGGAAAAGACCTTAAAGTATACTTTTTATACTGGAAGGGCCCCCTTCCAATAAAAGGCTATGCTTCAGACAACGCAGACACCCTTGCACTGTAGTGCTTGTTCTGCTCTACTTGTTGCCCTGCGTTGTATGACTTCTAATGAAATCAGGGCCTTAGATTTCCCATCTCTACATGAACTCCTGTTTGCGTAGGGATCAGAATTTACAACCCCATTCGAATCAAGGACAATAGGTCTTCCAGTAAATCAGAGGTAATGCTTGCTAAATGTCTGTCATTTACTAGTATGAGCAAGTTTGCAATATTTAGATGCTACCACTGCAAAGGATAAATGAAAGGTGAGCAAGGATATTTTTTTTCTTTTTCCCTGAAAAACCTCAAAAAAATATACTAGCCTTTAAAAACATTTTAACTAGAGAATGGTGTCTGTAGGTTGGCTCAAAGATAGATGGTGTTATGAACATTTGGCAAACATCTCTTCCCATTGTACCACTCCTATGAATGCTATTGAAGCTGGCAGGTAATTTTGGGTTTTGAGAGATTGGATGATCTAATTTATGCTTGGAGCTGCAAACAAAAGTTTTATTTTGCACAAAACAGTGGACTGTTTGGCCTTAATTGTATGTCTTTGGAGTATCTGTTAATTTAATGTTTTTAAACACCTCATTATCAATATGTGTCAGGTGTAACAAGGGTTTCACTGTTGGGCACAGTACAACTCTGTATCATTTCTGAGAATTGAGTCGCATGGGCCAGATTTGCTAAGAAATGCACCGACTACATTCTGCAGTTTTGCTTAATTGCAATAAAAGTATAGTTGCTGTTTTTACTATTTTAATGAAGAGGGTATTTTCCCACCCAATTAACATATGCAGTGCTTACCTGTATCTCCCTAGAGCACAGGTCTTATGTTTAATTTTCTTACCTAATTGCTGTGGCACCATGTGTCCTCTGCGCTCCCTAAAGCATAGTGGGAAAAATTGGGTTGTTGGTTGACTGGGATGTGAGCCCTGGTCAAGCAACAGACGCAATCAATTGCAGGGTGAACCACAAAAAGTCACTAAATTAAGCTGTGCTTTACCCTGGGTATCTTGGCAAAAAGCAGTCAGGCTTCACTCAGAGGCAATGTGTAAAGTATTTATGCAGCACACAAAAAGTAATAAAGTGAAAACACAACACAAAAAAAAACCACACCAATTTAGAAAAATAGAGTACATTTTAACAAATTATTTGACACCAAAACGACAAAAATACAAATAGTACAACTGAAGGTATGAATTTTGAAAGGTTTTAGTAAACATTAGCACCTAAAAGATCCAAGCGACAACCGCGGACATCTAGTCACGCGAGACCAGGTCTAAGTCAAAAAATATGGCAGACCATGATGGAACGCAGTTCAGATACAAGAAGTTGTTTGGGCCTGGTCAATGCTTATCTTCAGACTTAGGAAATTTTAGAAAACTGTTCTGAGAATGTAAAGTTCAACAGTGCAAGGCTGCAGGAGATACCCGAGGAGGGAGTGTCGTTGTCTGGGATCCTTGGGTCGAAGCAGCAGTGAAGAATTCCACATTCGGTCTTGAGGCCGGATATAGATCTTGGCCGAATTGGTCCCACCATCTTTTTTCCATCGGATTCCCTGCCCGCCTACTAGGCGGTGCGTCCGCTTTAGTTAGATGCTGGCAGGTTGATGGACTAAAGACCGTCGGAGTGCCGCAGACCCCGCCAGATTTGCACCATAGGCAAAAGCGTCTGTCGGAGGGAGTACAGCCATTTTGTCCACCATCCCAATCATGATGTGCCTTCTCATTGATGTAAGTTGGTGGGGTAAACCTCCACACTTGAGTTGGCGGTGTTGAAGGTATATAAGTCAGAAACTTACATTTTTTTCTTTTCCCACCTCTGTTGCCGACATAAACCCTATTGTCCCAGTCCTGCCATTGCTGTTGCTACTCAACCATATAGCTAATCAAACCCGTTCTCGCCGGAACCAAAGGTAAGTTTCTTTTGTTACTTGTTTCCGTTTGCATTGTCTTTTTGCATGAGCCCTGGATTTGTGCATTTCGAAATCCGTCAAGCAACCAATATTTAACTAATGGGTAATGTTTATGTGTGTAATGTTGAGGTTTAAGAAATGTAAAGAAATACACCTGTATAATGTTATTCTATTTGTAAAGTTTGTGCAAGCTGCCTTCATGATAATGGATACTTACATAAAAATTGATATCAATCAAAAAAATCAAAAGGGACCCTGCAGGTGTGTTTAAGTAATTTCCTATACTACAAAATCATAAACATGTGCAATACACATTATTGGGATAATTTAAATGTAATATAATGTAGAAAATGCACTTCACAAGGTGTAACATTTTGTTTAAATATCTGTAAAATCAATGTTAGATCTGAACTTGCATCACTTAAATATTTATTAATGTAAAATTTCCCCTTGTCAAGTGCATTTTCTGTATTTTAAGAAGTTGCAATTGTCACAATTTATTTTTTACGGTGTAATGCATATGTGTTTATTTTAATCACTTGTCAAGTTAAGATATGCTTGCACCAAATTTACTATGTCCATTACAACTTTTTATCACTAGTGTTTGCACTGTATAAAAAATGTTAGCTAAAAAAACCTTTGTCTTTACTGTCATGAATGTAATTATTATGTATCACACATTTTCATCATTGACATTGTTCATAATCAATGACTTGTAAGATAATAAAACTGTCAGGACAAACTTTGCAAAAATTTAACATTTTTATTCATAAATGGGATACTTCTCTCAAATAATTTACTCAGGGAAAAATAATACATGGGAGCCAAGCACTATACACAGCAACAGCCTGTGTCTTTGTTGCCCAGAACTTGCCTCCTAAACAGACTGTCATAGGGAAACCTCCTCAGGAAGGGGCATTTATTGGACACAGAGCAGGCCTCTCAAGGATCTTGATTGGGAGGGGTGGGGATGGATTTGGGAGGGGTGGGATTTGGTTTTGGGAGAAGTGGGTTTGTGTTTGGGAGCTGTCAAGATAATAGCAGAAATAAAAGCAGAACTAGGATAAAGGGTAGGAGGGCTGGGAGAGGACTGGGTTTTGGAGGTAGAGGGAGCTGAAGTGTGTAATGTGCGTGAGTCTGTCTGTTGTGCAATTGCATGTGGGTCAGGTGTATGTTTTTTATGCTTGGGTGTGTGTTGTTTGGCAGGTGTTTGGTGTTCAGGTGAGTGTGTGTGTTTGGTTTTGATTGTTGTTGTTTTGGGTCTAGGTGTGGTTTTGTGTTAGTGTGTTTGTTTAAATGAGTGTGCTGTTGAGGTGTTTGGTATGGTTGTCATCCTTTTGGATGTGGTTTTGGGTGTGGTTGTGCTGGTGCTTGGGGTGTTCTGGTGGTGGTGGTGCTTGTGGGCATGCTGGTGGTTGTGGTGCTTGTGGTTTTGCTGGTGCATGTGGGTGTGGGTGTGCTGGTTTTTGTGGGTGTGCCGATGGTTGTGGTGCTTGTGAGTGTGCTGGTGATTGTGCGTGTGGTGGTGGTTGTGGGGGTGCTGGTGGATGTGGGGGTGCTAGTGGTTGTGGTGGGGGTGGGGTGCTGGTGCTAGTGGAGTGCTAATGGTTGTGATGGGTGTTGTGGGTGTGGTAGAGGCTGTGGTGCTTATGGGTGTGGTGGTGGTTGTGGTGGGTGTGGGTGTAGTGTCATAAGTGTCTGGATGTTGTTTGTGTGTTTGCTTGTGTTTCTTTGGGTGTTTGTGTGTGTGTGAGCGTGTTGCTTGTGTGTGTTGGAGTGGGTACCTGCAAAGAATTAAGTGTGCTTGGAATAGGGGTAGGACTTTGGAATTGGGATGAGGAAGGGACCTGAGTTGGGGCACAAGGTTGGGCTAGCTGGAAAACTGTGGTCAGTGAGGAGACTAGTCCTGTAAATGATCTCTGCAGGCCAGACACAGCACTCTGACATTCACAGTGCGGTGTCTGGTCTGCAGAGATCATTTCAGGTATCTATCATCATACCACATCAGGTATGCTACCATTTGTTGCATGTGGCAACTAAGGCCCTGTATGGCATTCAGGAGTGCAGTCTGACCTACACAGCTGACTGTGTAGGGTCAATAGCCTCCTCACTCAGGTCAGCCGGGGAGGCAGGGGATGAGGTGCCTGTGGCGAAGGAAACCCCAATCCTTTTAAGGGGGCGGGTTTGGCGAACTGGAGGGAGCAAGACGGAGGTTGAAGATGCCTCTCTGGGTGGCAGACAAGGATGCAGGTGGTACAGTTCCTGTAGGGTCCACCACCACTAGAGACTGGTGGCTTGTGGAGGCCTCCAAAGATGATGATGATGATGAGATGGTGGGCTCCGCTGCAGTCCCCTCACCCTCCGTGCCACTGTGTCCATCGGTGCCTGTGGTCTCAGCACCCGAAACACAGTGGCCAGCTGCTTCCCCACCTTTGTGGCCACTGTCCCCTTTGCCTGCACCTGAAGATGATGAAAAGACATATACAGTAACTTTGTAGTATCTGTGTAAATAGAACAGATCATGAAGTTGTTTCTGAAAAGATTTTCACATTTATCAGAATTTACCTGCTTCTAGGTTTTCAAACTTTGGTTCATTTTTATCTTTAGCTTCTGCATGTAGGGAGCATCTTCAGAAACTATTTGGTCACAGTTTTGTAATTTCCCATTTGGCTTCTATTTCATTTATGATCTTTTCCCTTCATGTTTTTAAATGTTCTCCAGGAACTATTCAACACCTCTGAATGGTTCAGATTTGTTGTATTGAATGATGAACTTATGTCTCAAAAAACTTACAAAGCAAAATTACCGTTGTACTTTAGGCACAAGTTGGTACAACATCACAGTAAATATCTCTCACACTGATTCATATATAATTTACAAATTAAAAAATAGTAAGCAAATCACAAAATGCAACAGATTAAACCTTGATGTATTCCTAAAATTTCCTAATGAGTTTTGAGTTTCTAGATGGGATACTCCAACATATATGTAAAGGAACATTCCATCTGCAATGTCCCTTCAAGTATCATATTTTTGGGAACATTGATCTATCATCTGGACATAACAAAGGAAATACCACAATAAGTTGTGGGGTACGTGTTACTCTCTCACTAATGTGTACACATTCCTGTCTGTTTTATCAAAACATGTGTGCCTAGCTTAGAAAAACAGACTGGCTTACATGCACATTTGTTAAAGTGTAAGGTATCATGCAAATCTGTCACTTTTAACATAACTTAAAATTTATTTTTGATGCAAAACATATTTGTGATATGCTTATAATCAACAATGTAGCCATTTAATTTGATGTTTCTAGTCATTTTGGTCCACATGCTCACTATTGTTTGTCTATAATGCCAACTCACCAATGTGACGTTTGGAACATCCACTGTATCATAAGTACATTCTATGCTATGTCACCTGTAATAGGGCTAACATAACATCATTCACAATAGTGAAGGAGCATGACACCTGACACAATTATAACTTGTGGCCTGTTTGGTACAACTGTCCCTTATAACATCACAGATAATCATATTTATTTGTTGTTTAGGCAGGCATGTGTCTGCTCAAAACAGTCCTTTGATAGTGATCAGAAATATGTGTTTGACATGTGTTGACCTTAATGTTGATGCCATAATTAGTTGCTGTATTAATTAACATGTTATACTCAAACAAGAACTTACCCCCTTGATGCTGCTGTTGGGCTCTCAACTGCCCATTAAGCTCCAGATAGGCCACCGCATGTATGCGGGCCATTAGGGGGGTCAGGTTGTGGTGCATATACTTCCCATGTTGCGAAGACTGCCGAGCTGGACTTCAGATGACTTTTCGGTCCAGCGTCGTTGGTTCTCCCACCTCTTGTGACAATGTATGGTGCATCGCTGGTAGACCCCCAGGATCTGCCCCTTCTTGTCAATGGCCTTCCATATCGTCTTCTTCTGATGGGTGTTGACCTGTATGGATACAAGAAATTAAAGAAACAAAATTTGTTTTGTGAGGTTTTGTTTATCTGTATTGATGTAACACAATTTTCAGAAATCAATCACAAGCATTGGTCCATAGTTTCAACACAATATAATGTTTTCTCATTCTGATAAAATTTTGAAAAAGCACATTTGCAGTAACCTGTTGCGTACTCTTATCCCTTGTCATGTCCTACAGTTACTAATCCAGGCCAGTCACATCATCTAGGCCAGGGGTCTTCAACATTTTCTGCAGTGAGAGCTACTTCCGATCAGTGAAAATCACTGTGAACTACTGAAGACTAAACAACTTGTGCATTGGTACCAGACACCCCCAGGCCAGATTTATAGACTTTAAGTCTAATGTCTATAATATCCATAGAGCCAAATACTATGGGCCTTATTTATGAAGGCCTTGCACCGCCGGTGCGTCACTTTTAAAATGGGAAAAAGTGACGTACCAGCGGCGCAAGACCATCATAAATAAGGCCCTATGGATTTAACTAAATACTATGACTAAGGGCACTATGAAAGGACTGCAAAACACACAAGATGATGGACGGAATGCTGCACATTGGCAAACATTCACCCCCAGTCACAGATCTGGGTTAAATCCATCGTTATTTTGCTTCACCACGCCACCCCAGTTCAGACATAGCCATATGCAAATCAGTCTTGACCCTGTGCCTCATGGGAACAGTCCAGACCGAACTGCCAAGCCATGTCTTCCCTGGACCGGAATCAAGCATCCTAGGACCGGTTTCAGGCTATCAGCCTTCATCAGCCAGGATAGCTTGACTCCAGTGGCGTAGTGAGCACGGGACCCACGTCTGGGCATACCCTTCCCACTTAGGGCGAAATGCAAAACACACAAGATGATGGACGGAATGCTGCACATTGGCAAACATTCACCCCCAGTCACAGATCTGGGTTTAATCCATCGTTATTTTGCTTCACCACGCCACCCCAGTTCAGACATAGCCATATGCAAATCAGTCTTGACCCTGTGCCTCATGGGAACAGTCCAGACCGAACTGCCAAGCCATGTCTTCCCTGGACCGGAATCAAGCATCCTAGGACCGGTTTCAGGCTATCAGACTTCATCAGCCAGGATAGCTTGACTCCAGTGGCGTAGTGAGCACGGGACCCACGTCTGGGCATACCCTTCCCACTTAGGGCGAAATGCAAAACACACAAGATGATGGACGGAATGCTGCACATTGGCAAACATTCACCCCCAGTCACAGATCTGGGTTTAATCCATCGTTATTTTGCTTCATCACGCCACCCCAGTTCAGACATAGCCATATGCAAATCAGTCTTGACCCTGTGCCTCATGGGAACAGTCCAGACCGAACTGCCAAGCCATGTCTTCCCTGGACCGGAATCAAGCATCCTAGGACCGGTTTCAGGCTATCAGCCTTCATCAGCCAGGATAGCTTGACTCCAGTGGCGTAGTGAGCACGGGACCCACGTCTGGGCATACCCTTCCCACTTAGGGCAAAATACAAAACACACAAGATGATGGACGGAATGCTGCACATTGGCAAACATTCACCCCCAGTCACAGATCTGGGTTTAATCCATCGTTATTTTGCTTCACCACGCCACCCCAGTTCAGACATAGCCATATGCAAATCATTCTTGACCCTGTGCCTCATGGGAACAGTCCAGACCGAACTGCCAAGCCATGACTTCCCTGGACCGGAATCAAGCATCCTAGGACCGGTTTCAGGCTATCAGCCTTCATCAGCCAGGATAGCTTGACTCCAGTGGCGTAGTGAGCACGGGACCCACATCTGGGCATACCCTTCCCACTTAGGGCGAAATGCAAAACACACAAGATGATGGACGGAATGCTGCACATTGGCAAACATTCACCCCCAGTCACAGATCTGGGTTTAATCCATCGTTATTTTGCTTCACCACGCCACCCAGTTCAGACATAGCCATATGCAAATCAGTCTTGACCCTGTGCCTCATGGGAACAGTCCAGACCGAACTGCCAAGCCATGTCTTCCCTGGACCGGAATCAAGCATCCTAGGACCGGTTTCAGGCTATCAGCCTTCATCAGCCAGGATAGCTTGACTCCAGTGGCGTAGTGAGCACGGGACCCACGTCTGGGCATACCCTTCCCACTTAGGGCGAAATGCAAAACACACAAGATGATGGACGGAATGCTGCACATTGGCAAACATTCACCCCCAGTCACAGATCTGGGTTTAATCCATCGTTATTTTGCTTCACCACGCCACCCCAGTTCAGACATAGCCATATGCAAATCAGTCTTGACCCTGTGCCTCATGGGAACAGTCCAGACCGAACTGCCAAGCCATGTCTTCCCTGGACCGGAATCAAGCATCCTAGGACCGGTTTCAGGCTATCAGCCTTCATCAGCCAGGATAGCTTGACTCCAGTGGCGTAGTGAGCACGGGACCCACGTCTGGGCATGCCCTTCCCACTTAGGGCGAAATGCAAAACACACAAGATGATGGACGAATGCTGCACATTGGCAAACATTCACCCCCAGTCACAGATCTGGGTTTAATCCATCGTTATTTTGCTTCACCACGCCACCCCAGTTCAGACATAGCCATATGCAAATCAGTCTTGACCCTGTGCCTCATGGGAACAGTCCAGACCGAACTGCCAAGCCATGTCTTCCCTGGACCGGAATCAAGCATCCTAGGACCGGTTTCAGGCTATCAGCATGTGCAGCATTCCGTCCATCATCTTGTGTGTTTTGCATTTCGCCCTATGTGGGAAGGGTATGCCCAGACGTGGGTCCCGTGCTCACTACGCCACTGGAGTCAAGCTATCCTGGCTGATGAAGGCTGATAGCCTGAAACCGGTCCTAGGATGCTTGATTCCGGTCCAGGGAAGACATGGCTTGGCAGTTTGGTCTGGACTGTTCCCATGAGGCACAGGGTCAAGACTGATTTGCATATGGCTATGTCTGAACTGGGGTGGCATGGTGAAGCAAAATAACGATGGATTAAACCCAGATCTGTGACTGGTGGTGAATGTTTGCCAATGTGCAGCATTCCGTCCATCATCTTGTGTGTTTTGCATTTCGCCCTATGTGGGAAGGGTATGCCCAGACGTGGGTCCCGTGCTCACTACGCCACTGGAGTCAAGCTATCCTGGCTGATGAAGGCTGATAGCCTGAAACCGGTCCTAGGATGCTTGATTCCGGTCTAGGGAAGACATGGCTTGGCAGTTCGGTCTGGACTGTTCCCATGAGGCACAGGGTCAAGACTGATTTGCATATGGCTATGTCTGAACTGGGGTGGCGTGGTGAAGCAAAATAACGATGGATTAAACCCAGATCTGTGACTGGGGGTGAATGTTTACCAATGTGCAGCATTCCGTCCATCATCTTGTGTGTTTTGCATTTCGCCCTATGTGGGAAGGGTATGCCCAGACGTGGGTCCTGTGCTCACTGCGCCACTGGAGTCAAGCTATCCTGGCTGATGAAGGCTGATAGCCTGAAACCGGTCCTAGGATGCTTGATTCCGGTCCAGGGAAGACATGGCTTGGCAGTTCGGTCTGGACTGTTCCCATGAGGCACAGGGTCAAGACTGATTTGCATATGGCTATGTCTGAACTGGGGTGGCGTGGTGAAGCAAAATAACGATGGATTAAACCCAGATCTGTGACTGGGGGTGAATGTTTGCCAATGTGCAGCATTCCGTCCATCATCTTGTGTGTTTTGCATTTCGCCCTATGTGGGAAGGGTATGCCCAGGCGTGGGTCCGTGCTCACTACGCCACTGGAGTCAAGCTATCCTGGCTGATGAAGGCTGATAGCCTGAAACCGGTCCTAGGATGCTTGATTCCGGTCCAGGGAAGACATGACTTGGCAGTTCGGTCTGGACAGTTCCCATGAGGCACAGGGTCAAGACTGATTTGCATATGGCTATGTCTGAACTGGGGTGGCGTGGTGAAGCAAAATAACGATGGATTAAACCCAGATCTGTGACTGGGGGTGAATGTTTGCCAATGTGCAGCATTCCATCCATCATCTTGTGTGTTTTGCATTTCGCCCTATGTGGGAAGGGTATGCCCAGATGTGGGTCCCGTGCTCACTACGCCACTGGAGTCAAGCTATCCTGGCTGATGAAGCTGATAGCCTGAAACCGGTCCTAGGATGCTTGATTCCGGTCCAGGGAAGACATGGCTTGCCAGTTCGGTCTGGACTGTTCCCATGAGGCACAGGGTCAAGACTGATTTGCATATGGCTATGTCTGAACTGGGGGTGGCGTGGTGAAGCAAAATAACGATGGATTAAACCCAGATCTGTGACTGGGGGTGAATGTTTGCCAATGTGCAGCATTCCGTCCATCATCTTGTGTGTTTGCATTTCGCCCTATGTGGGAAGGGTATGCCCAGACGTGGGTCCCGTGCTCACTACGCCACTGGAGTCAAGCTATCCTGGCTGATGAAGGCTGATAGCCTGAGACCGGTCCTAGGATGCTTGATTCTGGTCTAGGGAAGACATGGCTTGGCAGTTCGGTCTGGACTGTTCCCATGAGGCACAGGGTCAAGACTGATTTGCATATGGCTATGTCTGAACTGGGGTGGCGTGGTGAAGCAAAATAACAATGGATTAAACCCAGATCTGTGACTGGGGGTGAATGTTTGCCAATGTGCAGCATTCCGTCCATCATCTTGTGTGTTTGCATTTCGCCCTATGTGGGAAGGGTATGCCCAGGCGTGGGTCCCGTGCTCACTACGCCACTGGAGTCAAGCTATCCTGGCTGATGAAGGCTGATAGCCTGAAACCGGTCCTAGGATGCTTGATTCCGGTCCAGGGAAGACATGGCTTGGCAGTTCGGTCTGGACTGTTCCCATGAGGCACAGGGTCAAGACTGATTTGCATATGGCTATGTCTGAACTGGGGTGGCGTGGTGAAGCAAAATAACGATGGATTAAACCCAGATCTGTGACTGAGGGTGAATGTTTGCCAATGTGCAGCATTCCGTCCATCATCTTGTGTGTTTTGCATTTCGCCCTATGTGGGAAGGGTATGCCCAGATGTGGGTCCCGTGCTCACTACGCCACTGGAGTCAAGCTATCCTGGCTGATGAAGGCTGATAGCCTGAAACCGGTCCTAGGATGCTTGATTCCGGTCCAGGGAAGACATGGCTTGGCAGTTCGGTCTGGACTGTTCCCATGAGGCACAGGGTCAAGACTGATTTGCATATGGCTATGTCTGAACTGGGGTGGCGTGGTGAAGCAAAATAACGATGGATTAAACCCAGATCTGTGACTGGGGGTGAATGTTTGCCAATGTGCAGCATTCCGTCCATCATCTTGTGTGTTTTGCACTATGAAAGGACTGCCATGTGTGTCAGTGGGAGCGCTGCCTTTGGGGATGTATGTACGTGTGCGAATAAATGGGATATATTTGTACTGGTGACTGAGAGCCTGTGTCGAATGCACTTGCTGCACAGGACATACAATGTGCCATATGTGGCACCGTTACATGTATAACACTAACATACAATCATTTTTCTTAAATGGGAGAAATTTAAAATACAGACAAAAATTAAGCCAAATGCTCATAATATGGAACATATCTCTGCCCTTTAAATTTCTTTCATTATAAAAAAGGCTGTTTTTTTCCATTATACTTATGGCACAGTGTCTACTGGGAGTAAGGGGCCTGCTGTTTGTAAATGCTGCACTTAGAAATGGGAGAAATTTGAAATGAAGGGTTCACTTAATCATGGAGGTAACTTTCCATGTTAATTTTCTTCCATTTAAAAGCATTCAGAAACATAATTTTGTTCACAGCTCCAAGATTGAGTTGGCAAGAACTTTAGGAGTATAATACCTCAGTGCTTCACTTGCTCACCTCTGTGACCCAGCCCCAGTCTGGCTCAAATATCTGACTGAGCACTGCTCATTATCAGGCACTGCTATCTGCAGCCTGATGATAATAATATAAAATGAACACAGCCTTCCCTTAACTTTACAAGTTAAACATGACCTTGTGCTTATTTACAAATTTACTCAAGGCTGTGAGATATCCCTGAAGGTGTCTGGGAGCTACTGGTAGGGCATGATCGACTGGCTAGAGACACCTGATCCAGGATGATTGAATTGTGGGATAATACAAAAAGCAAAAACAATATTTATTTGGCATGTTAAATAAATGTATGTTAATTTGTACAGAAAAAGTAATGTGTCTTCTAAATTAACATAATGTCAATTTAGTAGATTTCAAAAGAACTTATCAAATATATACATACATAGAGATATACACCAAATAAAATATAGGGCGTCAAACACACAACACATACTAATTTTGTGGTGTTGTCTAAATATAATGTGTTTCAAAAATACACACCATCATTGTTCTATGTAATTTTAAAAAAAAACAGAAACTTCACTTCAATCACTACACTTCACTCAGAAACTAAAAAGGACATTCTAGTCTGTGTTTTAAAAAAAAATAAGTTATTCAGAATAACATTTTTATTTTAAACATGTACCTGTTCTGGTGAGCCATAGAGCTGGCTGTACAGAGACAAGACCGCCAAAGCCAGCAATTCCAGCTCCTCTGGCAAGAAGGCTGGGGCCCTGTCAACTGCTCTTCCTGGCATTGTGGCTCCCAGAGGTCAGAAACAGCAGCAAAAGTTGAGGAGGCATTGTTGGCTGCAGTGTTAGGAGGCAAGCGAGCTTTTTTGAAACACCACATGCATGTACACAATGTACGCGATTGTCAACAGAGACGGACACATCCATTGGCTCTCGTACATTGCTTTTACACAAGTTAGCCTATGGCTGTGTTCATCGTGGAGTTTTACACCCACTTCATTGTCAACTTCCGCTGATGGATGTCTGATAACAAATGTCCTGACAGCGAGGTCAGGCGCCCGCCATTTTAGATCGTTTAAATGTCTGTTTGTGTATGTAAAGTATGTCACTACCACTCAAAAAGGTGGCTAGTTTGTTTACAGATGCAAAATGCTAATTTTACTCACTATTTAAAAAAAAAAAAAAAAAACAGTATCATGTAGTGCTTTACTGTGGTTAAGTGCAATAGTTGTGCGGTTTTGTTAATACTGCCGTTGACAGTGTTTTAGATTAAAAAAATGTGTAAACAATACTTTTAAAATGTATTATTCCCACATTACCTAAATAAAAATATAGATTATGTCAAATTATTTTCACTGAAAACGCACTAGGAAATGTTGTGTACAGATATTTAAAGTAATCAATTATATTTTTACATATACATGACTTTTGTGTTTTATCTAGAAAAAACTTTGCATATTATTTTCAATTTTATATTTTTTAAACAGACATATGAACCCAGGTAGAGAGAGAAGACAATAACCTCAAGTTTTTAGACCATTTCCAGACCTTGCCACCATGGAAGAATGGAATATTAAAAAAAAAAAAATTTGATTGAATAGGCAAACAATAATTTATTTGTATCATCAGCTGGAGCCATATCTTCTGCCTCATAATAGGAATCACACAGCTATAACGCAACAAGTCAATCATGGCAGTACTTCATTTTGTGGCCACAGGATCATTCCAATACACTGTGGCAGTATCTTCGGAATGTCACAACCAACTTTCAGTGATGTGTTACAAGAAGTTCTTTCTTCAATGATGAGACATCAATGCCTTCATGCCATTTCCACATAATGAGGGTTTTGCCAATACGAAGAGAGATTTTTATCCTTTGGGTCACCTACCACATAAGGTTGGAGCAATTGATGGCACACATATTACCTTAGTGCCACCACACGCCAGGGAACAAGTCTACCTCAATCGAAAGAACTCCCATTCAATCAATTTGCAAGTTGTCTGCTTACCTGATTTGTACATCACAAGCATGTGTGTGCGTTTTTCAAGATCACCCCATGATTCCTTTGTACTATGGAACAGAAGCATACCAATGCAAATGTCACAACTTGGACCTGAGGGGGCCAGGCTTGTTGGTAAGTACAACCTCTCAATACATTGTTTGGTTAATCTCAAATTTCATAATTTACAATAGTGATACATTTTGTGGCTCTTTTTTTGTAATTTAAGAGACCCAGCTTCTCCTTACTGACCATGGTTGTTGGCACCGCTGAGGAATCCAACAATGTCAGGGGAAGTTCACTTCAATAAGGGCCATGGGAGCAGGCTTTTGGGTTCCTAAAGGACAGATTTTAAAATCTGGATAAGACTCCTCTACTCATCCCATAAGGTGTGCCAAATCACCATGGCCTGCTGCATGTTGCACAACATAGCCCTGCGAGGAAATATCCCATACATTGCAGTAGATGGAGACCATGAAGAGCCACTGGGTGATGATGTTGGAGTACCAAATGAAGATGATAGTGGTGAAGAAGAAGGAACTGACTTATGTCAATATGTTATTGATGACTCCTTCACGAGTGTGAGTATATATTTACAGATTTTGAAAATAAATGTTAAACCAACTTTTAATCTAATGAGGATGACAGTCTGTGCTCGACATTTTTTAGAAAGGGCACGTTAAGGAAAATCCAGGGCAAAGCTGTTTGTTGATCAAAGTTTTGACACACTGACTACTGTGTTCATTTACATTATCTTTGTGTCTTCAGAATTATTCATTAATAATGTGTATATTTTGTAATGTAATTTAAAGATTCTTTTTGTTTTCATCTATTTTAGGTTCCTTCACCATGTCTTCTTCATTTGGACATTTCAAAGTTGTGACATTTGCTGTTAAATGCTGCTGATGCAAAGTACAAAAGGAACAAGAGTTAATCCTGTGAAAGACACACCCTGTGGGGCCGATTCCGATCTCGGCCGGTAGGGCTCCGAATAGGATTCGGCTTTACCGGATCCGATTCGGAGCCCTGTTTCCCGACCGAACCGTACGCGGGTCCGGCCGAGCGAGTACGATGCGAAATCGCCGACCGACTCGTCCGGGCGTCCCGACCGCTCCGACCGACTCGCTCGGACTCGAACCGCTCCGACCGACTCGCTCGGACTCGACTCGCACCGCGCAATGGAGACGTTCCCCGGCCGGGTAAGTACGATGCGCGCCGCGAGCGAGTCCGACCGAGCCGCGCACTCCGGCTCGAAAGAGCTGTCGGAGCCGTACTTTGGGGGCCGTGTCGGACCCCTGTACGCGTAGCCACGCGAGTCGCACACAGGGGGACCCATGGGTCCCCTACCTGTGCGTGTACGGCGCGAATCGCATCGCCGCGCACCCCGCTGTAGGGGCGCCCTTGTCCGACTCGCACCCATTGAGTCAATGGGAGCCCGCGTGCGCGTTGTACGACCGGCTCCCATTGACTTCAATGGGAGTCCGACCGACTCGAGTCCGATAACATACGGCCGCATCGTACTCGTTCGGTCGGACTGCACGGGTCCGATTCGGTCGGAAATCTCTCCGGGTCCGGCTCGGTCGGAGAAATTTCCGGCCCGAATCGGAATCGACCCCACAGACTTTTGTTGTACATATCTTGTAGAAAGGCAACTTGCACAGTGATTGGTTGGAAGTTTTGAAGATCTCATTAAGCTTGTTTTCTGTTGATTTTTGCCACCAAACCATTATGTGCTGCTTAACTTGCTCTAACCACATGTGGTAGTCGACCCAAAGCATACTAATCTGCCCTCACTTTGGCCAAATCCTCATTTTGTGTTACGTGTATGAAGCTGTTGATGTGTCTCATCATTGTAGAAATAACGTCTTATACCACACCACTTAGAGTTGGTTGTGACATTGCACCAGATACTGCAACAATGTCTCAGAATGATCCTGTGGCCACAAAAAGGAGTAATGCAAGGATTTCCACTATTGGTTTTATTGATGTAGGATTACTATTCCGAGCCATAAGATCAGGCTGTAGCTAATTACATATATCAATGATAGTTTGCCATTATAATCTATTTCTATTATGTCACGCTCTTCCATGGTGGCAATGTCTAGAATTGCAAATGTTAAAATGGCACTGATGAATTAGATTATGCCTGGGTTGTAATGTGTCTTGTAAACTATGACAAACATTTCCTTCTTATAATTTAATTAAATATACAATTTGGATTTGTGGTATTTGTTTTTTTGTCATTTAATGAGAATGTGAGAAACATTAGCTACATGGCATTTATTTATGACTAAACAATCACTTTATTTTTACATTTTAAAATGTGAGATTGAAGGAAAAAAGTTATAAAGAAATTGAGAAAAGAAATACAATCGCAGCCTTTGGCTTTGTTAGTTTTGCTTTTATTCAACAAAGCCAAATAAACTCAAACAGGATGTAAACAAAAAAGCTAACAACAATTATAAAAGTCAATCATGATGAATGAAACTATTATTGAAGAGCCAAACATTTTTTAAATCCAATGTCCAGAATACAACTGGTATCAGTAAGATAAATGTGTCCAGAAAATAGTCCACAGAGTGATTGGTAGTCACACACTAGAGGAAGTTAGGTTTTCTGTCTCTTAGTGGTGGTGGTGGAGGTCTTGCTATCCTCTCCTGCTGGTCCGGATGACCGTGTCCATCTGCATGGGGCTTGTGGAACCACAAATGCATAAACTGAGGGGCTCATTACGATGGCGGGCGGACATCAGTCCGCCCGCCATCGTTGCGGTTCTGGGACCGCCCGCCGGTAAGGCAGCAGTCCTGCTGGGTGAATTAGGATGTGCCCGCCACTATGGCGGGTGCATCCTGGGCCTTTATCATTGCGGGCGGTGCTGCAGGCTGCAGCACCGTCCGCAATGATAAAGGTGCATGCACATCATTTCCCTGCACCACTTGGCAGGCACCACGCGGTGACTGCCACTTGGTGCATGGAACTGCAGAGGGGTACCATGGGTACCCCCACAGTGCACCCCCCCACACAGAGGGGGCCCGCAACGGGCACCCAAAGCCAGTCTCCGCCTGTCTTTTTGCGGCAGGATATCCGCCGCAAAAAGACAGGTGGAAAGGGATACCGTAATCCCTACGGCAGTGCCTGCATGGCACCGCCACAATGTTGCCCTGGTTCCGGGTTCCGCAAGACGGCTGGAAGAGGACCGCCTTGCGGAGCCATGGCTGAAGGACTTTCCGTCCGCCGCGGAACCATTGTGATTCCCACCGCCATCCTAATTTGGCGGTGAATTTTCCTCATGATGGCGGAAGGACCGCCACCACCGGCCCGGCGGTGGCGGTCCTTCCGCCATCGTAATGAGCCCCTGAGTTTGTTGGACCACAGAAAGGGGAAGATGTTGCTTTGAAAAGCCCTGCACATATGGGTAAAAATATCATGTAGTACACCAGTCAGGGAGCCCATTTTGGAGTTGTTATGTTCCATCTGAACATTGGGCTCCCTTTGTAACTGTGTCATCTCTCAGAGCTCTGTAAGAACCTGACCGTCATGTTGTGGGACTGATTGAGGGATCCCAAGACTTGGTTGATGGTGGCCTGGGTGACAGTGAACCCAGTGGCCTCACTTTCCTGGCCCCCAGAGTCTCTCCCACGACCCCTAACCCCACTACCATGTGCCCTTGACCCACTGTTCCCCATCCCTCTGGGTCCTGACTGAACTGGAGGTGGTCATAGTGGTGATGACTCACCTTCACCCTGGACTGGGAAGCACAAGATTGGGGTGATGTTGGTTTGGACACAGAAGTGGAGGTAACCAGAGGCTGACGTGTATTAACAACTAGGGTGGGAGGTGTAGGTGTGGGCCGAGTGTGACTCACTAGAGCAGTCTGTCCAGGCAGACCTGATAGACTAGGCAGCCCCCTGTCATACAGATTTGCAGGATTAAAGTCCTCGCTGAAGGCTTGTTCCTGATCCTGGAGTAGAAGGTATCTTCTTTGGCAGATTGTTGTCCATGTACTCTGGGTGTTGGTCCTATTATGAAATACAATATACAAATATTTTAAAAGTCTGGATTATACATCAAATCATTTTGAAGCTAAAAATGAAGCAATCTAAAAAAAAAAAAAGATAATTGTTATGATGATTGTACCTTTAAGTGATATGATAATATATGACACAAACGGTTTAAATTACATACAACACTACTTAAAAAAGCAGGTAAAAAGATGTTCTATAATAAATTCAATAATTAGTAAGTATACATTACATATACCTATGATTCAACACAAAACAGTAGCGAGTAGTAATGTAACAGAAACCATTCCAAGAAATATCAGGCTACAAATCTGACAATCCCACAACTTAGAAGCTAATATTGCATTAGTCATCATGTAAACATTGCAGAGTACAATTTAAAACAAAAAGACTTATATACAGCATACAATTTGGCCTACTGTAAACATTTTAAGTCAACAAATGTTCATTTGTGAATCAAATTACATCAATTCATTAAAAGAAGAAGGATAGGACAAGATACTAAATTAAACCTAAATACATTTCAAAACATAACATGCAATTGAGATTGATAAGTACAACACACTTTAACATATGTGAAAATAGTGATAGAAAAGAGACAAAAATAGCTAAAATCTTGGGTATTATTTTCAGTGACTTCCTCATCTTTTATTGTTCTAAAACGTTTGAGGAAGATTTTCCCATTCATTCCATGAGATTATGCAGAAACTGATGGTTACAGCACTTGTGCTGTCATATCTTGATTACTGTAATGCACTATATGTTAATCTTCAGCAGAGACTCTTAAACAAATGACAAGTCCTGCTAAACACCTCAGCGCATGATACCCAGGATCCCTAAGCATCATTCCGGCTCTCAAGCCTTGGCTTAGCTCTGTTGGCAACCTATTCACAAGCAAATTGATTTCAAGGCACTTTTCATCGCATTTAAAGTTCTGAATAGCCTTGACCCTGAACATCTGAAATAGAAATTCATTTGGTACCACCCGTCCAGAATCTTGCGGTCCTCCTAACCCCTAAATGTACTGGTCCCCAAAGCCAAGCGAACTCTTTGGGTGGTAGGAGTTTTTTTTAATTGCACAAGCAAGAGCTGGAACTCCCTTCCTCTTTATCTGAAGAAATGTACAGATTCTTTGTGCTTTTAGGAAGGCCCTAAAACATGGCTTTTTAATCAATAGCTTTTTTTCTCTTTCTCCCCATGACAGGATCTCATTTCTTCAATCTTTCGTTCTTCCGTCTCTTTTCCTACCACAGGAAAATTGCCTAGACACCTTCGGATAGAAGTGTGCTATACAAAAATAATTCTCATTTCATTTCAGAATGAACAAGATGGCGTTGCAATATTATTTTGATCAAACTAAAACAAGGCATCATTGTAGTTGTAGTCATTTCAATTAAACTTTAACAAGACTTGAAAAGTTGTAAGTGAAACATACCTAGTGAAAACATGCAGCAAAAAAGGACAGACATTTACAAAATAAAACACATTTAGGAAATAGGTTATTTGGTGTGTAAACACTTACAAGCACCATTACATCATGTGATATGTAATGTAGATTGAGACCTGTAATCTTCAATACAAATAACTACATTCAAACAAACATACAAGACCAAATTAAATAGTATACAAATATATAAAGGTTTCTATGTTTCCAAAAGGTGCAAAGCACATTGGCAACATCTAAGTTCGAATCAAAAATTACATTTAGGTTTAGTGACTCATTCATAAGTGTAACTTACAAGTCTCCACTCCACCAGGGAGTCCTGTCAAGCTTTCAGAATGTAGGATCTGCAAGACCTTCTCCTCCCAGGGAAAACGTTGTAAGGCGGGGCTGGGAGCACCACCACCAGTGCTCTGGGCCTCCCGGTGACACTTGGCGGCCAGAGAACACACTCTCCCCCTCAGGTAGTTCCCCCCTCTTCCTAATTTCCTCCTCTGTGCACAGGTTGTTTGTTACAGCATTCACTCTGTCACTATTTTTTGGTCCACATTTGACTTTTCTGAGATATAGTTGTAGTTTGTACTTGGGCTCCAAAGAATTGTGGCTCTACGCTAATAATTTCATCCACCATGACTGCCCATTCTCCCTCTATAAAATGGGGATTTCGCCTCCCTTCCATGATAATGTAATTAAATTAAATGAATTTGTAAACCCACAAGTAAAATAAAATAAAATGTAAAATGCACATGAAATGGAAGGAGCAAAAATAGCCCAGAATACTCAGACAAGACTTCTCCATGAAAATGTTGTGCTATGCCAGAATGGAAAAGGATCATGGTCTGAAATGGAGTGTGCTTTATTGGGTAGTATGCAGGTACAAACAATTAGGCAAAACACATCAGGTGTGTGATGCTAGCATCTATCCTACAGCCAAAGGATTAGTCCAGTGTTGACCGTGTCTCATGACAGAATCATTCCATTGGCAATCCGCCACTATAACACCACCAGCACAACTGTGAAATAGGCTCGGCGCAATCCTGTCACCCTGATGGTGATGGAGTAATTTTAGCCAGCAGAGTAGTCCGCCGTGTTGACAGCAGTGAACCGTTCACACAACAGGAAACACTCTGTCAACACGAACAGCGGTTCAGCCAGCACACATCTAAATAGGCCGGCAGGATTGGCGGAGCACTTGTGTACTCTGCCACCAGCCTCGGATTGGCAAGGTGGGCAATCGGGCATAAGCTGATGGGCCTGTGGTTGAGGACAGTAGGTGGGCCGTTTATTTGGTGGAATAAGTAGCCCCACCCGCCTGGGCCATCTCCACTGCAAGCAGACACTAGTATACTTATACTAACAGTGAGGGGATGCACAGCCGGGTAATTGTCAGAGGCAAAGTGACAATGGCTGCTCCTGGTCTTCACAGCATGAGGTGTCCCTGCCTCCTGGCTACTTCCAGGTGTGACAGAGGCCTCAAGGAGTGGCTAATGGGGAGTCATTAACACTTACTGTGGAGAGGACTCGGGCAGGGGAGCGCAAGGGCAAATCGGAGTGGTGTGGGTTTGTGAGGCCAGCTGCGAGCCCCTCATTTTATTTATTTCGCCTCACCTCCATCCAACAAGCAAAGATAAATAAGCCTCTTCTGTTCCCCTTTGCCTGCCCGATATCAGTTATTGCAGTCAACGGAGAGAGGTTGTGGCCTTAGCGACTTTGAAACTGATGAACCAGTTCAAGTTCCAGTGTCAGCTCAACATCCTGTGATTTTGGGCAAATCACTAAATCTACCAGAGCCTAAAAAACATGAATCCGACCTTTTGTAAAGTTATCTGGTGCTCATGTTAAGCTCTTCAATGCCTCTCGGTCAAGTTTGCGTTATATAAAAGTGCATGAATGTGAGGAAAGTGACACTGGTTTTTATTTTTGTATTTGCACGTTAACATCATTACCTTTGTACGAATTTACATGTGATTCTAGCAGCAAATAAAACAGATGCACCTCTTACCAGTCTTTCAGCATTAGAGAGCTTTTCTCAAATATTGTAAAAAAATGCGGTGGATATCTTAAAAACCCAGAGTGAGTGTAAAAGGCAGCCTAGATCTGTGGTATGTCCTGTTTTCCAGTGGAATGTAATCAAAACATCCACAGGATAAAAAGAGCAGTTAAAAGTGAGTTCTTAGTATTTTGATAATTTTAAGCTTCCAACATATATTCTTTTCCTGTGGAATGTTCATTTAAAATTTAAGTCCCTTTCACACATATGTTTCTTTAACAAATCTTTGCGTATATAATTGAATTACTTTTTTGTGGAAATCTGAACATTTTCTTTCAATAAAAGTATATATTTAATTAATTTTTTGGAAAATAAAATAATTGGTATGGACAGCTATACAATGAGCCAAAGTCAGAAGTGAGGGTACACTGACAAAATATCGACACTCAAAATATCCCCATACAAAAATATTGGGCCTGATACACAGAACTAACTTACGTCAAAAACGTAAAGTTAGTACTTTTAGTATTCACAGAATACACTTACTCATTTTGGTAATCACAGAATGAACTTACTCATTTCGGTATTCACAGAAGTTAGTAGTCCTAACTTTAGGACTCCTAAATGCCTTCTGTGAATACCGAAAGTCTTAAGTTAGGATTTTCTCAGTTTAGGAGTAGTAAAGTTAGAAGTCCTAACTTTACTACTCCTAAACTGAGAAAATCCTAACTTTAAGAATTTCGGTATTCACAGAAGGCATTTAGGAGTCCTAAAGTTAGGACTACTAACTTCTGTGAATACCGAAATGAGTAAGTTCATTCTGTGAATACCAAAATGAGTAAGTGTATTCTGTGAATACCAAAAGTACTAACTTTACGTTTTTGACGTAAGTTAGTTCTGTGAATCAGGCCCATTGTGACCAAAATATCGATGTCAAAAATATCTGCATCCTATACTTATAATGGCAAGTACAAAAATATCGATGTCATAAATATAGTTGTACAAAATATTGTTTTATATATATATATATATATATATATATATATATATATAAAATAAATATTAAATATATTTTAAAAAATAGATTTAATATACATTTTAACAAAATATAACAAATAAACTTCATTTATAAAAGTTAAAGACACATATAATAATTAATATATATATTTACTTTAAAACAATTATGAAACTAACAATTTTAATGTATTTTATAATTTTACATAAATATTTAACAAATAAATATATATATATATATTATCTACTGGCGGTCGCCAGTAGATAGTTATAGTTAGGACCTATTTTCCATAGGAAATTCACAACATTCTATTTCCAATAACTTTGGCGCCGGTTGACGAATCTTCGCGAAATTTTCAAAACTCGTGGGGCGCTCCGGTCCGCTCCTATCCTGAAAGTTTCGGGTGATTCGGCAAGCGGGGCCGAGAAAAAGGAGGTCCCAAAACATGTTTTCCCCATGCAATTTTCCATAGGAAACTTTAGACACGGCTACAGCCTGAACTGCTGAACGGAATAACACCAAATTTGGCAAAGAGGTAGTTCTTGGTTCAGAAAGAACCCTTTTGTTAAATGGTGTAAATCCGTTCAGTAGTTGCTGAGAAAATCAAAAGTAAAAACACATATATATCTATGGCCGCGGAGGATCCGCGCACGCTCCCGATCACGAGCTGTATGCTAATTGGCTGTCAACACTCCAAACCAGGAAGTGTTGGCAGCCATCTTGTGCCTCGGTAGAACCGAGGCACAAGAAATCAGAGAAACAAGTGCGCAAAACGCAAAAAGGGGGCAGGGTAGAAACACCCTGACCCCCTAGGCCTGCTTAGGGGGTCCCACAAGGACCCTCAGGGCCCAAAAAAAAATGTGTTTTTAAAAAAAAATCGGGAAAATCCGCGCAGGGTGCGCGGATCCAGCCGAGGGATAAAAAAAACGAAGCGCGGCCTCCCGCGCTTTGTTAATATTCAGCCCCCGGGTGGGCCAAATCCCGGGGGCAATTGTAGTATTGGGATGGGGGCCCAAAGGGGCCCCCCAGCCCCGGGGACCGCCACCCCACTGGGCTTTAAATAAATAATGGTGTAGCGGGGGCACACGGCCCCCCGCTGCCACAAGGACCGCCACCCCCTGGGGCTTTTTTTTTTAATAATGAAACCTGTGTGGGGGGGGCTTGAGCCCCCCCACACACCCCAGGGACCACCACCTCCCCGGGCCACTAAATAGTGAAATTGGGGGGTCCGTTATGGACATGCAAGCCCCGGGGACCACCACCCCCGGGCTTTGACAATGTTGGGAGGGGGCCGCGCGCCCCCTCCTGGAGCCCTTGATGGCCCTGGGGACCGCCACCCCCAGGGCCGGCTCCTGCAGTGTCCCGGGTGCCCACCCCCGGGACACTGTAGTTTGCTATGGCAGGCGGGAGCCTCGCGGCTCCCGCCTTGCCATAGCAAACTGCTTTGTTTTGGAAGAGAGAGCAGGAAACCTGCTCTCTCTTCCAAAACCAAAGACATTTGCTTTCCACACGGGGAGCTGCATCTTAGCAGCTCCCCATGTGGAAAGCAATGCCGGCTCCCGAGGACGCGGGGAGCCGGCGGGACCGTGGGGGATTGGGGACCCCCACACGGTCCCCAACGGAGAGGGCCAGCCCCGAGGGATGGTGTCCCCGGGCTACAAGTGGCTCGGGATGGAGGCCACGCGGCCCCTTCCCCAAAATTTTCAGAAAAAATAATTTAAAAACAAAGGCCGGCCCCGGGGATGGGGTCCCCGGGGCCATAAGTGGCCTGAGGAGGGGGCAACGCAGCCCCTCCAAAAGATTTAAAAAAAAAAAGGCCATGCCCCGGGGAATGGGGTTCCCGGGGCCGATTAAGGCCTCGAGAGGGGGCCACGCTGCCCCCTTCCAAATTTTATTTAAAAATAAATAAAAATTAGGGGCAGGCCCTGGGGATGGGGTCCCCAGGGCCAATAAATTAGAAAAAGGGGGCCACACAGCCCCCTTCTTAAAAAAAAAAAAAAAGACCGGCATCGCGCCTGGAGGCCACCCCTCCTTGCAGCACTCTGCAAACGCGCCCTGGCGCGTTTGCAGATGGGAACGAATTCCCCTTGAATACTGGGGGTCCCTGGGGCCAACTAGCCCACCAGGAACCTCCAGTATGCGCCAGGGGCTGCGTTGCAGAGAGGTTTTCTGAGGCCACGCCCTTTTACACCTCTCTGCAACGCAGCTCTGTGGCGCTTAATGGAGGTAGCTGGTGGGCTAGTTGCACCCCAGGGACCCTCAGGATTCAAGGGGAGTTAATCCCCCAACTTAAAATGCGCCACGGGGCGCGTTTGCACAGTATTGAAGGGAGGGGGCGGGGCCTGAGGTGACATGTGTGCAAACACGCCCTGTGGCGCGTTTTAAGTTGAGGAATTAATACCTCTTTAATCCTGAGGGTCCCTAGGGGCCAACTAGCCCACCAGGTACCTCCAGTAAGCGCCACGGAGCTGCGTAGCAAAAAGGGGCATGGCCTCTGAACACCTCTCTGCAACGCAGCTCTCTGGCGCATACTGGAGGTACCTGGTGGGCTAGTTGGCCCCCAGGGACCCTCAGGATTCAAGGGGACTTAATCCCCCAACTTAAAACGTGCCACGGGGTGCGTTTGCACAGTGGTGAAGGGAGGGGGCGGGGCCTGAGGTGACATGTGTGCAAACAGGCTCTGTGGCACGTTTTAAGTTGGGGAATTAATTCCTCTTCAATCCTGAGGGCCCCTGGGGGCCAACTAGCCCACCAGGTACCTCCAGTAACGCCACAGACTTGCGTTGCAGAGAGGTGGTCCAGGCCACGCCCCTTTTTACACCTCTCTGCAACGCAGCTCTTAAACTAGCATTTAAAAAACCTTTGAAATTCACTTAAAAACCATAGGTTTCAGGCATGTTATAGTTAGAAATTAGCATTTTAAAAACCTTTGAAATTCACTGAAAAAACCATAGGTTTCAGACACGTTATAGTTAGAAATTAGCATTTAAAAACCTTTGAAATTCACTGAAAAAACCATAGGTTTCAGGCACGTTATAGTTAGAAATTAGCATTTAAAAACCTTAGAAATTCACTGAAAAACCATAGGTTTTAGGGACAGTTATAGTTAGTTGGACATTTCACTCGTACAAAACCATAGAAATTCCCCGTTATAGTTAGTTCAGCTAACTATAACTCGCGCCCCCCGCAGTGCACTGCTGATGACGTCACATGTTACATCACTCATGACATGGTCAGTGACATCACTGATGACATCACTGATGACATCTCAAATGACATCACTGATGACATCACTGATGACATCATCCATGTGATAATTTGATGCATCTTCTCACACCCTAATATAACCTTTGATACACCCACTCTAAATTACAGACTGCCATTCTCAAAACCATAGACACTCCAACACCAATAACTACATACCCACTCACTGATTCTTAGGTCTACACACACATCCACTGACTCACCCGTACAGTCACTCATACTTACAGTCACTCAGTACAGGACTAACATATGCTCTCATACACCTACATAGACACTCACACACCGCCACTCATCCATAGAGGTACTCACACACCTAGTCAGTCATGCAAATAATTAATCACACTACCATTTACTCACCTATACAGTTATACACACACCAGCACACTTACTCATACAAATACTAGCACATTCTCACGCTCTTATACAATCACTGATACAAGTACACACTCATCCATACAGCCACTCTCACAATCACACACTCTCACTTATAGCCATGTATATACTGCAACACACATATATACTGCCTTTCACATATGTAGTTACTCACACATGTACCACTGAGATATACATTCACTCACTAACACACCCATACACACACTCACCCACCCATACAGTCCATCACAGATGCACTCTTGAAACCATGCACCCAGTGAATCACCCACTCACACATCTATGCAGTCACACACACCCCACCCACACAAACACTCAGGCACCCATACAGATACTCAGACAACCAATCAATAACCCATGTAGACACTCATGTAGCTATTCACAAACCCATGCAGCCGCTTACACATCAACAGACAGACGGATACAGATATTCACACAGTTTAGTCACTAACCTATGCATTCAGTAAGATACGTTTAATCACACACTTATAGAGTCAGTCACGCACCTACTAAATCATCCATTCAGACACTTATACACCCACTCATTCTTCAATACGCCTTTCCCTATATATATTAAACATATTTAAACTTTACAGAAACACACAGTCACTGGATGATGTCATCAGTGATGTCATTTGAGATGTCATCAGTGATGTCACTGACCATGTCATGAGTGATGTAATATGTGACGTCATCAGCAGTGCACTGCGGGCGTGAGTTATAGTTAGCTGAACTAACTATAACGGGGGAATTTCTATGGTTTTGTACGAGTAAAATGTCCAACTAACTATAACTGTCCCTAAAACCTATGTTTTTTTCAGTGAATTTCTAAGGTTTTTTAAATGCTAATTTCTAACTATAACGTGCCTGAAACCTATGGTTTTTTCAGTGAATTTCAAAGGTTTTTTAAATGCTAATTTCTAACTATAACGTGTCTGAAACCTATGGTTTTTTCAGTGAATATATATATATATATATATATATATATATATATATATATATACAAATAACATAGAATCTAGTTTAAAAAAACATTCCATTATAAATTAAAACATTAAACTATTTAAAAATCTTTTAACTTAAATTTCCCACTCCAGTCAGTGCAACAGTAGGGAAAGTGATGGAAAGTGAAGGGGTAAAAATTACTATTCCCACTCCAGTGAGTGCAGCAGTAGTGAAAGTGTTGGCTAGCGGAGGGATAAAATTTACTATGCCCACTCCAGTCAGTTCAACACTAGGGAAAGTATTGAATAGTGGAGGGGTAAAAATGACTATTCCCAATCCAGTGAGTGCAACAGTAGGGAAAGTGTTGGATAGCGGAGGAGTAAAATTTACTATTCCCACTCCAATGAGTGCAAGTGTTGGATAGCGGAGGAGTAAAAATTACTATTCCCACTCCAATGAGTGCAATAGTAGGGAAAGTGTTGGATAGCGGAGAAGTAAAAATTACTATTCCCACTCCAGTGAGTGCAACAGTAGGGAAAGTGTTGGATAGCGGAGGGGTAGAAATTACTATTCCCACTCCAGTAAGTGCAACAGTAGGGAAAGTGTTGGATAGCATAGGGATAACATTTACTATTCCCACTCCAATCAGTGCATCAATAAGGAAAGTGTTGGATTGCGTAGGGGTCAAATTTACTATTCTCACTCCAGTCAGTTCAAAATTAAAAACAAACAAAATATCAACAGAATAAAAATATTTTTTTAAAGCAAGTAAAAATATATAAATATGTAAAAATAAAAATATATTTAACATTAAAAATAAAAAAATGAAAACATATTATAATTTTAAATACATATTACAAATACCTACAAATATTATATTGAATAAAATAAAAAATAATTTTGAAACAAATAAATATTTTTATTTAGAAATTATTTATTAAAAACATTAATTAGTACATAAATTTGGCCTATTTATTTCCTAGCCTACAACACCACACAACTCACAACCGACATCAAAACTAAAAAAAATGTATTTGCATAATTAACATAATTAATTATCAATTAAACAATAATTATTAATTAAAAAACAAATTAAAACACATACAATTTAATTTCCTTCCCACCCTTTACACCTATAATCCCCACAACCCACACCCAAAATTAAACTATAAAAAAATGAATTGCACAATTTAAAAACAAATTTAATTAAAGAACTAATAGTATTTTACCACTAATTATAAAGTAAGTAAAATGAATTTACTCCCCACACTTCACCCCTGTAAACTCAAACACAAAAAAATAATTAAACAATTACCCTAATTAATTATCAATAAATTAATTAATATTAATTATCAACTAATTATTAATTAATTAAAAATAAATTACTTCCCACCTTGTACCCCTAAAAACCCCACAAACCACAACTAAAATTAATTACACAATTTTCCAATTAATTGTCAATTAATTAATATGAATTAACAACTAATTATTAATTAATTACAAATAAATCACTTCCCACCCTTTACCCCTATAAACCCCACAACCTGCACCTAAAATTTACCAAAATAAATTAAAAACAAAATTACCATTATAAAATCTCAATTAAATAAATATTAATAAATAAAAAAATATTCATTAATTTATTATGATAAGATTTCTTCCCACCCTATTCCCCTATAAACCCACAACCCGCTACGGAACTAAAAAACGCAAAATGTAATTAAAATCAAATTAATAACTACTAAAAATGTAACACATATATTAAAAAACATAAGCAATACTTATACAAAAGAAATACATCACATACATTTAAAACTTATACTAAAATACATAACACTAATTAAAAAAATCGATATTTTAAACAACTATATTTTTGCAAACGATATTAATGACTTCTATATTTTTTAATCGTTATTTCTTACCTTATAGTCGATATTCTTGACCACAATATTCTTGCTGTCGATATTTCTGTGTCACGATTTTAAAACGCGATATTAGTGTAAGTCGACATTTCCACCTCGATATTTTGACTAGATACCATCCAGGGGTCTCCAACCTTTTCTGTAGTGAGAGCTACTTCTAATCAGCGAAAATCGTCGTGAGCTACTAAAGGCCAAGCAGCTTGCGCATTTTTCCGGGGGGCCCCCCTACGCCCATCTGAAGGGCTACACTAGTATTTGAACTACAGTTGACTGCGCAACCGCGGAGTGTTGTTGTTTGTGTATTGTTTAGGGCAGGAAGGTTATATTTGTACTAACATTACTACAATAATATCATGGCTAGCCAAGTGACCTCATATCGGTTGTAACACTTTCAGACAGTCCTGGCTTTTAGATTATAAGTAGCATGCTGACATTTAGAGCCCAAACTTCCAATTCTAAAAGCACATTCACAAGGCCCAGAATGCAACGTGCTATTGGGCAGAAAGCCAAGATTGGATGAGAATCGCATGTGACGTGTCTGCTGGCACCTCTGGAAATGGAAGATGGACATTTATTTTCATGAAAACACATTTACACCTTGCTCTTCCAGCCTTCTTTTGTTTAAGTCTATTACTTAAATTAATTATTTGTGATTCGAAGCGTTCCTATTTTTCAAAAAACAAATCCCTCTTTAAAACTTAATTTTGTGTTGTTGTCCATCTGCCCTCGCTGCAGAGAATGGGCTTGTTTTTGTGAACTTGGCCAGACAAACTGCCACCATGGGTAACCCACCTTGACTGCCATCTGTTGTGACAGCAGAGAACACTACCTATCTCCTGTGTAAAGATGTTTTATTTGTAAGATAACAGTGGGACAGAGTGCGCCTTGGGGCCTCCGACCTTTGCTACTTCCAGTAAGGCGGTAGGTAATGCATATGATGAGCATCGTACACCCCCTGACAGCACACACACTTTGTACATAATGGATGTGCAGCGTGACACCCCTGAAAACACACACACTTGGTACATAATGGATGTGAAGGGTAACACCCCCTGGCATCAGGAACTCTTGGAACATAATGGATCATGATGTAAATTCCCTCAACGTCCCACAGGTGGACACTTTTTGACATTCTAACAAGCATCGCCTCACCCTAAAAATAATCTGGCATGACACTGAATACAAACATGGTAGCAAGCATGCCTAATGTTTTATTTAAGCGAGCCTTTGAAAGTTGCACTCATATGAAACACTGTATTATAACGTTTCAGCTAAACCTGGGAATGTGCGCACATACCCTATTTTATGCAATTGAAGTGTTTCTCTGCAAATGAAGAATTGCATGTGTACGATTTTAATTGTTTATATTTAACACTGTTCAGCTCTTGAAACTATTCCTTCAAGCGGAAAAATAAATCCCTTTCCGTTTTTTTGCAATGTGCAAATATCAAGCTTAATTTAAACACGAGAGAGATCATAACCTAAATAGAATCTATATTACAAGGCAGCGTTTCACTCCGTTTTTTGTTAATGGTTTCAGGTGACCTGGACTGCCACTGAGCCGCCTCGCCTATACAACTATCAGGCCAGGGCAGGGGCTCGCTACGGGTGGGGAGCTGATGAGGCCTGCGTAGGGTTCCTCAGCTTACCTGCTGCTCCTGTCAAACTGGTGGCATGCTGAACAAGGCAGGTGGTATGGATCTCGATGGCAATTTAATAATGCTTGCACCACCTGCACGCTTTCCAGCACCGGCCGCTCCGCTCTGCCATGACTGCTGCTCTGCACCGGCACTCGACGCGCAGGATGAAAAGTGCGGTGCCAGGATGTGAAAGGCAGGTGGCTCCGAGACTACTGGAGTAACAACGTCATCCTCTTTGGCCCGCCCACCCCTCCTCAACTAAACTCATTTAAGCTAATCTGAGCAGCTAGTTTGGGTGAGGGCGGTCAACATTACATACAAAAAGGCCGAAACACTCTTAACGATGTTAATGGGCTATTAAATTGCGACACTACCAGCGTGAGCTACTCACGGGGCCTTGGTGAGCCACCGGTAGCTCGCAATCGACCGGTTGGAGACTATATACTTGTGCCTCCCCCTTCATACCAGATTTTCATAGCCCACATTTCACCAAATGTACTTTAAAATATATATATTGGGGCCCAAGATGGCCAGGTGCTGGAGCACATTATGGTGGTTGAGTACTCTGGCCAGACTCCTCTTCTCCGGGCCCGAAGCCGCTTTAGGTCCAAGAGCGGATGGGGAATGCTCTCCCTGAGGTCTGCTAGAGGATTCCACCTCGTGAGGTTTTCTTCCCCCTATCAGCTAGAAACATGAGAGGTACAATGTCTGTGAACCTGGCAACATCAAGATTGCAGTACCAGCACTCCTGGGCCCTAGCAGTGGGAATGCTGCCTAAAGTGGGTATAGCAGAGGACCTCTATCGCGACCCTGCTGATTTAAGAGTGAACCATATCAAGAATTAAGAGCGACAGTGTACCGGAATCGCACTCCAGCACCTCCCAGTGCATGAAGAGCGCTGGGGCGAAAGACTGGAGAAGTGATAGAGGACCTAAGAGTTAGGGGGTGTCCCAGGGGAGAATGAATGAATGTCACTGCATGACAACTGGTCCTGGAGGCCTTGTCAAAACAGTTGAGACCTGCACTTAGAGAGACCTGTAGCACTGCACTTGCCATGCCTCCAAAAGAAACAAAAATAAAAGCAAAAAAGATCCTGTTGACTTTTGATCTCCCACAATGCCCTCCAAGTAGGGGGGCAGTGATAGGGAGATGATGCACACAACTATTGAGGATGATGGTTGGAAGTCTCCAGGGGAATCTAATCCTGTCAGTCCTAAGAGATCTGCAGTGAGCCACATTAGATATCAAAAAGGCAACCACTTTAGAAACGAAAATGGCCTCATTAACCAGCAGCTGCGCTAAACAGAGGGGACAATACAGGATAACAAGATTAGGATTGACTAGCTGGAGGCCTCAGCAATAGCACTGCAAGATGATAACAAGAAGCTCAGGGAATTCAAGGACTGTGCCACTCCAGTTCTGGTTCATATGGAGTCACAAAGTGAATTCTTGGAAGACCAGATCTGTGCAGTCACCATCCACCTTCTGGGAGTTCTGAGAAATCTGGTGAGGAAACCATAAAGACTAGAATTGAGGATTTTGAACCCAAGGACATTCCTTTGGAGGAGGTTATAGTAAGGAAGGCATATCGAAACTCCACAAAGAAACTAAGGAGGTGCTAAGGACTTCAGTGAAACTGTCATAGCAGAACTTTAAGCCCCACATGTAAGAACATATTTTAAGAACGGCATCCAGTCACAAGCAGGGTCTGATTGGGAAGGAGGGCAATCCGGCATGGGCTAAAGGGCTGGTGCCTAAGGGTGACACATGGGCCGGGTTTTCAAGGGCATGATCTGATTCATTCCTGCCCAGGCTATTGTGGGCAGGCAAGGGTGGTGAGTTTGACAATTGGCCTTACTGGGGACCAGGTGTTGCTCCATTTGTTGGGCCATTCTTACCTCAGCCCCTGTGGGGCTGGCTTGGCCCAGAAGCGGTGTCTTGCCCTTGACCCATCCCCTGTCAGGCCATCACATTCAGGCAATGGAGGGTCGGAGTATGAAGGAACCTCGCCAGGGGGTGGGGATTTCTGGCTATGGGCCATCTACAGGTCAGCCCGCACTGGTGCAGCAGTAGCTGTGCCCTTTTTCTTGACTTCTTATCTGCAAGGCCATCGTCCTGAAGCTATGGAGGGCCGGGGAGGAAGTGAAGTAAGACAAGCCTTCCTGGAGGAACTTTAGGGCTCATTACGATGGCGGGCAGACATCAGTCCGCCCGCCATCGTAGCGGTGCTGGGACCGCCCGCCAGACGTGCGGCGGTCCCACCACACATATTAGGATGCGCCCGCCATACTGGTGGGCGCATCCTGGGCTTTTGACATTGCGGGAGGTGCTGCTGGCTGCAGCACCGCACGCAATGTCAAAAGTGCGTGCACAGCATTTCCCTGCACTACGTGGCAGGCACCACGCGGTGCCTGCCACTTGGTGCATGGAAATGAGGGGGGGTACCATGGGTACCCCCCAGTGCAGCGACACCCCCCCACAAGGGGGGGCCCGCAACGGGCCCCCAAACTCAATCCCGCCAGCCTTTCCATGGCGGCACCGCCGCCATGGAAGGGCCTTTATGGACACACATCCTAATGTGGTGGACGGTGCCTGCCAGGCACCGCCACCATATTAGTGGCCCTTCTCCATCCGCCAGGCAATCAGTGCGATTGCCTTTGGCAGTGAAGCAGCAGACGGACTTTGCGTCCGCCGCGGTACCCACTGCCATCCTAATTTGGCGGTGGGTGAATCGCCATGTGATGGCGGAAGGATCGCCACCGCCGGCCCGGCGGTGGCGGGCCTTCCGCCATCATAATGACCCCCTTTGTGTGTATTTGCATAAGCCTCGCAATGAGGCAACCTTTATTAGGCTGCTAATAAACTAGAGAGTAGGTGGCCTTACGGCCAAACCTGCTGTCTTTGTAAGTGGCAAACCAGATTCCAGTGTCAGCTCAACATCCTGTGATTCTAGGCAAATCACTTAATCTCCGAGTACCTGAAGTAAAAATGAATTTGATCTCGAGTTCACCCTATGTAAAACTACAAAAAGCAATTAGAAAAATCTGTAATTTATTCATGTTATCAGATTCTACAAGGACCAGAGCATGATAATTAGAGAGCACTTTTTATATTAAAATAGTAAGGGCGGGCGGGCTGGCGTGGTGCCTCTGTGCGGAGTTCCACGGAGTTTGACAAAAACTCAGTGGAACTCCGCTCTGCTCTCCCCCTCCCAAATTAATTAAAAATTAAAGAAGGCACTACCTGCGTGGCTGCCTCTCTCTGCCTGACCACTCTCCTTCCTGCTCTCGTCGTCCTTCTTCTATGAAAAACTCCTACGTCTAAGTCTTGCGTGTGCGCATGCGCAAGACGTACAACAGAGGGTTTTTTCATAGAAGAAGGACGGCGACGAGCAGGAAGGAGAGCAGCCAGGCAGAGGAGGAGGCAGCCACGCAGGTAAGTGCCTTCTTTTTTAATTTTTAATTAATTTGGGAGGGTGGAGGGAGGGGCTAACTCCGCTCCCCCACGTAGGGGAGTTTTCCCTAAACTCCGCGCTCGCAATGGAGCGCTGAGTAGGCAAAAATCTGCAAACTCCGCTGGCGGAGCGGAGTTACCTGCCCAGGGTTATAAAATAGCCATATTATTTTTTTACATGTCTTTTCTGTCTTTGTTTAGTTTAGCTATTAGCCATAGATGAGTAAAGCAGCTTTAGATCACATTTTGAAGTGCTTTCACCTTACGTTGACTGTTTAAAATGCATACTGATTAGCAGAAAAAATATAGACTTTCTGTGATTTTCTTTATTTTCGAACGGCCAGGATATTAAAATAGAGGTCATGTGGTTAAAAATGGCAAGGTGGCAACCCTAGCCAGATCATGTATTAAGGCCCTTGGGACATTTTATTTCACCTCGCCCACCTGGCCAAAATGCTGTGCTTCTCGCTTTCATCAATCTTACTGATTCTATAGGCTTTAAAATGCTTAGGTCATCAAACAATTCTCTAAAAATGAGCCCAATGAGACTAACCAAATGATGTTTCATGAAAGGGCATGATCCACAAATGGGGGCCACTTTTTTTCGGACTGCCCGGGCCCTGTCACAGAGGGACATCGGTAGTCCGGTCAAGATCTAAATGAGGCCCTTAGTAATTTTCATAGAAGTCGAAAATCTCCAGCAGGCAGAGGGCAGTAGCCGAAGACAATTCCATGAGACAGGATTTGCTGCTGTGGAGAAGAACGTAGTGAGAGAAGCCACAAAGTCAATGCACAGTGGGCGAATAGGCAAGCAGGTTGGCCCTGATGTCCTCTTGGTTCTCAGAGCAGTTGTGGCCAAAAATTTGTCAAGTACTCAGCTTTGGGATTTGGTCATCTGGGCACCTTTAGCACCACAACCAAGGGTCAAGAAATGGTGGGACATCTCTTGGGGGTTCAGGATTCACACAGGCTGTGTCCAAGTGCAGGTTCCAAATGGTGAGAGCCTTATGTGCTGTAGGGATTACATTTAGCCTTCATTTTAGTTTTCCTTTCTAACTTAGCATCTTTCTAAGATGGTCGTTTGAGCATGTTTTCACTAAAACGTGAAAGTACCACTCACGCATATTTTTGTGGGTAGACATTGTTGTATTACAGTCTGCACTGTTAGTTCCAGGGTCAAACATATTAGAACGCAATGTTCTTGTTTTATTTTGCGCTCGTAGGAGATGACTCTTCCTCTCTAGACTAACTAAAGATGTTGTTCTGCACCTCTGGAACAGTGCAATAAAGCAAGGGTTTTACTATTTAAACAGCATCCGTGTTGAATTTAGTGAGAGGCACTTCACACCGGCGTTATCATGGAAGCTGCTGTGAGCTGTGACTTAGATCCAGCTCTGCAGGCCCCCACGTTCATCCTGGGAATGAAGATAGTTGCACAAGTAGAAGTGTGCAGGCCTTCATACACAGACAGGGTGTATTTGGTCATGCACTGAGGCCAGCTTCCTGAGACATAATCCCAAGATACGGGGTAGGATCATTCCAACAGGTCTGGCATAAGGGTACTCCTGACATGCTCTCACTAGGGTAGAGGTATTAGTGATATGTAGGTTGGAGTAATATAAGGAACAATTAACATGGTGGAATTGTTTATGTTTTTCACCATTCTAATAATTCTTATAACAGTGATGTGTCTCATCTGTTTAATAATCGCAGTTCATGTTGTATTCAAAAGGATTAGATCTTTTCAATAAACATTTGAAAATGTATTATTGTTTCTTTTCTTTGTAACACTCTGGGCATGCAAAAGTGACAAACTGAAAGGGTCAGATTTGTTTCCACAAATTAGATGGGAATCAGAGTACTCATATTGGAGGTTACAGGCAATATCTACAACTCTGCAGGTTTAGGAGTTTAGATGCGGTACTGTGAGCTGGCTGAACAAACATTTACTGATATATAAGAAGACTCAGTCTCTTTCTGTGAAGTTTTGTTGATCTAATACACAGTCCTGCTAAATTCATAGGAACTGTATAACGTTTGTGTCCCTGTGGCTCTGAACAGGAGGCCAGCAAACTAGCCCTTGGAGTCACTGTGGTAATCCTGGGTTCAGGTGAAGATGCAGGTCTCAACAGCAGGGCTGGCCTCTGGTGGTTCAAGGCAGAGTCAAGGCAGCAAAGCAGTTCTTCCAGGAACAGAAAAGCAGTCTTGCAGAGTGCAGAACAGGTCACCGCAGCAGGCAGTCCTCTGAGAGTCCATCTGCAGGTCCAGGAGTGAACTGAAGAGTGGGTCTGAAGGTCCTATTTTTTATACCCTTGTGCCGTTCCTCTGTAAGTTTGGAGAAGCTTCTAGAAAGGTTCTATGGATTGCATGGAATTTTCTGCCTCCCCTGCCCTGGTTCCAAGCTGGCTGCAGTGACAGTGTGGAGGTGTTAGGTTCTATGTGTGAAGGCAGAGTACACTCTATTCAGCTGCAAGTGGGGCAGTGCCGAGCTCTGACCCCATCCTGCCAGCAGATGGCCCATCCAGGCACACCTAATCCCTCTATTGTGCGACTGTCTGGGAGGAATGCACAAAGTCTAACTATCAGTTACACCCAGTCATGTGACCCAAGACAGGTTTCAGGCACAAATGGCTAAGGGCAGGAAAATGTTAACTTTCTAAAAGTGTCATTTTCAAAATTGTGGTTAAAAATCTGACTTTACCATTAAAGAGGATTTTTTTATTATAATTTTATAGATCCCAAACATGAAATGGAAACGTGGTCCCAAATCAAAAGGTAGCACTTATTGAATGTAATATGGCAACCCAATGCTATCCTATGGGACAGGTATGCCTCACAGTAGTGAATAATGAATTTAGGATTGTTTCACTACTGAGACATCTAAAATTTAAAATGTCCAACCTTTTAATTACAATACATCCTGCCCTATGGGATACCCAATGCCTACTTTAGGGGTGACTTGTATACAATAAAAGTGGAGTTTGTGGCTATGCAAGGGGTTATATTGCTTAGGCAAACAGACAGTTTAAAACTACATTCAGGTTGCAAGGGCAGGACAGTGACATGGTTTAAAGTGCCACTTAAGTGAGTAAGCAAAAGGCACACAATTGATGGACGGAATGCAGAACAAATCAAAACATTCACTCCCAGTCAAGAGATCTGGGTTAAATCCATCTTTCTTTTGCTCACCATGCCACCCCAGTTTAGAGTGAGTGGCACAATAAGTATTGCAGACCCTCTAGTAGCATTTAATTTGCAGGCTCTGGTTATATGGTATACCACTCTACAAGGTACTTACAAGTAAACTAAATATGCCAATCAGGTGTAAGTCAATCAAACCATGCTTAGGGGAGTGAGCACAAGCACTTTTGCAATAGTTAGCAGTGCTAAAGTGCACAGTCCTAATCGCAGCATAAATTTTGAGGTAAGTAGGCAAAAGGTTTGCGTGACGACCATCCTAAGGCTGTCAGGTCTAACACATAGGTACTCAAAAACATTTTCCAAGGGTTTAAAATGTATTGTTTGTGTTGCTATCGATAGATGCATTGATGCCAGCAGGGTGGTGGTCGGGGGAGGAGGGAAAAGGTGGGCATAGGGGTAGCAAAGCAATTACATGGTGTGTACTGTGAGTCATGGAGTTATTTTAAGGGTTTCAGTTCATACCGTACAATAACATGTTTCCCTAATCTCTGGAAGAATTATATTATTGACAATATTTTGTTTTGTTGTATAGGAGTTGCTACCTGATACCAGAGTAAGCATTTTTTCATTGCTTTCACTACCTTTGACGAGTCAAGTATATAAAGGAAGTAACTTGATTAACATAATCTTAGACTTCATAATCTCTTTATGCGAATTATGCCATTAGTCTCTTATCTATAAACTTTAACAGTGCTTAGAAACAGGCTTAGTTAAGGTAGTGAGTGTTACACAAAATCATTGACAAAGACCCCCCAATGAGGTGTGCAATTCACTGAGGTGAACACCCAACCTCCACGGCTAGACATGGTACTCTCTCAAATTATGCTGGTTAAGAACTTAGGGCAGGTTGCACAACACACTGGGATTTCTTTGTTGAGAGATGTCCCTGAGTCTCTTCATCAAAGCCACTTACACCCCTATTATAGTGTAATGATCAAGATGAAAACAGAAGAAAAAGGGGCTTTCTAAATTAATCTAGGCCTTCCCTTGTGACATATTGAGTGCTCCTGGGCAATAAATGTTTGAGCATATTTTTGTGCTCCTTCCTTTTTTTTTACAAAGGTAGGAAGATCTTAAACTAAACTGTGATAGTAAGTATACGATAAGAAAGCAGGACTGTAACCCAATAATCCTTTGTTTTTATCTGTGGGGGAAAGACCACCCTGTTGCGTGGTACAATCACTAAAACACGGTGCACTGAGAAAGTTATAGACCTTGAAACAAGGAGTCCTTCATTGTGATATTGGCACTCCTGCTTCCCTGAGTTGTTTGATCATGGTCAAATCATGTCCTTCCTATGCCTTAATTGTCATGATGTGATAGAGGTGGGCAAGTCATTGAAGGCTCAAGTCAAGCTCAAGCCAGATGTCAAGGTTTCCTGTGACTTCTGTCTGCCTTTATGTTCTAACCTCATGTGACAAGAATTAAAGACAAAGGGCCTGATTACGATATTGGCAGATGGGATATCCCGTCCACCATATAAGTTCCATTATATCCTATGGAATTGTAATTTAGCAGGCAGGATATCCGTCACATTTGTTACGGAGTATACCATCCTCCAAGATCATAATCAACCCTAAAGTATTACGTTTTGATGTAAAACAAGAGGGAGAAAGAGATACATATTCAGAGATTAAATTGCTAAATGTGAAGCCAGAAAACCTGGGATCAATCTTGGTTTCCTGCTTGACCAAATTGTGTGATCCATGGCAATTGTTTTACTTCACTGTTCCTTCTTTCTCTTCATTATCACATTTGAGAGCTCCTTCAAATACCTGTGTATATGATGTGCCTAGTACAAAACCTTACCCTGTTTAATGTAATGGACTGATGTTCTAGTATAATAACACCCTAGGCCATCTAGAGAGTGCACATGACAACCGACTTTCCTCTTGGCTCAATAATGTCCTTGACATCAAAGAGGCGAGAGGCATGAATGTTTCTAAGTTCATGTTTGAAAACTATCACTTGTAATAAAAGCCACTTAATGCAGTGATATAAAGTGATGTACTAAGGTGAAACACCTCCACATGCTAGAGAAATACACTGTTTGAATTTTGAAAATATATATTTTTTTCATTTGTTGCGCTATGTCTTTAGTCATGAAGGTATTCTTAAAGATTAGTGTGCTAGGCACCTTCTTTTCCTTTACTTCAGGTAACATGTAAATAAATGTTTGCTGTTAGACCTGGCATCCTTGGTGTGGTTTCCCCCTAGCTTTTTGGCTTCAGACCGCATGTTTAGTCGTAGAGGATTCCGTCAGTGGAGGCCTGCGATGCAAAGTCTGGCATCGAGGGTGTATCACACAGTTGAGGCAATGTGTCAGTTCCGAGGAGCTGCAATGCTGCGTTGCGGAGTCTGGCATCATTTTAGTGGCTGCCATCAATGAGTGATGTGAGGACCTGTGCTGAGGATGCATTGTGCAACGGCGGTTTCAAAGAAACTGCGGGCTATGGCGGCAATGCCGGGCTTTGCGACCGGTCCAATCCATGCAGTAGCGGCGATCCTTCTATTCCGCTCAGGGTTGCGCTGTGTACCAGGGGAGATGCTTCAGTTCCACTGAGCCACAGAGACTTGAAGAGCACCTTAAGTCCACTTTCAAGGCTCCAGGATGGAGGTGGCACCACTTGGCAGTGTAGACTAACAGATGGCAGAGTCCAGGTGCAATGTTGCTAGAAGTCTGTTGTATCCCTGAGGCTTCAGATCAGGAAGGCAGCCAATTAGCCCTTGGAGTCACTCTGGTGTTCTGGGTTCAAGAGATACAGGTCCAGTCCTTCTCACCCAGGCAAGAGGGCAGTAGCACAGCAGGGCAACAATCCTTTAAAGCAGCAGTCTAGCAGAGTGGCAGTCTTTTCAGCAGCACAGCAGGCCTTCTTTATGGCAGAGTAGCTACAGATCCAGAAGTGTACTGAAGAGTTGGTGTCTGAGGTCCAGTATTTTTACCCAGTTGTGCCTTTGAAGTGGGGAGAAGCTTTTAGAGGCATTCCTTTGAGGTGCACAGCTGCCCTGCCTTCCTGGCTCTGGCTCCAGACTAACTACTGAGGGTATGCAGCCCTATGCGTGGAGGCAGGACACAACCTATTCAAGTGTAAGTAGGGCTGGGCCCAGCTCTTCCCTCCAACCTGCCAGAGATGGCCCATCCAGGCATGCCTATACTCCGTATTGTGTGTAGCTATCTAGGAGGTATACAGAAAGCCCAACTGTCAAATACCCCCAGTCATGTAAACTACAGACAGGCTGCAGGCACCATAAAGCTAAGGCAGGAAAAAGGCAAATTTTTATAAGTGCATTTTCAAAATTGTCATTTAAAATCCAACTTCACCATAAGTAAGGATTTTTCGTTACAATTCCAAAGACACCAAACATGACCTGGTTACCTGTTCCTATTTGGAAATTACAGCTTATTCATTGTAATAAGGTAACTCCAATGTAATCCTATTGGAGAGGTAGGCCTTGCAATAGTAAAAACAAATTTAAGAGTTTTCACTTTCAGGACATGTAAAACTAAAAAGTATTTGTCCAACTTTTTAAATACATTGCACCCTGCCCTATGGGTTGTCCAGTTCCTACCCTAGGGGTGTCTTATATGCATTAAAAAGGATGGTTTGGGTCTGGCAAAGGTTTTGTTTTGCCAGGTCGACATGGCAGTTTAAAACTACACAGACAGGATGCAGTGGCAGGCCTGAAGCATGTTTAAAGTGCTACTTAAGCAGGTGGCACAATCAATACTGCAGGCTCACTAGAAGCATTAACTGTACAGGCCATGAGCCACTTTAGTAGAGACCTACAAGTAAATTAAATATGCCAATTTGATATAAGCCAGTACTACCATGTTTTAAGGAGAGAGCACAAGCACTTTAGCACTGTTTAGCAGTGGTAAAGTGTGCAGAGTCCTAAAGCTAGCAAAAACAAAGTCAGCAAAACAGGAGGTCTGAAGGCAAAAGGTTAGGGGTAAAACCATGCCAAGGTTGCAAGGTCTAACACGTGCCCCTCCCCAGCTAAAAGTGGGGAGAACTACCTAAACCCTTGGGAATTCTCTTAATTAAGCAGAAAGACCTGGAGAGACCAACAGCACTGGTGTGGTCCGTTCTAGGGATGTGTTCCACCGTAAAGTACATTCCCTGTTGGGAGATGTACCACCTTAACAGTTTGCTGTTCACCCCTCATTTGGGCTGGGCAGATTCCGCCTGCCGAATTGGTGGAATTTTTGTCACTCCGCTTTACTCTTCAACGCGGAGTTCTGGCCAAGTTCTCCCAGTCACTGCATGGCGGAATTTTTCTCCCACAAGGCTCCAGAAAATGCGAGTGCGAACGAGATTTGGCACCCCCTAGCGTAATTTTCTAACACGGCGGTCGCGCACAGTCAGAGGGCTGCTTTTCGAGAAGACTTGCTGCAGATTTTCTACTCGAGCGGCAGCAATATCAACTCAAATGGCCGCGCACTCTTGTGCAACGCATAGTGCCGTTCTAGCTGATTTGCAGCAGCTCGCGCTACCGGCACGAAATTGAGTGTAAGCAGTGTGAGCTGCATATTTGCTTTCCGTTGGCAGAATGCTGCTAAATCTCGCAGCGTTTTTATGTAACTCCGTGGATTTCACAGAGTGAAACTCCTGGTTCTGCCTACTTCTAACCCTCATCGGCATTATCCATCTAAAGGATTTGTGGTCTGTCTGAACCCGAAAATGAGCACCAAACAAGTATGGTCTCAGCTTCGTCAGTGCCCAGACCACAGCAAAGCTTTCCTTTCTATTGCACTCCAACTCTGTTCCTGGGGAAGTAACCTCCTACTGATAAAGGCTACAGGTTGATCCAGGCCCTCTTCGTTCAGCTGTGAGAGCATGGCCCCTATGCCCCCATGCTCTTAGGCGTTGATCTGCAAAACTAATTATTTGGAGAAATCAGGGCCTTGAGCACGGCTGCTGTGCACATGGCCTCCTTCAGGGTGTCAAAAGCATTTTGGCACGTCTCCATCCAGGTAACCTGTCTGGGCCAAGAAGACTCTCACTTCTGTCTGGATCTAAGGGGGTTCCCAAGCCATAACAATTTCAATTTTGGCCCGAGAGTCTGCACCTTGCCTCCTCCCACTGGGGGTCCCAAGTAGACCACTGAACACTGCCCTATCTGGTACTTATGGCCTTGATAGTCAGGCCTGCCCTCTGCAGAGCCTAACGTACTTCTGAGAGGTGGCACAGGTGGTCCTCCCAGCTTGAACTACAGACTGCAATGACGTCTAGATAGGCGGCACTGAGTTCTCCAACCCAGCCAGGACCTGGTTGACTAGCCTCTGTAAGGTGGCAGGGGCATTCTTCAACCCGAAGGGCATCCGAACTGGAAGTGCCCTTCTAGGGTAGAGAACGCAGACAACTCTTTGGCAGGTCCTTAGTTAGGGGATAGATGCTTTACTGGACTTAGATGTTTAGAGGGTATTGCTGCCAATGAGAAAGAGGGATTGTTTGATGCAGCCTTTGCCACTGGATTTTTTTTGTTATATTAATACAGGTCTTGATCTTCATGAATAGATTGTTCATGGTTCTTTATAAAGAAATGCGGTTGAAAATCCTTCAATGAAGATTCCTTATTTATAGAGCTGTTATATAACTCTATTGTAGCACAGGGGCGAAAAGATTTTTGATTCTTTGTTGATTGATGAATAGGCATGATCAATTGTGTCTCATGTTTCTGATGGATATATCTTCTTGCAGATTCCTTACCCTATGATCATTCTCCAGGCGCCAGACTGCATCCAGGAAACATTTTGCCCAAGCAATAGCTCTCCAGCACCACCAGATGGCACCATTTGGTGCCATCTTCGACTAAGTTTGCCATGGATATGAAAACATCAGAGCATGTAAAGGGCTGAGTGGAGCGCTGGCATTAGTTCTGGGATTTCCAGGCTTCATCTATGTGGATCCAGATCTCTTCTCTGTGGTTCACCAATGGAACTCCTCAGCTTTACCATAGCGACTTGGTCAAGCGATTCCTCCTAAGATTTTATATGTTGCAGGTGCTGTATCCTAAAAGGTTGCTGTTGGACCCATATGGCATCTGCATGAAGTGTCTTGGATTCAATCACAACGCCTTAGCCTGGTACTCTTGTTCTTTATTGAACATTAAGACCATCAGGGAGTGGCAGACCTTGGAATTTTCAGCCAAGGCCCGCATCGAAAAGCCCAGGCATTCTTTTCCTCCAAGTAAACCTCCTTATAGGAAAACAGCCTCCTGATAGAACTTACCATTAAAAAAAACACAAAACGTGCCATAGGAAGGAGAAATTTAGCCGTGGGCCTTTTGGAACTCCACTGCTGTTACCTGATACTGAGCTCTTCCACCAATACAATGCTTTAAAAGATGAAGCTGGAATTTCCCACTCCATTGGCCGACCTCGTACAGGTCGAGGCCTTCCAGCAGGTTACAATAGACATCTTCAGAGCTGCTCTGTTACTCTCTGGGCCAATCTCCAGGGGTGAGCCCATCCCTGTGGGCTTAGCTATTCTGGCAGCTTCAGCCCTGATGCCTCCCTACACTCTGCCTCCATTGGCCTCGGACCCAGCGCAGCTTCTGATGAAGCCTGTGCCATCTGAGGTGCGGACCCTGGTATTAAGATGCCCCCTCTAATGCTGATGATGGCACCACTCTCATGTTCGATTTCAGCATTGCCTCCACAACCTTCAAAGTCAGAGAAGATTATCCAAAGGGCAAGAGAAAAATGTTGATGATGTACCCTCTGCAGAGCACCTTCCTAGGGCCCACAGGTTTACAAGCATGTAGGAACTTTTCAGTTCTAACTCTACTGTCCTACTGATGTCCAACAAGGACTATGGCCATGCAGGGACTAATGCTTCTGAGACAGATAACCTCCTTTCCAGAAGAGAATATCCCTTACCCCTCTGGGCCTCCTTTAGAAGTATTCATTTTATTCATTTTGGTAGTACAAAAGATGAATAAGGCAGGCCAAATCTAACAATTTGACAGGTATTTTGTAGCCTTCCTCTGTAATTTCAGAGCCTTTCTTGCCAGTCAAGGAAACACCTTTGTAGCCTGTCTTGCCTGACTGGAAGAAGCCCTTCTCTTGCCTGAAGGCAACACAGAACCACAACATGTGATCTGACATTTTGACATCGCAACCTGCACTGGCTTTCTCCGCCTATCTTACCCTAAGCCCTACCCAACCCTCATATTGAGAGACTAGAACGCTGGACTGTATGGGCCAGAAGGTCTTTGCTTCTGAAGTATGTGAATTAATGGAACAACAAAAACTAAAATACCACATTGGAGGAAATCAAATCATGGAAAAACAATTTTAAGAAAAGATAATTTTGAGGAAATACAAAAAAAAATGAAAATTAAAGGAAATATCTTAAATGAACAGTAGTTTTAAGGAAAAATTCAAAATTGTATTCAAATTGATTAGGCGGAGTTTAGGGGAAGTGAGGGGGTTTTGGGTTCAGGAATAGGTGATGTTTATGTATGATGAGGGTTTGTTAGCGGTCATGGATGGGTTAAATTCAGATTTGAAAGGTTTTTTTTAGGGTTCAGCGATGGGTGAAGTTTAGATGAGAGGTCATTAGGGTTCATGGATGTGTGCAGCTGACAGATGTTGAGGGTTTTTTAGGGGTCAGGGATTGCTGACGTGTAGGGGTATTTAGGGTTCACAACGTGTGGAATTTATGGCTGTTTTTTAAGTGTCAAAGCAGCACTTTAACCTAAACATGCGGGAGCTGCAGGTGATCTGCGTTGCCATTAAGGCTTTGTTCTCTTTCATCTCAGGTCATGCCTTTCGGATTCTGTCTGACAACCATACCACCATCCATTATATCAACAGACAGGGTGGTGTGTTGTGAATCAACCACTTGTTGGGAAGAGATACATCTGTAGCAGTGAGTTCAGAAATGGTGAATTTTTTTCACTGGCTCCCTCAGTATGAAAGTGGATGCTTTCAGCCACTTTTCTTGGAGGACACAAATGGAAACTTTATCCCGAAGTGACAAGCTTATCGTTTTTGAGATTGAGGTGTTCATTTATTTATTTATTTATAAAGTTTTGTATAGCGCGAACAATTTGGAGGGTCGGAAATAAGAAAGGGGAAAAAACCAACATCATTTGAGAATGGAGGCAGGAACAGTGACAGAGGGGGTATCAAAGAACATCACATTTAGATAATACAAAAGCGTACTGGGAGACGAACAAACATAACTTATGAGAGTGTAACCGAACAACTCTGGGCATGCATGGACCTCTTCGCCATTACCCGAAAGAGGATGTCTTTTTAGTTCTATATCCTTCACTTCCCTCTGAATGGTTCAGTGGTTGATGTATTCACATTGATTTGGTCATGGGGGTGGGTATTCGTCTTTCTATTCATTCCACTTCTGTCAAAAGTCCTGAACAAGGTTCGGGAAGATCAAGCACAGCTGATTCTGATCACTTCAGACTGGGCAAGGAAAATTTACTAAGCCGATATGTTAGCACTCAGCAGTTGGGCCCCGCTTCCTCTCCACACTGGGTGACCCTGCACTTACAGCAGGATGGCCTGGTCCTCCATCACAGTCCCAAAATGCCATTGCTGCATGCTTGGAGAATGAGCAGTGCTAGCTAGAGTCCTTTTGCTTACCATCAGAAGTGTGTGGACACCATCGTGGCTTCTACAAAATTCACTTCAGCCGGTCACTGGAACAAGTTTGTTTAGTGGTGCAAGTCAGAAGGTCTGAATCCCTTTCAGTCTTCCCTATTAGATATTCTGCATGTCACACTATTGCTTGACAGCCAGGGTCTAACAGTGGCTACTGGGCTGCTCTTTCTACCTTCATATTCTCCCTGTCCATCCTTTCCTGCTTATGTCACTACTAGTTGTGGGTTTGCTGAAAAGCTTATTATATTTGTTTCCTCCCGCTCTGTTCATTGTTTCTCAGTGGCACTTGAATCTTGTTTTGACTCTTTTTATGGCATGCTTTTTTGAGCCATTGGCCATCTTTTGTACAAAAAGTGGTATTAGCTTTTAATATGTGCCTGTCCATCACTTTTCCGTCTTTCTTCCCTCATCTCATTACAGTGTAGGAGTGGCTGCATAGGCTGGATCCCAGGAGTGCAGTATCTATATTACATAAACCACACTTGGCAGGACAGAGTGGATGAAAGGCTTCATATGAGCGAAGAAGGGCAAGGCAATGACCAAACACACTATTTCACATTGGGTTATTCTCTGTATCTGCTATTCCTTGGACATGAAGTACCTTCTGTGGTTATTTAGGGCAATTTCACTAAACCCATGGCTGATTCTACCAGTGGCGGCTCCTCTGCTATGGTGGAGGAGCATTGCCGCACTGCTTTTGAGCAGTGTAAGGGAAAGGAAATTTAAAATGATAATAACTTTGCATTATTATCATTTTATGTAACCTTTGCGGGCGGGTCTGCTCTGCTCATGGAGCAGGGGAGGAGTGGTTTGCCTACAATGACTGTTTGCCTACAATGACTGTTTGGTCAGCCCTCTCGGGCTGCCCAAACCAGTCATGCACACTTTCCCCGTTCTCCATGCAGGCCGCATTACAGCCCAGGGCCCCATTCCCTGGTTGAGCGCCGAACCAGGACGCTCAAAACCAATCACAGATTGGTTAAGGGAGCCTGGGTGATTACCATTCACAACGCTGCATTGCAGCACTGTGATTGGTCAGGGAGCCTGGCTGTTCTTTCTAGCTTCCTGTCCCACGAGGAGATCAGGAGCAAGTAGCAGAGACGCAGGACCTGGCATTACAGCCCAGGCCCCCATTACCTGGTTGAGCGCCGAACCAGGATGCTCAAAACCAATCACAATGCTGCATTGCAGCGTTGTGATTAGTTTAGGGAGCCTGGGTGATTACCATTCACAACGCTGCATTGCAGCACTGTGATTGGACAGGGAGCCTGGCTGTTCTTTCTGGCTTCCTGTCCCACGAGGAGAGCAGGAGCAAGTAGCAGAGACGCGGGACCTGGCAGCAAGTTAAGTGTGAAATTTGAACAAGAGTCTTTATCATGCTTGCACCGCGCAATGTGTTACATGCATGACGCAAAGCTCCATGTCATATTTCTGAAGCCACGCAAAGGCACTTTGCATGGCTTTGAATGGCTTCATAAATATGGAGTAATGCAGCGCAGCGCAAATCTCTGTGTTGCATTACTCTGCGCAAGGGAGGCGTCCCATGAGTGTTGCTGTGGATGTTCCCGCGCAAATCCCATGGTTTTTGATGCATTCACAGATTTGCCAAATCTGGCAATCCATTTGGGTATTGTGAGGTATTTTTAACTCTCTTTCTCTTGTCTGGATCCCTGCATTCTCCAGAGAAACATTATATAAGAACTCCCATCCTTTTGCTTGAGTCTGCCCTCATGGTATTAGCCTACCAGGAGGTGGATAGGCTCCGATGATGAAGCATGTCACGATTCAGTGAGTGAGGCGTCTACTCCAATATCTTTGGATACCTTGGTAGGATCGTGAAGTGGTGTCCTCAATGGACTCTTCCCCTTCTCTTTTCGCCTACTTGCCCTTTTGTGAGTAAACCTGGGAATAAGCCAAATAGATACGCCTCCCCAGGTGTTGCGTAACAAGGAGAATATCTTTATTTCTCCTCGTTTTTTCCTCTCTCTATGTGTGCTGCAGAAAGCATCACACATAGAAAGAGGAAAACGCCTCTATGGATTGTTTTGTGTAGGAAGGTGTCTCTTTCTGCACAAAAACAATCCTGCCTACAAAACAGGCACCCTTGAACCATAGTGTAAGGGTCCCTGCGTTGGCGCTAGGCTGCTGAAACGGCACCAGCTCAGGGAGGAAAGGACTAGAATGCACTGTATTGGATAAATCCAGGGCATCCCTGCCCTTTCCCTCTTTCCCTGTGACGCAGGGCAGCGCAGCAAGATAACTTGCTGTGCTGCCCTGTGCCTCAATTCCCATAAATATGCGCCTCAGTTTGCTGCGGTTGGAGTCCTTCCGATTTACGGCAATGCTCCCAATCTGCCAAACTGTTAATGAGTTCGTAGTTCTGGAACTGCTTCTTTTCAGAGGCTCCTCTGATGGAAGTACTGTTACTCTAATGTCCTCATTGCGAAGTCCCTGTTATTTCTACCAAGTTAGGTCTGCCGGGAGTTACCAATGCCAGTGGTACAGGGGATAGCAATTCGTCACCCAATCCCAATGCAATGTTGTATTTCTAATTTTATATTTAAACTTGGAAGAAATGGAAATTATTGATTTGATTCCAACTGAGATTAAATATGTGCATGCTGCGAAGGTCTGGGAATACTGAAGTACAGATACTTGTTTTAATCCTTACTGACTGTAGGAATTTCTCAAGAGCAAAATCCTAGGGTGCTGCATCCCTCCGAGATGGCTAGGAAATATGGCAGAATGTTGAGGATTGTAAGATGAATGAATGAATGAATATTAGCCTTATAAAGTGCAAACTTTGCCCAGAGGCGTCAAGGCGCTGCAGAAAGGGGCCAACAGACAATAATAAGTAAGGCTCTCAGTGATGAATGGGTGAAGAGCCAAGTCTTCAGGGCCTTACGGAAGAAAGAGTGAGACTCCAGTCCAGAGATTGAGGAGGGAAGGGAATTCCAGAGTTTGGCCGGAGCAAAGGAAAAGGCTCTACCCCCCCCCATCTTACTCTCTTAAACCTCGGAACTACCAGCAAATTTTTACTGGCAGATCTTAAATGCTTGGTAGGAACATATCTTCAAAAGAGCCTTTTAATGCCTTCCGACCCAGTGTTATAGAAAGCCTTGTGAGCGAGGCAAAAGGCTTTAAACAAGATTCTCCAGCCAAGAGGGAGCCAATGCAGCTTACTGATAGTAGCTGAAACAGGATGGTATTTGGGAAGGCCCATCACCAGCCTAGCAGCAGTGTTCTGCACCAGCTGTAGTCGATGCACGAGTACCTTGTTGATACCCAAGTAAAGAGCATTACAATAGTCCAATCTGGACAACACGAGAGCAACAACTGCCAGCTTTCGGGAAGAAAAGGAAAGAAATTGAGAAATCTTCCTGAGAGTCCTAATAGTCCCAAAGCAGGTGGACACTGTTCTACTAATCTGCGGGCCCAAGGAAAGGGAGTTGTCAACTATGATGCCAAGATTTTTTGTGATGGACCCAGGGCACGGGCAAGGGCCAAGCGTATCAGGTCACCAGGCCTCTGACCAGATGTCCTGTTGGTTTCCAAAGATCAAAACCTCCGTTTTGTCCCCGTTAATTCTGAGATAGTTCTCTACCACCCAGGAGGCCACTGCCTGCATACAGTTTTTAAAATTAGTTGCTGATGCTTCTACGCTGTTACTAATAGACACCATAATTTGGGTGTCATCAGCATAAGATAGCACCTCCAGCCCAAAAGATCTTACGACCCTGGCTAGAGGGGCAACATAAATGTTAAAAAGGGTCGGGCTCAATGAGGAACTCTGAGGGACTCCACAGAACAACTGATTGGGACCTGAGTAAAATTGACCCATCTTAACTATTTGTGACCGGTCCGTAAGGAATGATTTAAGCAAGTTCAGGGAAGCGCCCCTGATCCCCATTTCCTTAAGCCTGCCCACCAATCTCAGAGGAGAGATGGTATCGAAGGCCGCCGTTAGGTCCAGAAGGATCAGTAGTGTCGTATGACCAGTGTCAACCTGACATCGAATGTTGTTAATTACAGAGGTTAACGCCGTCTCAGCACTGTGCTCACTTCTAAAACCATGCTGGGAGCCATCGAGCAGCTGATGTTCCTCCAAATAGGAACTGAGATAAAAATTCAGGTGTTTCTCCCAAATTTTTGCTGGGACCGGTAATAGAGAGATGGGACAATAATTTTTTAACTCAGCGGAGTCCAGCGAGAGCTTTTTTTAAAAGGGGTTTAACCACCGCAGTTTTCCAGAAAATGGGGTACTGCCCGGATGTAATAACCGCATTAAGTATTGAGGTCAGGTGAGGGACAATAACCTCCCTTCCTAGTTTCAAAATCTTCAGAGGGCAGGACTCCAACGGGGAACCAGACTTGATTCCACTTAGCAAACGATCTGTGTCCTCTTGCCGTAGAGGAGGGAAGGTGAGTAGGTTACCTTCCTTCACAGGTATTACAGAAAAGCCCAAAGAAGAGGGGTGCGTGGGAGGACCTACTCTGATTACCTCAGCGTTGAGGAGTTCCAGGGAAGAATATATTTCTGTGATCTTTGACCCGAAAAAACTCGCCATTCTATCACAGAGGTCCTGGGAGAAGTCAGTGTAAGCTGTGGCTGAGGGGGCCAAGAGAGACTTAATAACATTCAAAAGTTCCCTTGAAGACCTCAAGGATTCTGTCACTTTGGAATAAAATAGTACTTTTTCCTTTGTGATGGCACTTTTATATTCCCTTAGTCTTAGTTTGTGCAGATCTCTTTCGGCTGGATTGCCTAAGTTTCCTCAGTCTTTCTGAGAACCAAGGGGCAGAGGGCTTTTTTCTGGCCGCATAATGCTCCTTAAGAGGGGAAAGGAGGTCCAAAGCTGCTAAAAGCCAGTTGGAAAACTCGGTGTAAGCCAAATTGGCATCCAAATGAGGTAGCCATTGATGGCTATTGAGCATGTTAAGAAGGGCCTCCTTATTAATAAGACTGAGGTTTCTCTTCTTCTCTACCCTCTTCTTATTGTTAGGAGCTGCATGGGATACCGCAATTTAAGCTTGAAGGGAATAGCATAGTGGTCAGACCAGGAGAGTTGAATAGGTTCCTCAACCCTAATCCAGGAATCGTTGGAGAAGATACCATCTAATATATGTCCTGCCTTATGGGTGGGGCTCATAACCAATTGAGATAGGCCACAACAATTCATAGTTTCTAAAAAGATTTGCGTTTCTTTGCATAGTGTCTTCTCCAGATGAAAATTAAAATCACCCAGAAGTGTAATATTGGATCTTGCCAGATATGGTTCTATTAGGTTACTAAAATCCTGGCTGAACAGCACTCTTGGTCCTGGTTGCCGATAGGTCACAACTCCAATGAAGCTTTCAGTCGGGAGGAACTTCAAATCCGGTGTGTACGCTGCTTCATAATTATATGTGTTTCATTTTTATTGTTCTGGAATTATTTTTGATTATTAGAATGAACTGTATTTGTGGGTTTATACTGTTCATACACAATTTTGACCGAAAAGTGTCTTAATTTCTATATTACTTAAGGAGTTTCACACTGTTTTATCAGCTCAGACAGTGCCACTTCATGCTCGTCTTTCAGCTTTCTCTGTTTATTCCAATAAAAAAGAACCACGTTGTAAATGCAAAATACACAATAATCAGCATTAAAGCCCCCCAAGAACTCTTCTAAGAGGAAGTTTCACATTAAGTGAAGCCCTGGGATTGGTTTCCTCTTTGGATTAGATTTAATACAAGTGACCACTTGCATGACCAGGTATCCAAGAATAAGGCAACATTGGCACAGAGCTCTTGGCCTACACTTCGAGGATCAATCAATCAATCAATCAGGTTTCTTATAAAGCGCAATTACTCACCCTTGAGGGTCTCAAGGTGCTGAGTAGAGGGGGGGATCTGCAGTTCAGTCGAAGAGCCCAGTTCTTGAGATCCTTCCTGAATTGCGGCAGCGATGGTGATTGCCTGAAGTGCCGAGGCAGGAAATTCCAGGTCTTCGCAGTGAGGTAGAAGAAGGATCTTCCTCCATCTGTAGTCTTGCGGATCCGTGGGATGGTGGCCAGGTTCAGGATGGGCTCTCTCACCAGCCTCGAGCTATAATGTGCCAGGTGACTCTCTGCAGACCTACATGGAGCGGATTTATGGGGTATCTAAAAAGGGGCTCCTATTTTGATATAGGAGAATTGCTTCCTTCATTAGGAAACTTCTAAACGTGGGCCATGGATCGCCTTTAAATGTTACACTTACATGTTAATGTGACAATATTATGCATGAAAAAGTTATGCATCTAATTTTCTTTAGTCCTACCTCTTCTATGTTCAGAAAGCACTGGATTAAATAAGTGTTTATTAATGAAGGTATCAGAATGCTTATTGGCTTTATATTTGATAGGCTTCACAGCTATAATGGCATATCATCATGTTGTTGCACAGTTTTTATAAATAGCTGCTGCCGAAGAAAGACAACTCAAAAACTTTTATTTTTAGTTAAAAAATGTTGGAAGGACGTTGTTGGAGGTGTTGTAGCACTGATGTCTAAATGAGCAATTTGTGTACAGACGTATATTAAGAATTTTACATTTACAAAGTGTCCTTTCAGGGTTTTTTTAATATATTTTTTTAATGCTGACTTTTTTGCCCTGTGAATGTGTATTTTCATGTAAAGGCTAAGTAAACAATAAACTGATTGTTGGTGATGGTTATTTTAGAACAATATTTAGAGGTCCAGCAATGTCAGGGACTTTTTTAGCCTTTGTAATTGAGAAGCGAGCATAGGAAACTTTGGTGTAGTAGCAGTGAGACTTCACAATGGCTCCGGATGACAGAGTGGAATCACATGTCATCTGGGGCAAAATGCATAATGCTGGTCAGGGAATTGCCAGAGGGACAGACCAGTGCTGGGGTAAATCTGAGGGCCTATCATTTGTTCAGGTAGTCTTTTAGGAGTATGTCCTGCAGAATCCTTATGGGGCTAGGGAGGCCTTTTTACCCGGCATTGAGCATGCTGTGTATATTTGGAGGTCAAGCCAGGATCTCAGAGCTTTGGAATCCCCTGATGGAGACGGATGCATGGGTTGACCCAATCATGCTCAGCCTCATCTTGTTTTTCAAGGCCCTTCCAAGGTTTGAGCCAGGGGTCGGCTGTATTGCAAAGATGGGCGATGCCCAAAGAATTGATGGCAAAATCATAAGCGACCCAAAGGCACAAATAGTCAAGGGAAAAGGGGGAGTGTATATCAGGAACCATGTGATTCTGTGCTAATCAATATGTGTGGTTATTTCATTCCTTTCAGTTCAACAAGACCGGCCCGGACCCCTTCGTCTTTCCCCCAACCTCATCAAAATAGCTATAGCTTTATAGCAAATCAGGCTGACTCTTGGAAGCTAAGCGTGCTTAGTAAAGGATTCAAATGCATCTGTAGAGGCTCTGAACACCAAGGCTCAATTCATTTTTAGAATTAGAAATGTTGACGCAAGCTGGTGTAGTTCATTCAGACTGTGAGAGTTGTGAATATGGATTTCAGAAATCAGTAAATTTTGGATCAATAATTCCCAAAATTAAAAAAAAGACGTGGTTTTCAGTCCTTTTACAAACTTGTTTGAAAGGTTTACTCATTTCTACAGCAGTTGGGAGCCGGTGCGCAGTGACAAATTTATGGGCGGGGGACAGTTTGTTCTTTAAATCCACCAAATACTTGACCTAGGAAGAGGCTTGGTAAGGGCTTTGGCTGGATGTGACATGTCTCTGTGCCCACTGTCTTCATCCTGCTCCTTAGAGTCCTACAGCTTCTACAGAGTCATTGCTCTGGACAAGAAAGGGTCAGTTCAATGGTGAGACAGCGAGGATGTCTGTGAGTGGGAGACCTTCATTTAAAGTGAACTTTCAAGTTGCTGTACCTCACAATCTACTAGATGTTGCCTCCTGACCGGAAAGAAGGACAACTTCCAGTCCTACAATCAATCCCCGGCAGCAGCCATGCCTACGATAATCTTAGACAATGACCAGGGGTTGGTCGATTATAATAAGGCAACAGTGGTATTAGAAGGGTCAGGGCCAGGACATGACTCAGGGTGTGCTTCCTAGTTCAGAGGCTGCCAAATGACTAGAGACTTCAGTTGATATTTGAAGAAGTCAACCAGTTACCAGTTCTGGGGGATTCAAAATGGGGTCGCAGTGCATGGATTGTGGCTGCCAAGGAACCTTCCCCAATACCCTGGTTAGGCCCTTATGCTAGACTTTTATACCGGTAAGTTATTGAAGAAACTCTCTTCGCCCTGAGGCCTCCCTTTTAGCCTTAGATCTCTGCTAGGGTTTTGTCCCAGGTCGAGGTGTGGCAGTGGTTGATTATTCACCCCTCTCTGAACAGCTGATTGCCTCATGCCCACCATGTCAACAGAATGATAATGGCATTGTGGCTTGGTAGCTCTTGTCCATTTAGGGTCACTTATCACATTTGATGTCTTTGGTACAATGCTCTTTATCTACAAAAGTGATCAGTAATTGAGGTCTAATTGCGGATTGAGCAGCGGTCATGAAAGAGCTGAATGCAGTGGCGTAACACAAAATGGTGGGGCCCTCCTCCAGAAAGTGATGCGGGCCCTGGGGTCTCTCATAGCTCACATATATTCATTGCTCTTGGTCTAAATTGGGCCCTATGAAGGGTTGGGCGGGGGGCAGCTTCACTGGGGTGGGTGGTGCCTGTGTTATGCCCCTGGCTGTACAGTAGGAGGAAATACTCCATGTATCTTTAAGTTACCTTGGGAATGGCGATGTCTAGTCCCCTAGTGCATCATGCATGATAGATCTGCACCCAGGACTGAATGTTTACCTGAAATCCTAACTACAGGTAAGCACTGTCACGGCACATGATTTAGCTCAAGAGAAGATGGATTGGATGACTCTTTCTCCAGTTGGGACAACATTGCTATTCTTGATCGACTTTTTAAGCAGCAGGACAACTGAAGTTCCTCTTGGCCTTATTTATCCCAAAAAGTGGACAGCTGGAGTCATATACTTTGGGCACACCATCCCTGTTTGTGCCGCGGCCCGGACACAAACTTGGACAGTGCACTCTGTTACATATAATGCGCTGCCCTCACAGCTGCTACAAACTCATGGCTGCACTTAGGGCAGGGCATAGTAAAAAGCAGAGCCGGTGTTCAAGCAGATGCTCCATCTTTCAAAGTGTAGGAGGCACCTGGCATCCACTGTACAGAGGGGCCAGAGATCTTTCTGCAGGTGGGTACAGTGAGTGACTGCACCAGTCTGAAGTTGGATGGCTGGGGAGGCTGGGACCCTCTTTTCCCACTGTCAGAGGGTAATCTCGAAGGTAGCCCTAACTGTGCACCATTTAATTGTGGAGCACTGCCAGTGCGCCTCCTGTCGGCCTCTTTGACTCTTCACATGCATTTATAGTATTGCATGAGCGCAAAGGCATTATGTGTCGCTCATTTGCATGGTTACAAGCCCTCATGCAAGTGAGGAACTGCATCCTGTGCCAGCACTATTGGCATTACAGAAGGGGGTACACAAGCTTCTGCAGTCCTTTCTGTGATACTGCAGTGCCCCAGAGGTGCAAAAAACAGGCGCACTTACCTGTTGTGCACCCCCGGGCACTGCATGTAATATGGCCACAGAAGGCCAAGGGACGTATCATGATAGGCTTTGCTGGCTCAGCGCAGAGCAGTGTAAATAAAAATAATTCCACCTGGAATTATTAGTATCAATTTAGCAAGTAATGGGTCCACCTTAACAAAAAAATAAGAAATAGGTCAATCTTAACAAAAGAGACCAGAAATCGACTGGATGAGCATAGTTAATATTGGATGTGAATCATCAAATGTAATTAACAGATCATCATACTGTAATCAGCCATAGGTGCTCCAAGTGACGGTGCAGGGTAAGTGAAATTCAGTGAGCCGTACAAAATACCAAAAAAGGTACTCAAACGATAAGTATTTACAATATGTACAACGGGCCTGTGCTCATAGGATACATAAGTGAATCAATACCAAACCCCAGTGATATGGGCTCTTGAGTTTTGAAGTCCTTCAATTAAAGATATGGGAAAACCCATGAAGTATCGAAGTTTCAACCCCTTTTAAAACCAATCATCTGTGGTCTTCGTCAGGACAAAGAACTGGTAGCGACCTATAGATGATCAGTCTAAATATCCTTGACACAATGCTGGGTAGGCGTAAGCAAAAGACGCAAATTGTCTTACCTAACCAGATCAGTCTGGATAAATTGGCATCAAAGAACAAAGGTAGTCACTTTCTAAATGGAGGAAGTAGAAACAGAAAAGACCCATACAAATAATCATGGGAAATCACAGAAGAAAGTCAGACAGCGAGGTATGCTGAGCATAGTGTCAATGAGAGACAATCCTTAGGGGTCAAAGAGGTATGGATAGACATGCACACAAGCCAATGTGTGCACAAGATCATGTTGTGGCCTAAATAGAGGCAAGTGACTGGGTGGTGTGTCTAACCATGCAGGAAAACAACGTATGGTTATACCTATCACACTTCATAGCAAACATGCTCAAAACAAACCTGAGGTCCTCCTATGCAAAGGAAGACCCAAGACACACAGACACGCGAAACCTACATCCATGTACTTAGGTCACATACACAAATACAATGCCAATAGGATAAAACAAATGCATTCTTGTATAAAACTAGTGAGGCTGTGGATGACCGGCGTATGTAACTGCACAAAACACACGCATGCAAAAACCAGAAAGTCACGACAAGTGCAGTCAAATACTACAGCCATGCATGTGGGTCAAACAGACAATCATGACATGTAGTCTTTAAGTAAAACACGCTGTGCTGTAACCTAGCCATTGTGTGGTACTCCACAAGCATGCTGAACCAAGAGTAAATCAGTTGACTCCTAACCTGTATGGCCAAGTTGCAAGCTTAATCACTGCATACTAAAATGTGGGTAATCAACATTAGGCAAACTGGTAAAAAAAAACTCTATTAGTCAATGCTCATAGAAATAAAGCAAGTGAGCCCCAAAGACAATACCTTAGAAAAATGCCAGTCATCAGATCCGACAGCGGGTGATTCCGATGACGCTTGAGCCAAGAGTGCTCAGAAACAACTGGGAGCGTCTATAAGGGTGCGACCTACGCACCAGGAAAGAACTACTAGACTGTCTAGTCCAGTAATACTCAAAGTACGGCCAAGGAGGCTCATGCGGCCCTCCTGACCTTTACATGCGGCCCCCTGATCAACAGCAGCACTGGGCTAATTAAAGGTTAATTAAAGTTAAAGAAAGGAAGTAACTAGGTTGTCCTACATTCATTTTCAAAGCCATTTTGCAGCAAAAGTGTAAATACATGATATGGTCGCTTCAAAATTCAAAAAGTGTATTTCACTATCATGATGAACCATTTCACCTTAGTACTAGCATTAAAGCATTAAAAGATGTTAGGTATACAGGGAAGCATTTATTTAAAGGTTAATTGAAGGTAAATAAAGGAAGTAAATTGGTTGTCCTGCACCACTTTAACTCTAGGAACACCTTCATTTTCAAAGCCATCTTGCAGCAAAAGTGTTAAAACATGATACGGTTGCTTCAAAATTCAAACGTGTATTTCACTAACATGCAGAACCATTTCACCTTAGTATATCAGATTATATCAGTGCACTGAGAAGTATTTTTTAAGTGACCGTTTTCAAATATGAATTTAGAAAAAATCCTATTTCTCGACACACTGACAACAATGCCAATAGTGAACTAAGAGTCATGTCAGTTGTTATGTGTACTCTTAGGGTAGCCTAGGTTCCTATTATACATGAATAACATTATAGTTTATTAAATCAAACACAGGAGAAGGTTTTGTACAGTGCACATCCTGAAGTCACATGTTTCAAGGTACTCTTAAATGTGATAATAAAAGAAAAAGGAGGGAAAGTGAAGTAAAACAATTGCCTAGGATCACACCATTTGGTAAAGTGGGGAAGCTAGGATTAATCCAAGGTTTTCTGTTTCACATTGTGCAATTCAGCCTCTAGATGTATGTGCTTCGCTTCCCCTATACACACCTTACCCCCACATGCCCCTTGGCTCGCCACCCTGCTGTCATCGATGCGGCCCTCGGTTTCATCACAGACCAAACTTTGTGGCCCTTGGGAAAATGTTTGCGAGTACTCCTGGACTAGTCAAACAACGTGAGGACCCCTGTCTTGTACCATGCTGTGACACAAGCATGACCCAAGCATGAGCCTTGTGCGTACTTACATCAAAAGAGCTAGACCGCTAGCCTGGTGTAGTCAGGCCAACAGCATGAGAGCCCTAGTCTTAATACAAACATTGACAGGTCTTGTGCTTACATACAAAGATTCTAGACCGCTAACCTAGTGCTGAGACCATGAAAGCTCACGCATCAAAGCCAAATCAGGCTATAGCGTGAAGGCCCCTTCCACCTCCAACATTGGGCATGATTTTAACCAATAGAATTGAGGGAGAGAGTCAAATATAAATGTGCACATGCTCAGAAACTAAACAGTGTAAGTGCAAAAGCATCCGCAATGTCGGGTCAATTATTTCGAAGCCTCGTGGGCATGCTTAGAGTAGAGGCAGAGTGAGTGAGCATGAAACATGGACAATAGAGAACCAGGGGCGGATATCTGAAACCTTCATGTTGTATACAAAAAAAGATTTAATAAACAATGTAACATAAACACAGGAGGTAGCACTTGGGGGAGAAAAGAGAAGAAAAAGACCATGGTAATCGTCCTTGGTGTGTTCTCGGGAAAGAAGAGAAGAACAAAACTACAAACAAGATGGCATCCTGTAGGAAGAAACAAAGCATGAATTAATGAGAAATATTCATTAGCAATGAATTCATGGGCAATTTAATGAATGTGGTAATGATGGAGAGAGAGAGGGAGGGAGGGATGGAGAAAGAGAGAGACAGAGAGAGAGAGAGAGTTAGACAGAGACAGAGAGATTTAAAGTGGTAGCTGTGGAGAGCAGCCCTCAGGCTTTTCTTGAAGGTGTATAAAGCAGCTTGTTTTACCACATTTAATCAATAGTGTAGATTCGATGAAAAAGAACCACACAGTGTTTATGAAAAAAATAAGGCTATTTATCATACAACACAATTACTATCACATTGGTATATCTCCTAGCTGGAGATTTCAACAACACACGTAAGAATACTTCAAAGAAATCAGGTAGCACAAATATACACTGGTCTCCAAGGGAGACCAAACCATATACTAAACAAATGGAATGCGAACTGCAAGGAAGAATTATTCTTGGACCAAAGGACTCAGGGGAGTTGGGAGAACCAGGAACCACCCGAGGCAAGTACCCAGGAACCCCACGGAGGCTGTGTACAGAGTGGAAACACAGCTGCGTGCCCAATAGAAGTCAACGGAGAAGTTGCAGTTGCAGTTTAAAAGAAAAAGGACCCTTCCCAGAAAACCCAAAGAAACCCTTTGGAGTATGGAAGGTTGGAGAGCCACCCCACCCATGGATGCCCCAGAAACCAGGTTACCTGCACCAGGTAAGCCAGGTGCATAGGGGTGAAGTGATGTCAGAACCTCCCATAGACGACAATAGAAGACTTGAGAGAAAAGGCCTCTGGAGAAGTCGGTGAAGAAGTCCGGTGGAATCTAAGGGTGGATTCTTGCAGAGGTGAACCTGCAAGCAGAGGGGACAGAGTCTATGCCACTCGGAGGTGAACAGGAGGCACGGAAGCGCAATGCCACCCTTGGTAGGGAGTTCAGGAGAGTTGATGGGTTCCTTGTTGCTGCAGCTGTGGGGACCAGGTGATGCTGAGGAAGACCAGGAGCCATACACGAACTGTCCCACATCGGATGTCGGTGTCTAGGTGGTCGGTGTCTGGCGGGAGCACCAACAAGCCTTGGTAGTCGCAACTGGCGTGGAAGATGACAAGATGGAATTGTTGGGACCAGCAAGGTCCAAGGGACTCACCAAGTACAGGAGAGTCAGAGCAGGCCCTGAGCAAGCAGGAGAGTCCACCAAAGTGGGAGAAGACCCTCAAGAGGAACCCCAGGCCGAATGCACAGGAGTCGCAAGAGGACTTCAGGCATCTCGCCAAAGATGGAGGCTCACGGTGCAAGGGATGCAGTGAGGACACTGGTCTTCAAGGGATGAAAGGCTGGAGCTTCTTGTAGTCTGAAGACCATTGGAGTGCAGAGTTAACAAGCCTTGGCAACGGCAAGTCGACGCAGTGCACAGGGGTTTGGTCCCAGAGGCTCTGACGAGGAATACTGTCCTCCAACTTGCAGGGAAGACGGGTCAGGCCTCTGGAGAGCCACAGAACCACCACCTGTGTTGCTGGACCTTGGGAAGTCCGTAGGACGATAGGAGCAGCAGACTGGTCAGCTTTATTATGGTGCCTGCAGATGCAGGGGAGTGACTCCTTCACTCCAAGGAAGAGTTCTTTAGATGTCCTTGATGCCCACAGGTCTTTTGGAGAACCTGAGTGAAGCACAGATACAGACGAGGTGCAATACTTGCAAAACAGCGAGAGCAGGAGCAGCAGGAGTCTTCCTTGATGCAGTCTCAGTTCCGAACAAAGTCCAAGTGTACAGACGGTCGAAGAGTATCTTGATTTCAGAGGTGAGTCTTGTTCCATGATGAATCTGAGGACCCATCTATGGGGGAGCCCTTAAATACCCAAAGAAAGGGTTGGAATGACTCGGGAGCCCTCCCAGAGGAGGGGCTGGACAAAGGGGAGGATACTGCCCTGCCCTTTGTTCAGTTTTGCGCCAGAGCGGAAACCAAGGGTTCCTGAACTGGTGAAAACCGGTGTATGCAAGGAGGACACCAAATGTACCCTTCAATGCAGTCTGGCGGTGCTGGAAAGCGCCCCCACCCCAGCCCATTACACAAAGTCCTGTCTGGAAGGTAGTCACACCTCCCTGTGACAGGAAACCTTTTGTTCTACCTTTCCCTGCTCAAGTTCCGCTCAGCAGCAGGAGGGCAAAACCGTGTCTGTGGTCGGCAGCAGCACTAGCTTGCTCGCAGACCCTGAAAGTCTGTAACTGGGTGTTCAGGACTGCTCCCCTAAGGTGTCCCCAGTACATTGGATCATACCTCCATTACCGGAATCGGTGTTGGGGTATGATTCCAACATGTTTGATACCAAACATGACCAGGTTCAGCACAGCCATTATATAGTTAGACATTTTGTAATGACTGATGTCCACTATATGTCTTAAAATGGCTGACCGCACTTACAAATCCTGGAGAATCGACTCCGGGGTTTGTAGGAGTGTCCTGCTTATGCAGGGGCACCCTCACACTTATAATCAAGCACCCTGTTGTCAGGGCTGAAGGGCCTACCATAGGGGTGACTTATAGGTTTTAAGTGTAGTGGCCTCAGATATAAGAAAACTTATATCTGTTGTGAGAAGTGCAAGCACCACCTCACACAGGCTACAATGGCAGGCCTGTAGTCTGAGTTTAAGTGGATTCCCATTGGTGGCACAATACATGCTGCAGCCCAAGGGAGACCCCTTGGGTACCTATGCCCTGGGTACTTTAGTACCACATACTAGGGACGTATTAGGGTGCACCAGTAGGCAATTGTGGAGTTACAAAAGTATTTACTGTGGTCACTCAGGACAAGGAAGAGGCTCAGGCCGAGGGATCAATATGGACAGCGGTCTTTTAATTAGTGGGAAGTGCCACCGTCTTCGCTGTCCGTACACAGTTTTATTTTTTTTAAAAGAACAAATCAAATAAGGCAGGAAAAGGAACGGGGCAGGGGCGGGTAACAGAAATGTCCACAGTCTCTTTGGGTTGTTTTCCGTCTGGTCTCTGCACAGTACAGGGCTTGCTTTTGAGTCCAGGTCCCAGCGGGCAGAAGGGTTTTCCCTCAAAGCAAGAAAATATAACACCAATGTAAGGATGATGAAAACATAAGGCTCTAGACATACCGTCACCTAGGCACTCCGGTGATTGTGCTCCCGTGCTCTGTGATCTAATAGTAGAGTGAGTGGGTGTTACACTTGCTCTCCCCACCACCTCCCTATGGAAAAGTAATGAAAGAAAAGGCACTTGCCTGGGGCCACATCCCTCCGTGGTCATGGTAGAGGAATTCACAGCATCCTCCTTCACTTCGGGACGGCTGGGCTGGATAGCGGTGCCTCTGAGCAGTCTCTCCCCGGTCGCCCCGGTGTTGGATGTGATGTCTTCTGGCTCCATCCATGGCTTCCCAACGCTTCTCTTGCTGGCCGACTCCTCCGCTGGGTCTTCAACAGCGCTGTTCCCCGACGTGTCCTCCTCTTCACTGGTCTCTCCTTCGTGCTCTGTGTCTTCCTCTCTCTCCGCTCCTCGCTCCCGGAGCGTTTTTATGGTCGATGCGGTCACGTGCTCCCGGACCGCTGGGCTGACACCCTCGCCTTTTTCCAGGTACTTCGCGGCGGTCATCTTGAAAATCCAGCTCAGACAGGACGCAGGATTACACTTACCAAAGCCATTTTGGGAAAGAGAGCACAGATGCTGGGGTCCTGGTTAGTAGGATCCCAGCAAACTACAGTCAAAACCTACTGACACCTGGCAAAAACTGATGAAAAAGTGGGGGTAACCATGGAAGCAGATCCTACTTTCCTACAGTCTGTCACATCAAATCTCCTGTGTCTACATAGCCAGTGAACCACTTTATTTCGCAACTGGAGCCAGGATTCTGTTTGATTCTGTCATAAAGAGGGTACGACAGCTAATACCACCACATAAGGGCTAGAGGCAGGTGGCAAGCTCATAACCGTCTGATTCTGTTGATTAGTTTCTTCTGTGGGTATGCTAGCCTTGGCCACGGAGGTTGAATCAACGTGAGATTCGTTTGTGATGCCCACTGTAGTAATATTAATCCCACAATTCTGTGTCATAATCAGCATTATGTTTACTTGTCAAATGAATGTACTAATAATGCATTTGTTGCTTTCAGATTTTCTCAGGAGTGCTGATAAATCTCCAAACCATTCAGTTCTGGCTGGCATGGCTCAAGTACCTCAGCATTCATCGATATGGCCTAAATGTATGTATGAGACATATGTACTTGTGTAAACAAGGTTAGACTACTGTTGTTCTTTAAATGTTTTGCTTCACCTTTTACTAAAAAAAAGTTCAATATCAATTAAAAATACTTTGGAATAGTTTAGACTAGTAAATTTTCTCCAATCCAGTGGGGAAGTTATCTTGTTTTCAAGCTCTAACATAAAAATAAAAGTCCATATACGAAGTTAGTTAGATGTGTCAAAGTCAGCATTGGGGCGAACTAATATACTGCCTAATGATGAACCCCAGGATTCTTAAGGCCCCACCTTTATTAGAACATTCATTGTAAATGAGAGTTGCATATTTCAATAAAGGCTATTCGGACAGCCACTATGCAACCACAAAAACTCTGTAACTGCTGGGATGTCCTTCCTACAATCCACCGGTAATACAGTAGTCCGTATTCAGTTTCCAATAAGGGGACTACTTTACAGGTAGTCCAATAAGGGGACTACTTTACAGGGCAGCATGTTGTACTTTACAACATGCTCTGAAACTCTATATTAATGCAAATTGCCACTTCAATCTTCTAGACCGCAAGAGGGACTAAATGAGGCTGACATGGAACCCAACATTCCAGTGTGATACTTTGCAAAAATAAGACCAATACACACTGGCATTATTGTAAATTCCCATATACATATATATTCATCATATTCAGTTCTTTAGGAGCACCTAAACAGTGGGAACAGAAGAAAGGTTATCTTTACATAAAATCTATTACTTCTAGTTGTCCGTTCTCTCCTTTTTTCAACCATGAAACGCATTGTCACCTAGTAGCTGGGGTGAAAATGCCTTCTTGCACTGGGGGACCTCCCTTTCTCAGTGTGGTCGTGCAACCAGGCCAACTCCCTTATGCAGCCTGTTGGTTTAATAATGTCTGCCTGACAGAAGAAGGACTGGTGCGGTGGGGATTCTGGGAAAAGAACAGAGTAAAGATCCGGTTGACAGCCTTAAGAAAGTTACCAGCCCTGCCTCTGGGCTACAGGGCATCCAAATAGTTAGGATTAGGAGAGAGTAAGGGAAAGGATTGGGAATAGCACTAGTATTTCCAGAAAAGACAATGGTAGAAAAGAACTAGAATATTTAAATACACACTGACTTGAAAAGGCCCTGTATAATAAAGTTTTCAACATTGATTTGTGAAAATAATTATATACATTTCATAAAGACTTTTATGTAAGTTACCACAGAGGCGTTTTAAGGCATGGGCAAAGTGGGTGGGGGCCCAGGGCCCCAGTCTTTAAGGTCCCCCCCTAATAGAGCCAGCTCTGTTCTGCAAGGAGTCTTGCCCCGATGACCTTGCATAATTATTAAACAGATTGTATCAAATAGTGTTTCCCTTTTAATTTATTTTGAATGTGGGTGATGTGTGAGTCTATTACAGACATTTTTAGTAAGAGACATGTTGCGTTTATGTTTCATTCTTTTAGATCAAAACAGGACCTCACGTATTCACATAGATTATTTGCAGTAATATTAGTGAACTGCTCCTGTGTTACAATATTGAAAACGCACCTCCCTGTCCCTAGATATTAAATGTAAACACATTTAGAATTTGGACGAGTGTGCCTGTGCACTATCGGTGACCTGGTCAAAGAAGACATGAACGAGCTGAAACTGGATGATAAACTCAAAACGGTTCCGAACAGGGGCCCCCGTAATACGTTTGGCCCAGCAGTGGCGTAACACAGGCCCCCGCAGCCCCCGCGGTGCGGGGGTGGGGCTGGAGGTGCAGGGGGCCCCCTCAGCACGGTAATCTGGCCTGACAGCTCCATATTAAATACGGAGCAGGGCTGCCCCTCCATGTGGCAAGGCCCCCAAAATCCTTAAAATGTCCCTGAGTTAGCGCAAAAGAGGGAGTTTGATTGTTCCACATTCAACTTCTCCGCCACATTATACCTGCCAGATTTATTATCATGGAACCAAAGAAGATAAGGTATTTCCCAACGCTCCACCTGCAACAAATGCAAAAACAGAAAAAATGTTTTGGGCGTAGCTAATATTTATTTTTCTTTAATCCAAAATAATGTACAGATTCGTTTTACAAAGTCGCTGAACTTATGAAAAATAATGCGGAACGGGCAGTCCCTGAACATTAGTGAGCTGTGCTCAAGCAGGCAATCCCCTATCCTTCACCCAGTGACGGAGAAACACACCTGATGCATGGTGCAGTGTTACTGTGTCAGGATACCGCAGGTCTTGTTTAGGCTTCTGGGCACTAGCTTGTGCTACTGAGGCTTAATAATTAACATGACCACTTTCTGAAAGCAAGACCCAGATTTGTTTTGGCAATAATTAAAAGTGTTCTAAAGTGAGCCTACCTCATATATCATTTCCCTTTTCATCCGCATTCATTAGCAATTTAGCAGCAAAATCAATATCCAAACCAGTCATTGTTAAATGCATACATTTACAATGATTGCATACAGGAAATTCATAAAAGATGGGCATTCCAGTACTATGTGCAACCTTAATTCAATGTTTCAGTGTACTCGGCAGGGTGTGTCCCCTAAATGTCGAAGCCACAATATTGATGGGTCAGAATACCGAGGTCAGAATATCAAAAATAAAATATTGACAGGTAAGTATCTATCAATCAATAAACTTTATTCGGTTTCAGCATATAAAACCATAAAAGTTATCAATACATAAAAGAATTCATAAAATAGTAACACATTTCATCATACAATTAACTAGATTCCAAAAGGGTCTATAATAATTCAAAGCCAGAGGTACAAAGTTAAATACATAATCCCTTGACCCTCGAATAAAAAGTAGAACATTTAAAAGGATGGGTCCCAAGGCCTTGTCTAATGTATATATATCGTCAGAGTAAAAGTAAACCCTAACCAATACTACCATTTAATCAAGGCAGGCCCTAGCCTTCACTGCAGATTTCAGGAAACTAAGAAAAAAAAGAATACATTCTTCATGCAACAATTGTAAATAGATAAGAGCTCGGCGGGCCTGCTTAAAATTCAACCTCTTTAAAACAGAGAAAATAAAAGTTTTCCGGGTGACCTCATAAAATTTGCAAAATAATATGAAGTGTAGCAGATCCTGTGGAGACTCATCGTCGCAGCCACAGGGTGCTAACAACTGTCCTCTTCTACTCCCCCTTGGCATGGCCAACAAAAAATGAAAAAAGTCCAGGCGAAACCTGATCAATAAAAAGCGTTCATAAGTGCTAAAAGACCCCAGGAGATATGGCTCGGATGATAGTGTCATTTTCAACATTAAAAATTTACGGTAACTAGGTTTCCTCAATTCCAGCTCTTCCCTCTCTAGTTTCCTTAAACTGCTAAAAGACTCCCTTATCATCCCCAATTCCTTTTTAGTTACCGATTCGGGATTGATGTACAGTTCAGCCCTTCCTAATCTTTCAAAGCTGCTCTTAATATATCTGAGCCAAGGTATGTGAAGGGCATGGTCAAGGGTCATACACTCTTTCAATATCAATTGACTCAATGATGATCCTTCGCTCAGCCAAATTTTCATCCAGAAAGTTAGAGGGCGGAGGGCCAATATATCACTTAGGTAAGGCACCCCCAATTCTTCATGTACCACTATATTAGACGTCCCGCGAGGGACGCCTAATAAGCGCTTCAGGAATGCATTCTCAGCTACTTGTAGGTCGTCTATGGTAACATGCCCTTATATTTCGCTACTATAAAGAGACCGTTGCGACACTGTTGGCCTGGTAGATCTTTAAAAGCGCAGCGATCGGTCTCTTACCTAGTTTCGAAGCAAAATTAAAAATAGCCGCATTCACCCGCACCAGGTCTCCCCTCTTTCTCTGTTTTAGAGGGCCCCATTTCATCTGCTCGTCCATTATGACCCCCAGATACGAGAAAACATCGGTGCGGGGAACCTGAGCAGATCCTACCCTAAATTGAAAAGACTTTTTGGGGCGAAGACCCACCTGCATAACATATGATTTAGAGTCATTTATAGATAGGTCCCGATCCGACATAAAGGCGGAGAAAGCATCAAGCAGAGTTTGTAGCCCCCTGGCGGTCCTAGATATGAGAACCGCGTCATCCGCGTATAATAGTACTGGCAGACCTTGTCGACCTACCTGCGGACAATCTACCTCTGTCATCAATAGGGCTTTATCCAGATCATTAATGTATAGGTTAAACAAGAAGGGGGCTAGGATACACCCCTGATGTACTCCTCTCCTTATGTCGAAGTTACGCGAGACTCTTAAATCCTGCGAGAATCTAATATGGGCCTTAATTGCACGGTGAAGATCTTCTAAAAAGTAGACAATACTGCCATCTACCCCAGTATCTAACATGGACTGCCAAAGTTTGGCCCTATTCACGCGATCAAACGCGGAAGACAGATCCATGAATGCTAAATAGATAGTGCCAGGACAGGCGACCGTGTATTTATTAAGGATCATGGTTAGATTAAGGCACTGGGCCACGGTAGACCGCCCTGGGCGGAACCCGTACTGGACGTCTGATAGGATGGTGTGTTCTGCCGCCCAGCTGGTCAGCCTATCTAAGAGTACTCGACCCAACACTTTAACCACCAAGTCCAACAACAAAATCGTTCTATAGCAGTGTGTGCTATCTCAGTCACCTTTTTTAAAAACAGGCACTATAGTCGAGGTAGCCCAGGACTCAGGGCTTCCGGTTTTTACTGCAGCATTAATTACTGCAGCAAGGACCGGAGCCCAAAAAGATGGATCTGATTTAAAAAAGATCCGGCGGGATACTGTCGGGTCCTAGGGCTTTGTTACTTGTCAATCCGACAATACCCTCCTCGATCTCTTCTGTGCTAAAGACCAAATCAAAGATGTCTGCCTCACGGTCAGGCAGGCAGATTAGCTCAGGGGGGCTCTCAAACATGGTTTCGAAGTGAAGCACCCACTCCTCCTCTGTGATATGTGCAGCTACTGCACTTCCCTCCTCCTGATTTAGAAAAGGGCTGTTAATAATTCTCCAAAACCTAGAGCTATTCCTCAACGTACTAGCCTCGATTAACCCCCTCCAGGCTTCCTCCTTCAAGGCGGACTTACGTTTGGCCAGTTCTATTTTGTAATCTCTCCGACACAATCTGACCAGAATCTGGTTTCCTGGGCTCCTATTTAAAGCTTCCCGCAGTTTTCTTCCAGCCTGAGAGCAGGAGGAATCAAACCATCTAGGGGTCTGAATAACTATTCGTCGGGCCAGAATGCTTAAAAAAATCGCCTACTTTAAAAGAAATGGTTTTAAAAGCACTGATAACCTCCCCCGGGGGTGTAAACGGTGAGGTACACAAGGTTAACTCACTGGCACATGAACCTATTACTGACTCGTGAAGTGCATCTGGAACTATCTGGGTCCACTTTAGCCGTCTTTTACCGTCTGTTGGTCTCACTGTCCCACTCCGCCCAGCCCCTCCTTTGGGCAACAGTAGGGGTCCACGGAGATCAACACACAAAGGGTTGTGGTCACTATGGACGCTAGCTTGTATGGTGAATCCTGTACATAAAACTTGTAAAAATCGATGAAATTAATATAAAATCAATAAATGAGCCACCACCCCTCCCTTTAAAAGATGGGACAGTGGCCTTGCTAAAGGGGTCACACAAAGACATAAGAGACAGTAAATCAAATTCATGAAGGAGATCGTTCAGCATATCCCCCTGTAAAGAATGTTCAAAGTGAATTCCCCTCATCCGTGGGCAACCCAGATCGGCCAATCTTAAGACCCTGGGGTCTTCACATGGATGGATGTTAAAATCCCCAGCAATCATAAGGTTATGGAGAACAGCATCACAATGTTGCCTTATCAAAGATCCTAACATACTGATATTACACCCACCCCTGGAGCATGTTGCTGAATTATAAAAATTATTGAGACCCAATTTGTTCGACCCCTTACTTAGTACCAGAGACTGTATACATGAACTCAATGTTGGCAAGACCAATATCTTGCATTCTACTGCCAGAGAGATATCAATTGCAAGACCACCCTTTGGTCTGCCAACAGGAGAAGGGGAGGCTGGGACGAAAAAGGACTTATATCCTTCTAAAAATAAGCTACAATCCATCATCCATGTTTCCTGCAAACATATCACACTGAATTGTTTCACAAATGCGATCCACGACGGGTCAGAAAACATATTGGCTAATCCTGCGATGTTCCAGGATATAATGTTTTTATCACATTCACCCAAACACCCATAACTTTGCGCTAGAAAATCCCGCTGGTCACTAGATTTCTCTGAATCCATAAAAGAGGGTCCACTAAGTCAATCACAGTCGTCCATGGCAGCCAGGGAAGTGAAACGGCTTGACAACTCCAAAAAGGGCGGACCAGGATCTTGTCGACTTTGCGGCATTTGATTCAGGCGAGTTGATTTAGGGGGCAGATTTAAATGAGCATTCCTGATAGGAAAATTTAATGGCATCAATCCATTAAATGGGACACTGTTAACATTATTCATATAATTGCGCCCCGATAACTCTGGTTTATAAAAAAAAACAAGAGGTAAGGCCATTATGGACGACTTGAGACCAAAAGGAGCAGGGTGCAAATCTGTAATCAAATTTTTTTCCGCGATGTGGGGCCTATTAAAATTTATGATGACACATTCGCTCTTACAAGACTTAAAGGAGCTGCCGATCCAATTAACCCTTCGCACCATATTAATGTTTTTCTCCACCCTCATTCCTAGGGTGGTGTTACACAATAGCCAGTACAGGACTTTATTTTTTAGTTGAGAGAAGTCCTCCTTGGTACCCTGGGGGAGAGTTGGCACATTCCCCAATATCACGACATAGGGAGTTGATTCAGCTGGCAGATGAATAACAGGTAGGTTCTGCATAGAAGCCTCCCCTCCCCCCTGTGATTGCCCCCTAGGTAAATAGCTCTCCAAGGCAGTTGGATCCCGCGTGGCCTGCCTATCCATATGTCCATGGGTTACACCCGGAGTTGACACTGGGTGTCTAGCGGGTACCTGACTCCCTGATTGCTGGGGTTGGTCCCCAATGTTTGAATGCGGGGCTGTCAGGATGGGGCAATCCCCGATTAGGGGGGCCATTGATGGTCCTGATTCTGAGTTAACGGCTACCCCTCCTGTTGGTACACAGCGTTTGAGGTCAGATAGACCCTTTTCGATCGAGGTCAAATGTTGGATTAACAGACCCAGTTTGGAGTCCAACAAAGTCTTCATAGAGTCTTGAAAAGATTCCAATATGCCCACCAAGTCTGCCTTGGTCAGTGCTTGAGCAGTCAGTGGCTCTTGGGGTGTCAGGTTAGGTCTTGATCTTTTCGCCTTACCCCCCGTTGTTTGGGTTTTTCTTTTTGTGCCTGTCCCTAGGCTGACAGGCTCAACCACTGTTGATCTCCCTCGCGTAGTAAAACCGGCAGCTTTTAAATTAACCGGATGCTCGCTGGAGGTGACTGCTGCATGCCCTTGGCTTAAAGGTGCTTTATCAACCCTCTGATTGTTGATCATAATGGCAGGAGAAAGGGGTAACTGTTGGGCTATTGGTTGACGATTTAACCCAATCAGATCATGCGCATCCTCTTGTAGCCCAGGGTTATTTAAAGAATCATCAGCGCTGGCCAAAGACAATTGTGTATCTGCGAGCATAAGGGATGGAGCGATAACAGGGGACCTAGAAAGGCGTCGGTTCACCAGCTCAATCTCCTTGTCCAGCACTGCTGCGGCTCGCTGCAGAAACGAGTCCATGGTTACCACCGGGGCTGTAATACTTGCCGGGACCCTCCCAGGGGCTAAGGTCACCTTGCCCTTCCCCATGTTGTGCCCAGATCAGTGTGCTAAAATAACAGGTCTCTGGTCCCAACAAGCAGGCGACATTTATAACTGATTGCCTCCTTATACTGAGGAACGTAACCCAGATGTTCAAAATGCAGGGTCCGTCAGCTTGCAAACGCCCTATAACCACCATACACAATGCCAATGTCAATAAGTTTGAAATAAGGCAAACTGCCTTCCTATCTGCTCCTCTGCCTCAGTCACTGTAGGTGGGACTGTAGGAATCTCGATTTTAAGATATCATGGCACCAAGTCGTTATCATAGATGAAATGAAAGGCGATCATCCAAATTCAAGGACAGCCAAGAGGGTAGGGCCAGCCCAGCCTCCTACGGTCTCGGACAGGCGCAGACGGGCCCGCCCTTGGCCCACGTGCGTCCCACGCTACGGGAGCTCCGGCCTGGATTTAAGCGCCTCCTGGCACGTTGAATGTACGTTGGCGGCGTGCACGCCGCGTAGCAGCCTGGGGATTGTGGTCCCTGCTCCCCCCCTTCACACTGGCGTGTAGAAAGGCAAAGCAGCAGAAAGTACGGGCTCCCGCGCTGCGAGAGCCCCAGCCTGGAATTAAGTGCCTCCTGGCACGTAGAATGTACGTTGGCGGCGTGCGCGCCGCGTAGCAGCATGGGGATTGTGGTCCCTGCTCCCCCCGGTCACACTGGCGAGCAGAAAGGCAAAGCAGCAGAAAGTACGGGCTCCCTTGACAGGTAAGTAATTCTAGATTTTCATATATGCCAACCCTCCCAATTCAGGAGGGAAACTACCGATTTCAAGGCTAGTCTCCCGCCTCCAGATAGTTGCATGCAAAAATCTGATTCCTCGACAGACTACAAATGGCGGGGGCTGGTCTTGTGTGACTCGGATTATGTACTGACAGTAATGTGCTCTTGCTTGCAAGTGCACATTTTTGTCACACTTTCTCTGCCTCCTATAGCGATTTCTCTGTGCTCCTGACAGGTTTGGAAAAAACGTTTATTTTAATTTCTGATATCCGATCCTGCAGCAGCACACTTGCAAGTTCCATACATGCCGATAGACCCGATGCAGGCCGCAATAGAAGTCAATGGTAGAAATACATTCTCCCGATTCTTTTTTTAAAAATCTCCCACTTTCCTCTTCCAAAATGTTGGCATGTATGGATTTTCTATTCCTAACTCCACATAAATGTACCTATGCGGTACATATATCTTCAAGGTATGTGGAGTTAAGAATGGTAAGTCTATGATTCCGTATATGACCTTACCTTTCGATAATGTGTACCTCAATATTCTGTCTGCAATATTCTTGCACCACCATATGGTTGGTGTAAATATTCAGTAGTACAAACATAAGGCAGCTTGTGCCTTTGTTGGGAAATGACAAGGTACAACAGTGGAAATCAATCAGTTGTGAAGGACATTAGACCATTGCAAATAAAGAGAAGTTGTGGGGGGTTATTTACATTTGGGGAGATGACCTGCCGGGCAGCCACAATGACAAAGGAAAGGCCTCTGCCACAATGCCTGGTGGTGATTTTTGTGCTGTGTAGGGAGCTGTTACAGCACTGATGGTTTGCCAAGCGGGCACCATGTTTAGAGCCCCTGCTTGGCAAACTTTTCTGTGTTGAGAAAACCACCTCCCAAAGTGGGAGTTTGTTTCCTCTATACAAAAAAATAAATGATGCTGATGAGCAGGGAATTTTCTACATTTTTTCTTCCCTTGCCTGCCATGCTTCACATTGGAAATGAGTAACATTTGTCCTGTCCTAAAAAGGCAGTACAGTCATCAATGTGACCTGGCGGCCCTTCGGTGGATGAGCTGCCAGGTCAGAGATTTACACTGGTGAAGCCAGTGAATCCTCTATTGTTGTAAACCTGGTGCTTCCCTGACTTGAAATGTGATGGAACAGCGAGCTTGATGTGATGCGAGGACGGACAATTTACTGAGGTCCTTCCATTCCACCAGACTCTAAATCAGGTCCTTAGTCTCAAATATGCAAAATTAAACAAACACTGGCACATCCAATGAGTATAGCTTTATATTGGGAAATAAGTCTTCTGTTTCACCAATGAAACATGTAAACAGTGCAAAGAATTATGATATGATATAGACATTTAATATAGCACAAAAATCACTCCCGAAAGAATATCTCGGCGCTGCACTGCTAAGAAAGGAGAAACTTCCTAAAACAGGCAGGTCTTCAAACCCTTCTTGAAGGAGATAATGTCTGAGCAGAAGAGGAGACTGGGGAGAGTTTGTTCCAATGATAAGGGGCAGCGTAGGAAAAAGATCTACCCCCCTGATTTGAGGTCCGAAGGCAAGGGATATTCAAAACAGCCTTATCCGAAGACCTAAGGCATCTTGCGGGTCGATATGGTTTTAAATGCATGGACAAGTAGGTGGGGCGGGATTTGTGAAGTGCCTTATGTGTCAGACAGCAGAGTTTAAAAATGACCAGTTTTCTGATAGGCAGCCAATGGAGTTTCCGAAGAATAGGGGAAGAGGGGGAACAAGAAGGAAGATTACAAATGAGTCTAGCGGCAGTGTTCTGTACCACCTGCAACTTGGTCAGCAAGGAGTCATTTAGTGATGTTAACAGAGCATTCCCATAGTCCAGACGACTGATTATGAGAGCTTAGAGAAGAGTTTTTCTAGCACTGTCCGGGAGCCAAGGGAGAGCCTTTTTTAGAAGCTTCATAGTGGCGAACCAGGCGTTTATTTGGTCCTTCATGGAAAGAGACCGATCAAGCTTCACGCCGAGATTTTTTACAGACTGCTTAGGTGAAAGGGCTGAGCCCAGTTCAGGCGGCCACCAGTCAACCTACCAGAGCTCAGACTCTTTCCCAAAAAGCATAATCTCAGTCATGTTGCTGTTTAGTTGGAGATAGTTGCTAGACATCCAAGCAGCGACTTCCCTCATTCAATTAGCAAACTTGCTTTTCACTTTGTCTGGGCCAAAGAAAATGAGAAGTTGGGTGTCGTCAGCATACGATCCGGGCAAGTGGCGCCACGTAGATATTTAAGAGGGTAGGACTTAGACACGAGCCCTGGGGCACTGCCTTGTGCAAGTACATAAGACATGACTTGGAAGGGTCCAGGCAGACCTTTTGTGTTCGATTGGTAAGGAAGTTGCAGAGCCAATGCAGGGCTCTGCCATGTAGCCCAGCCTCGTGAAGCCTGCGAATTAAGATTGAATGGGAGACTGTGTCGAACGCTGCCGACAAAGCCAGCAGCACCAGCATAATAGGGGTACCTGTGTCAAGAGAGATCCTGATATTATCAACCACGGCCAGCAAAACGCTCTCTGTGCTACTAAGCCAGTGGAGCCTCTACTGTTGTCAACCTGGTGCTTCCCTGACTCAAAACCGAGTGATGAACAGCGAGCTTGATGTGATGCGGGGATGGACAATTTACTGAGATCTGAAAAAATGAGTAACCAGCAACTCAGAAAAATATTTAATTAGTCATGTTATGCATAAGAAAAATACCACTCATAGTAAGCGTCATCAGAAAAGTTGTTCTGTTAGCATCAAAGACTCCAGTCTCCTAAGTGCTTTTTAGAGAACATGGAGATCTCTAAAACGATTCTTGTATAAACATTGCACATTTATAAAATGTATTTCAAGAAGCAACAAGCGGAGTGTGGCCATCTTAGTCAAAATAATCCTGCATGACATAGATAGTACTGGCCAATTTAAGTGTAAAACATTAAAAAGTGACGGGAAAGAGCAACTGATGCATGAATCATTTTGCTGAAACAGATCTGCAGACATATTGAGAACATAGAGACATATTTGGGTATGATGGTCTTTTCCTTGGAATACAACAATTAACGTACATAGTACACAAGTACAAAGCATGGGACAGAACATACGACTTTCTGCTTTGTAGATGACCAACTGAATTTATCCCTCTTAACAGTTGCACAAAATATTTAATGGCCTTATGAGGTATATTTGAGTCACATCTAGAGTAGCAACAACACCAGAATCCACATTTATTTGGTGGAGTTCTACAAAATACTAGAGTCAATAAAGGCATTTTAGAGTTTGTAAAGTACTACTGCTGTTGCATTCTTACATTGCTTTGTGAGTAGACCCCAAAACACCTAACATGGAAATATTCATGGACTATTTATATAACAACTAGTGCAGGCAGTAAGAACAGTGGCCTCTTAGAACTTTTACTAATATGGGGTTAAATGTTTCAGGCGATTCACAAAGGCAAATAAGAGTAAGGAAAAAAGTACTCCATTAGTGCTAAGTCCCATACTCATAAAAAAATTTGAGAAATCGTTCCACCATATTTTAAAAGATTAAGTTATGCATTCGAAGGATTTCAAACGTTTTTTACACACGTTCCTTTCCTTGTTTAAATGAGTAACAAATTGAGTGAGCTCGGGGTTTATAAAGCATCCTCGTATAAAATATAACCAATTAACTATATGTTTTGTGTGGTATTAAGGCTTTACAGATTAATGAATTTGTGGGTCTGAAGTTCTGCTCCAACATTACTAGAAAAGACGAAGAAATATGTGCGAGGGAAGCGGTGCCAGTACTGTGAGTATTCTTTTTGAAGAGTTAGAGCAGTGATGGTTGTAGAGTTTAATTGGCAGCTTTTAATATCTAATGTGACTATATAATGTACTTAAAATATTTATATGTTTTCAGGTGTCTGTATCTCTTTCTTTGAGACGTTTATTCGTTGAGTTTTCATAAGTTTAGTCGTCATGGGTCACACTGTACATTTTATATTCCATCATACATAAAGAAAATGAAACAAACATTTATTTACAAAAAAAACACTTCCATCTCTCTGGGAAATTTTGTACCTCGTGTTTTTGACTGCCTCCGGTCCTCTCTTGCTCAAATATTCGATATGTTAAAGATAACAAACACCTACTGTGTAATATACAATTGCATTTATTTGGATTACTTGCTGCAGGCGACATGACCAAGGAGAGTGTTTATGGTCGTAAGGGAGGGGGGCGGTCATACCTCATCTCGTAAGAGATATAAGTGAGTTGTGGGTATGTGGGGAGCATAGAGGTGGGAGTAGATATTCACACAAGATGGAGGGCTGTGATTGTAAACAAAGTGGTAGAACGAAGGGAGAAGATAAGGGGGCAAGAGTCTAGGGGAAGCACTACGGGGCATATTTACAAGGATTTAATGCGGCTGTAGCGTCATTTTTGTTATGCTATGGCGGCTATTTTTCTCGCCATATTTACAAAGTGTAGCAAAGCCCCTTTAGGGACATTTTCACACTGCAACAGTTTTTTACAGCACCAGTTCCGTTAGCGTGACTTACAGAAAATGACATGCAAGGTAGGCGTTCCCACTGTAAAACACCCGCAAAACACACAACGCAGTATGTACAAGGATTTCCTTATACGTTGCTAAAAATGAAAAACTGACACTAAGTCCAATAGCAGCAGTTTTTTACTGCTAGGAATTACCTGGTCTTAAAAATGACGCTAACACACTTGTATAAAAGTAGAACACTCCCAAAACATCCTTGGCAAGCTTAACTACGCCATGTATCTTCTGCTATTGCAGCTAGGAGCAACAAAGAGACCACCCCCACCCCCAGCGCCACCACAGAGGCAACGCCAGAGAAGGGAGCGGATATACTGTCAGAGGATCGCCCTCATTCACCTCAGGCAAGAGGAGGTCATAGCCCATTACAGGCTTAAGAGGGGGTCCATTGTCCACCACCTGAACCAGATAGCACCATGGCTGCAGCCCACATCCCAGCACTACACTAACATCCCTCTGTAGACCGAGCTACTTGCTGTCCTCCACATGCTGGCATCAGGAACTTTTCAACCCACCACTGCCAGAGTGGCATGAGTATCACAGGCATCCTTTTCCAGGTACCTCCCCACTGTCCTGGATGCCATTATAAGCTTCACGGGACAGTATCTCCACTTTCCCAACACTGTGCAAGAACAACTGGACAACAAGCAAGTTTCTTATGCCATTGCTGCCTTCCCGCATGTGTTGGGGGCAATGGACTGCGCCCATGTTCAACTTGTGCCTCCTGCAAAAACTGCACACATATACCGCAACAGGAGGCACACCTACTCCCTGAATGTGCAGGCAATTGTGGACCATCTGGGACTCTCCATCAATGTACTAGCAAAGTACTCTGGCAGTGTACACGATTTATACATCTTCCAACAATCTGCCATCAACCAGCGTTTCCAGAATGGGACCTATGGGAATGGCCTGCTTGTTGGTAAGTACAACTCTAAAACACGACTGACCACAAGACACTCAATCATGTAGGAAAACAATGTCAAATTGGTCATGTTTTGAATTCTACTATGCATTGTTGCTGTGGCACCATTTATCTCCAAACATATAAGGCTAAAGTAAAACATATAGTTAATACGTCGCACATGTTGACACTCACTAAGTCAGTATGGCCCACATAAACCAGTCTAATGGGATTAGGCAATGTCATCTATCATGATGCTATGGTGGAGCACATGCTCATTTCATGTCTACCTGGTAATGTGAAAGTTGTCTGCAAGGCCTAATAGGTATGAAGTAAGGCAGGCCACTACAAAGGTCATTACACAGTTTGCAATAGTCAATATTGTATATCATGGACAATGTGCTACCCCTTCCCAGTCAAGAATAGTGTAGGGCACAACATGATTACACACATCCAATGTACAGGGACCATGTGATAGTGTGCAAGTGGTGTGCCACCCTACGGAATTACAAAAGAGGATACATAAGCGTGGGGCTCATTTTCATCTACACTATGATTAGGACCAGTAATCTGTAGTGCACATTGTAAGAGGGAGAACCACAGATTTCATGACAATGTTTTTGGAATCTGTAATACATAACCTAACGTTATGTCCAGACAACAAGGTGACACATATGCACAATGGTGCAATGGTGGCTGCTCGTTTTTCCAAAAACACCATATTGTCATTAATTGTACATACAATAACATGGATGTTGTGTATGTCAAAGAAAAGCACATACCACCACTTCACTTTGGATGCAGGTTAGATCAGCCTTTTCCACAATCATCGTTGTACAGTGGCAGAAAAATAACTTGTGGACCCATGTGCACATCCAAATCTTTTCTAAAACACTCATGTAACAATACATCGTTATGATCAGGTACAAATAGACATTGGGAAAGCAAGGCATTCCCTGTGTGAACTCTGTGTCCCACAAGTCATTCCCATTGCCAAGAGGAGAGATGACATAACACACTTCTGTTAGATTGCAAAACATGGACATACAGTAGTACTGCAATAGTTACTCTCAACAATGCAGCATTACATCACAAATCAAAGACACACATCACATCCAATGTGCACAACATGTAAAGAATTGCAGTGACTGAATCACCACAGCTCTCATCCAACAGCTCAGACTGTGCAGTAAGGTACCCCCTCATACACACACCACATCCCATATGATAGCTAACAACAACGTTTCCAAGGGCATATCGTGAGTGTCAGAGGAAATCTACAATGCTATTGCCAGCCCAGACACACAATGAATAGATCCCAATTACTGTCAAAGCTATGGCCTTCACTGCCCCAAAGGTGTCTTGGTTGGCAGCGTACACAGTCTACTTGTCCAAAGGTTCTGTTCAACCTCACAACACATCTACTGTCAGGGAACAGCTCCGGTCTCAGGCCCCACCATGTCTCATTTCTACCCACCCACTAGGCTCCTTGGTTGCCATGTTTATTATCCTTTATAGGGTTTTAAATACTGCTTCTACATTCGCTACTGCAGGATTCTATTGGTTGTAGCAATGCTTGTTTGATCCAACCTGTAAATGCCAATGCTTGTTTAATTGTAGCAATGCTTGTTGCACTGCCTTCATTATGACATGTGATAGCCAACCGTCATATTGGCGGGTGTGGCAAGCCTTGCGCAACTGCACGTGGGGGGCATGGTTTGCCTCATGTGGAGGGGCGTGGTTTGTCATGTGATAGCCAACTGTCATATTTGTGGGTGTGGCAAGCCTTGTGCAACTGCATGTGGAGGGGCGTAGTTTGCCTCAAGTGGAGGGGCGTGGTTTGCCTCATGTTTACAAGCACCTGTCCTGTTGGTTATAAAAGGGCAAGCCCTGCACATGCCAGGGCTTGGCTTATTTCCTTGATTCCAGCACGCTGCTGTCTTAGGATCTCTCTGGTTTTCAAGTGCCAACGCCCGATAAGAGGTCTTCGCTAAGGCTTTCAAGAGGATTCCTCGCGCATCGGGCAAGCTAAGTGCTGCACATTTCTTCCGCTTGTCTTTTCATCTTATCAGTGACTTCTTGACCTCTTGCTTGGCTACTTCTTTCACGCTCGGTGTAGAACATTAACCAGTGACTCTGAAGTGGCAACATTGCTTTTGAAGGCGATTTTTTTGGTTTCTGTGTAACGCCCAAATACGAGACTTTTGGGAACAAGAAACAAAGACTTTTAGTGCGCTTATCGCCCTTTAGGAATTAACGAACAGTGTTTGTACTCAGTATTTCTTATTGTTAGTATTGTGGCATATTGTGCTGTACGTTCCTGTGACAAGTTCAGAAATTGGAATCTCTAGTGCACGTTATGAATGGTGATATTTGTTCTTGAAACACGAGTGCACGTTATGAATGGTGACATAAGCTTTAGTTCTGTTATTGCTCAGTTCTGCCTTACTTTGTTTTTTCCTTAGAATCTTTTATTTTGATATACTTACTCCTGTTGGAACAATAGACTATACTTTTAAAACAAAGCAGAATACTATAAAGAGAAATCATATTATATTCCCATCTACCACCCCTTTGGATTGAGATATTAAGAGGCTGCAAGTGGTCCTTGCATTAGGCGAATACACGTTTATTATATGACATTGCTATATCTAAACTTGTGAGTGTGTATGTGTGCGAAGAAGTGAAACTGTACTCATCCTCACTATTTTTACCGTCAGAGTATTACACAACAAACGCTGTAGATTCCTCAGAATCCCAAGACGTGGTGCCTGGCTGGACCAGGCTGAGTAAAGAAGCAGTGTTTTTCTCTTCTCTTCTTTCTCATCTAGTTCCCCTTCCCTTTTGGAAGATCTGCCAGTGTGACAGCGTTCTAGTCGCAGCACTGAGAGGTGTTCCAAGAGGTATTGGGAGCATTTGTCATTCATTGCTCCTGCAGACATCCTGAGATTTCAGGTGAGTGCTCACGGCACATCCTTACATCTACTAACTTCTGTATAGTGTCCCCACAGTAGACACTGTGCACCACTGTGTGTAGATAAACATCTCAGAGGTTAACATACATCCACTTTCATGTCCTTTCCTGACATATAGAAACATGTACATGCATTAAAAAAATTGCAACACAAATGTGTGCCAGAAGAAAGAAACTCCTACAGCTACTGCCATGTGTCATGTGATTGTAAGGATGAGGATTCACAATTTGGAATGGTACCCATATATCCATACAAGCAAAGCTTGTTAAACAATTGCCTAAGAAATCTTCAAGTGCATGTTGTCATTGGTGACTAATCAAATCCTACAAGGCATTGGCATTTAGCTGAATCTCAAGAAATGGAGGTATCACAGGGAACAACGCAAATGGCTGTGTAGTAAGTGCAAGCTATTACCAATTGACACTTGTATGTATTTGATGCTGTTTCATGGCATGTACATGATCGTGTGCAAGGTGAATGTAGAAAGCTGGACACTGGACACAATGGAGACTAATGTACTTCTCACCCACATCATGAATGCAGACTAATGTAACACTTTTTTCCTTTTTTTCAGCGGACCAAGTGTATCAATTGATGCTTTGGGTGATGACACCACTCAAGAATCCAGAAACCCAGGCACAGATGGCCCACAATGTAGCTCTTGGCCGCACCAGGTCAATTGCGGAAAAGACTTTTGGTGCCCTCAAATCCCGATTCCACTATCTGGATGTATCGGGGGGTTGATTGTTGTACTTCCCACCCCTGGTCTGCAAGATCATCCTTGTATGTTGCATCCTCCACAACATATGTGTACTGAAAAATGTACCTTTGCCGGAAGACAATGTCGATCCAGAAAATCCAGAGAATAGAGAGGAAGAAGAAGAGGAGCGGAGTCAACCTGCTAGTACATCAGGAGCAACACAGCGGAGGGATGCAATCATCTCAAATTTCTTTACAGACCGACATATTAATTAAATCATAACATCAAAATGTAGTATATCGAAAAATATGAGTATGTATATAAATAAACATTCACATAACTAACATTTCATTTTGTAAGCATTTTTATCATATTTGCGCATTACACTTCTGGCATACTGTTGTTGATCCACTCATGTCTGTCACACAGACCAATCATACAGCAGAGTATACTAGCTATAGCTTAACCTGGTACTAGAAAATTTGTAGTGCATGTCAACTACAAAATGCAGATGGGGCACAATTAGGAACTACTATTATCTTGGTGTGTTGTGCCCTATGCAGCACCAAGTCCATCATTGATTAGAGTTTAGGAGTCCAGATATCATGGATCCGGTGCTTAGATTTATCTGGGGGCAGACTGCTTTTCTCACTGCCAATGGTGTGTAAAATCATCTTGGTGTGCTGCATCTTACATAAAATATGTGTGCAGACAAATGTCTCGTGGTTACATGACAATGGTGACCAGGATCACCTGGAAAATGGGGAGGCTGAAGAAGAAAAGGATAATGTAGCAAGACCAAATGTTGCAGCAATACAGTTGAAGGACAACATCATTCACCAATTATTCACATAATGTCCGGTGTTGGAGGTGATACTTCCACTAAACCTCACACGTGTCACTGTAACTATAGGTTGTTAAATGTTTTGAAATGCAAACACTGTGTATGACTCATCTTTCCACACATTACTATGCTTAAATTGCCCTACAACACTCATCGCAAACACTGAACCATAGGTTATCCAAGTGATAACTGCGAAAGCAACAGCGTTCACTAATGTATACCTAGGCCAAATAGGATAACAATGCAATGATGAAAACGTGTGGATGTCCTATGGCCACCACTATGAATGTTCAATGGCACTCAAATGTGATAACAGGCGCTATCCTCATCACAGCACACTTACTGTGTGTTTCAATCCACAAAACAACTGATGCAAGTCTTATGAGTAGAGTGTGTCAGGGATCCCAACAAGCATGCCCAATACAAGCAAGGTGACATACAATCAATTACACCCTCAAAGTCAAATACAGTGTGGTTTCAAATTCCCAAAAGCAAATGGCACCACAATGAAGATCCATCACCTAGATCGAAAATGCAACATAACCAATTGAAACATTGATAGGTTAATGCAGTGGTTCCCAAACTTTTTTGACCTATGGCTCCCTTGACCTAATTGGCAGTTGGCCGTGGCTCCCCACCATTTTTTTACCAGTGGGGGATGTAAGCCCGACCTCTGGAGTACTTCCAGTTGTCTTCCTGAAATTAATTGGGATGCGATGAATGTATTATAATCATATTTGTAACAAAATAAAAATATGACAGTTGTTCAATAAGAACTCGTTAAGTGAGAAACGATACAATCACCTGTTGACTTTATTTCATTTTTCAAATTGTTGTCGAATATGTACTTTCTTAATTTGGAAACAGGGTAAAATCGGTAATAGAATCATCATTTTTTTCAAGGGAAGACTAGGAAATAGAGAGCACTAACTTTTTTGTTCAGCTGGCAACTCTGAATATTTCTGTGAGTACGCTTTTTGATTTTCCAATTGATGACAAGCAGAGGAAGTCATGTTTTGGAGCATTTTGTGATCATTAAAGGTTCCCTGGCAGGCCAAAACAGGTCAGGTCAAGTTACCACAAAGATGGGTTTATGCCAGTACGCCGGGTGATGCAGTGACAGTCGCATGCCATGTCACTGTGCACGGGCAGAGGCAGTCGCCTAGTAAAGTTAGTACAGTGGGATGGGGCAGTCAGTTGGATGGCAGACTGGGAGGGCTGGTGAACAGCAAGTAATATACTGTCAGTGGGGCCAGGTCAGCGAGCATTGGCAGAGCTAGTAGGCACACTCCAGGTAACAGGGGTGAGGCAGAGCAGGACAGTAATGTTGGGTGCAGAACAAGATGAATGGCAGAAGACAGGGCTGCGTAAGATCCAGCCAGCTCAGTGGGGCTGGGGTAGAGCCAGTCTCATGGCAGGAAGAATGGACGGGCAAGAGGCAGTTTTGTAGCATGCTGGTATGGATAAGGTAGAGTCAGTTGCACAAGGTGGAGGTGGTAGACCCAGTTACATCCCAGGTCAGTGGTGGCCAGGTTAAGATATGCATGGCATGCCAGTTGGACTGAGACTGAGACCGATTGCATGACAAGCAAGAAGGACTTGGCCAAAGTCAGTCGGGGGACCAAGCTAATTCTGTTTGCAGGGCAGACAAGTAGGTCTGGGTTACAGCCAGGCACAAAGCAAGTTCATGTGGCGAGCCTGTCACATGCCAAGTCTGCTGGACGGTGGGAGAGAAAGTCACTTTGCACACCGGCCAGTACATCTCAACTGAGCAAGTCACATGGCAAGACAACAGGGCAGCAGAAGAACAAGTGGCATGAGAGGCTAGTACAGTAGGAGTGGATGCAGGCCTGGGCTTCTGCCAGTTGCTTCCGGGAGTAGAACCAGCCAAATTGTGCATTATATCCTGCAATACAAGAGCCCTAATTAAAGAATATTCATTACACTCCACATCCACATCTCTGGATTGCTCTGTATTCATGTGCATTGGGTACGGAGGGCACTGATATATCCCTGTCTTTTTAATCAGAGAGGCTTGTGTCCTTCAATTCTGGGTCACAGGCTGCTCCGGTACATACAAGACACAGTGCATGCCTGTTAACAGCGAGGAAACAATCCTTTCACCCTCCTTGAGCGGGGAGAATGACCATAAATATCAGCGCTGCGATGTCTCGTCCGAGGTTGAAGCGCTAGGCTAGTCAAGTGTAAGAAATAGGGATGGGTAGTACCAGTCCCAGAAAAAGTTTTGAAACATGGAAAAATGTACGGAGGGTCAGACTGGGGCCAGGAGTGGGGCCGGGAAATTAATCCTGGCTGCAATGCTGCCTATTTCCACAGCCACGAGTTTGCCCACTGGAATTTCGGATTTATAAAATCAGGCGCGGTGTTTCAAGTTCACATAAAGTGCGGGTACAGCAGCCAGCATATAATTATACATGGGCTGTGTGAAGTAGCAATATTTGAAATCTTTAAAGTTTATCTTGTTCTGCGAGGAGCCTGCCCTACGTGTTCTTTAAGATGCTGTCCTGTTTTCCGACGATACTGTGGGCCACTGCACATTTATTTAACACTTGTCCCTTTCAAACTCGACTTGACAAAATAAATGAGTTAATCATGAGCGAGCAGTGATTCTGCCCTCTTACCTATGTAACTTGAGAAGAGGGTCCCACGAGGCACGGCAGAACACGGCGGGCAGCAATAACGCTCAACACTGCTGCGTATGCCGGCGTATGCGGAGGCTACGTCTGTGAAGGAAAGCACGTACATATGCACGAATGGCGGCAGTGCGCTCTTGTTCCTGGATTATGCAGGTGGCATTTCTAACTCCCCCCTTATGTTGCGCTGCGGCTGGAATAACCTTCAATTGCTCGCTGCATTCAGGCCCTGGTAGAGCGTCTTGCTCAGCACACGACCAGACGCTAATTTCCCACATCGTGCGCGGCGCCCCTGGCAACTCATAACGGCGCACCGGGGCGCCGCGGCGCACTGTTTGGGAACCGCTGGGTTAATGGATGTAATCCAGGTACTTGTTAGCACTACACATATCTATATATTTTCCTGCATAGTTGAACACAAATAAGAGCATGAACTCCTAGGAAATAGTCATGTCACATTGTATCGTGTGTCACCAGGAATTTGCACGACAGACATAAACACATACAAATTTCATATGGGTGTCAAATCTTCCTAAGCTACCATCTCCTCACACATCCATGCACATATGGGCCCAAAAACATAATGGGACATAAGCAACTATTGCAACAGCATACAGGACACAAATCTATATACTTTCCTATGTAAAACGACATGTCTAATCTGTGAAAACTACTTAGGGCCATATTTTCTAGGGATACCACAAAACAGAACGGAACTTTTAGTGACGTTCTGGTGGCGATCTCCTCTTCTCCTGATTTACAAAGTGGTGTTAAGCCACTTGACGTGGCTGAATGCTGCATTGAAATGTAGGCACATGTACATTATCCACTTAGCACGAAAGGGAGGTGCGATGGGTGTTGCAGTGGGTCTTCCGCTGCAACATACTTAGCCTCATAATTCTGCCCCAGATTTACAAATCTGAGGCTGCGCCAAAATATGTAATAGCTCTGAAAAGGAGGCTTAAGAAGGGTGATACGAGGATAAATCATTGCATTTTACTTATAGTTTGCTCTTCCAACGTGTGATGCATGCTGCTGCACTCATTGGAACAGAAAATTGTCATTCAGAATTGTTAGGGGTAATCTATGAAGAAAGGTTTGAGGGTGGTGTTGTGTAAAAATTGGTAACACTGCGCTCTGTCTTGTCTTAACACATAGGGATGAGCCATACATACCATATATACGGCGCTGCCCTGTGCGTACCCTTGCGCTGGTGTAGGAAAGTTGGTTTCTGTTGCAGTAACCCCCCCACTTTTTGCCAGACTACTGATGCACTTTGACTTGATGTGCCCTGGGTCCCTGTCAATCAGGTTCCCAGGGCCTGTGTTCTTTCCCCAAAAGCAACCCAATTGGCATCTCTAGCCACAGGTCAGCCCCTGGTAAATGGTACCACAGGTACCCAGGGCACTGTGACCAGGGAAGACCTCTAAGGGCTGCAGCACTTATTGTGCCACCCTTAGAGGCCCTGTACCCTTACACACATACACTGACTTTGCAGGCTGCGTGTTTTGGTGCAGAACAAAGTGAAGAGTCGACATGGTACACATCCCTGTGTGCCATGCCTACAACCCACTGCCCTGGCATAGGTCAGCCACCCCTCTAGCTGGGTGTACTATACCAGTGGTGAGGGTAAAGATGCATGAGCCCCGTACCCCTACAGTGTCTAAGTCCATTCTTAGACATTGTAAGTGCAGTGCTGCCATTAAGAGTATACAGTGCTGGGAGCTTGTCATTACGAACTCCACAGCACCATAATGGCTACACTGAAAACTGAGAAGTTTGGTATCAAACTTCTCAGCACATTAAACCCACACTGATGCCAGTGTGAGATTTAATGAAAAATGCACCCAGAGGGCATCTTAGAGATGCCCCCTGAAAAACGACCAGCCTCTGGTGGGTTCCCTGACTGGTACACACCAGCCTGCCACCACGAGACATGTTTCTGGACCCCTAGGGTGGGAGCCTTCGCTCCCTGAGCCCAGAAACAAAGCCATTCCTGGGTGGAGGTGTTCACACCTCCCCCAGGCCAGGAAGAGCAATCTGTGGCAGGGGAGCTTCAAAGGCCTGGCAGCCTTTGTAATGCGACCCCCAGCCTCTCCTGCTATCAGGAGCAGGCCCCCTTCCTGTCTCCCCTCCTGTTCGGCGGGAAGACAGGTGGGAAAAACTAGCCAGCCCAGAAGGTGTGCCCACCTCCTCCAACTCCACCCCTCAGGTGGGGGAGGCGAGGTGAAGCTCACTCTTCAGTGCCAGCCATCTTGCAGATGGCAGGCATTCCCCAATCAGGATTAGGGATTTTGCTCACTCCCCCACGTGGGCTGAGCACACCAAGGGTATAGTCACCCTAAGGTCAGTAGCCCATTGGCTACTGACCCCGAGACCCCTAAACGCCCCCTAAATACAGTATTTAGGGGACAGCCCTGAAAAAAGAAAGCAGATTCCTGCAACCTAAGAAGAAAAAGGACGAAAGAAGATGCCCAGCAGAGGAGACTGCAGAGAACAACTGACTTGGCCCCAGCCCTACCGGCCCGTCTGCAGTTTCCAGAGATCCTGCGCCAAAAATCATCTTGTACTGCAGACAGCGACCTCCAGAACCCCTGGGAGGACTGACTGCCTTCAACAAAGACCGGATCTCCTGTGAACAGCAGCCCTGTTCAAAAGAAACTCGGAAAACAGACTCTGAGCCTGCTGAGGACAAAGAAACCCCACGCCTGGAACTACCACTGCACCCGTCGCCTACGGCCCGAGTTCAAGTGGCCCACCGGTCCCAGCGAGGTCCCCCAGCGCTCCAGAGTCCGAGTCCACCGTGGGTTGAACCCTCCAGGACTCCCCGACGTCGCCTGCAGCCTCTGCACAGAGACCCTCCCCAACCGCGAGTGGCCCGGTAAGGTGAAATCCGACCTCAAAAGACACCCCTGCATCCAGCCGCCCTGCGCCCTGGAGTAAAGAACCCGAGGTGCACCTATGTCCCCGAGCCCTCCAACTTACCTGCCCAGCTGTTGGTTCCTCCCGTAAGTCTTCCTGGTCCGAGCCTGCAGCTGAAATCCAAAACCAAAAATCCCCATTGAAAACAACAGGGCCCCCGACGCCAAAACAGCACCCTGCACCCAGCCGCCCCTGCACTGCTGCGGGTGCACTTTTTGTGCTAAACAGGATCTCCTTTTGCCCTGAGCCTAACACCAGGAGCTTGGCTCCCACAACCTTGTGGCCTGCTCGTCAGCAGCCACCAACCGGAGG